>JBAMBL010000220.1:0-122500 GCA_037043405.1 Drosophila subquinaria
ATAAAAATATTTTAAATACAATTTTAATTTGTAATTGAATTGTTAAAAGAATTTAAGTGTAAAGTAATTTATATAAAACTCGTTTTAATTTTTATCTGAGCTTAAAATATTAATAGCTTTGGATAATAAACACATAAGTTTTAAAAAAAATAAATAAAAATTTAATAAAGCGCCATCTAGCGTCTCATAAATTATTACTGTGGAAATCTTATTAAGCAATCTTGACTCAGCCAATTTAATCGTATTTGAAATGTAGCACTTAATTATTCATTTTATGCATTCCTTATTATTTTCCCCCCCTATAGTTTACACTCCTCTCTCACAAATCTTCTGCTATGACTGTGTGTGTGTGTGTGTGTGTTTGGCACACCTCTGACACACTTAGTAAAACTTTGTTTTTTGTTTTAATATTTTTTTTGGCAGCTCTTGAAAAACATTTTACATGTTGCCTTCTGGCAAGCATTTGTCAACGCGCCCTGCTAACAAAAATAAAAGCCAAATTCTTTGCAGCTTAAAATGGTCTGGCAATTTCTGTTGTTGTTGTTGTTGTTGTTGTTGTTGTTGTTGTTCCAGTCGTTGTTGTTCAGAGTGTGTCTCAGAACCAAAGGAAACCCAATTTGAAATTAGAAACCCGAACACCCACACGTAAGTCAGCTGCAGATAGACTTAAGAGAAAAATAAAAAAAACGTTTGGCCAGACACAACAAGTACACACACACACACATGCACACACACACAGACATACCACTATTAAAGTGGCATTAGTATAGTTATAATCAGGCATAGTTTGTTACGATTACAGAAACAAATGAGAAGCATTTTTAGTAAGAAACCCCAAAAAAGGCTTAAGCACTTCAAATCCAAAACACTCACACACTCATACACTCAGAAACTCACACCCAATGTTGTGTTTATTTTTGGTTATTTGCCTTTCGTGCCGCTGAAAAACTTTATTAATATCCAAATCGTGCGCTTAATTGAAATTTATTGTTAATGAAAACAAAATGACGGCAACCGAACTATGGCCACTTGACACGAACGAACCAAGAACCAAAAAACCAAGATCGGCCAAAGAAAACACAACACAAATCGAAACAGTTACAAACTCAATTTCAAACTCAATTTCAATTTCAATGACCCCGCTGAAGCTACGAAAAATTAAAACAATCCAAATAAAAATAAACAAAGAACATTTGGCTGAGAGCAGACAAAGTTTAAATACCCTTGAAAGGGATTAACTTTTTAAAACATTTTCAGATTGTAGTTTCTTAAAACTCTTGTTTTTAAACGGGTTAGTAAATTATTGATTACTATTTATTTTATTTTTCAAGAGTTAAAATATTTTTCACTTTTCCATTCCATAAAAATTAATATTTTTTAAAATATTTGTCTTGAGATATCCAATCAATTTATAACAGATTTAGCATTAGGCTTAAAGTGCACTTTGATTCTAAAAAGTCGTATCGAAGCATAAAGAAGATTCTATTGAACTCTTAACTTTCATAATATTTTTATCACTTAACCGCTGATTATGCGAACTAATATTTTGTGATGCTGTGAACTTGAAATTATTTTGAGTTAAAAATAATTTGTGTTACGAATTGAAATGTTTTTAATTAAGTCAAAATAAATTTTTAAATTCTAGAATTCATCATTAAAGCAATCCTTCCTTTATAAGCTTAAAGAAATATTTGTTCGATCACATAAAATGCTGGGTATTTCAACATTTTTAACCAATATTGAATAAATTTCTCAAGCTGTGCTTTTCAATGATTTCATTAAAAATCTCGTTAATTGGCTTGATTTATATTCTAAATTATGTAGGATCGAAAAAAATGGGATAGAACTTTATTTATTTATTATTAACAATTATTCAAATATTTATTTTTGGAATACTTGGAAGAAGGGTATCAAAACACAAAAATTGCAGATTATGTCGCCCACACAAAAGCAGAGACAGAACCGCAACTGAATCTAAAACTGAATCTGAATCTGAAACTGAAACTCAAACTGAGACTCAGTATTGAAAGAGTGAAACGAGAGCAAACGGCATTCGAGTCACGGTCCCCGGTCCAAGGGCCCCCAAAATGCTTTAGGCTGGCATTAATTTGGCATTTAAACGCTCATTAAGGCGACAGCCCCGACAGAATGAGTGACAGAATCTGTGGGTGGATATCTAGCCGGACAAATATCACAGTACGTATATATTGTGTGTATCGTATTAGTCCATTTGTTCGCTTAAGTAAGAAAAAAAAGAAAAATAAAAATGTGTTGACAGTCAAACTGCATTTAACGTTTTTTTCTGTTCTTATGCGAATATCCATGAATTGGTTTTAAAACTAGCTCCAAAAATTGACTAATTATAACGACTGCATATGCGTATTTAATGGTCTTAAGTATGTCATTTTATTTAGTTACCAACACAGAATTTTTCATTTAAAGTACTTTCAATTTAAAGAACAATTTTATTGCTTAATGTGCTTACTTTTATTATAAATAGCATTACATTTACACAGAAAAAAGCCATTCTAAAATCAGGCCTAAAATACTTAATTTAAGCTTGCATTTTTTAAGTATGTTTTCAGGATTAAGCTGAACAATTAAGTCTATATCGGGATTAAAATGGGAAAGTAAGCCCAAATTATTTGATTCTCTCTCGGCTTCTCTCATTTCAACTGGTCCGGTGGTTCAGTGGTTAGAGTCGCCGACCTGTTTGAAAACCTGGGTTCGATTCCCCCAGTCCCAAAAAAATTTAAAAAATAAAATAAAAAAATTTTATGTTAAATGTTAAATGATAAAAAAAAATGATACCCCACTTCTGACATCGTTTCGGATTGAATTCGGGCTAAATATCCCGGATTTTGTTTTCTGTTGTGGCATACTGTTTGCTCAGCAGATCAATTATAATTCATGTCTTCTTGTTAATGAAATAAATAGATATTAAATTTTATAATTTTTTTAACTTATCTTAAGAAACTACTATAAGAAAATGAGGATAAAAGAATAGCAGGATATTATTTTCTTTTTACAAAATTAAATATGTAAATTCTTTAATGTGTCGGTATTTGAACATTTATATTAAGGGAATCTAATACTGATTATGGATGATAAAAGCAGAAGTTCTCTTCAGTAAAATACTGATCGACACGCGATGATTCAGCTGGCAGTAAATAAAGCTTCTTGGAGGTTAACTTACAGGTCGATACCAACAATTTGAAATGCAAATAGAAGAGGCACAAATCGAAGAGTTACGAGGTGCTGCCAGTTGCGGTTCCAATCGGTAAATATTGAAATGTCTGAATGTGCGAAGCTCAAGGCGACTTTGTTGGCAGCGGCGGCTTCTGTTTGCTTAGGCGCTTCCAATATATAAAAGTATGTATATAAGTATGTTTTTAGTTTTTTTTAGTTGTTTTTCTTTTGTTTTTACATGCCTTTCACAGTCGGTAGACATCGTGATGGCTACCCTGGCAGCAACATGTACATATAATGTTGCCAACTAATGCAAATAAATTGTGTACAGTCACTTGCAACTTGCAACAGTTGAAAAAGACAAAAAACGAGCCAAATTGTCAGCTTGCTCATCATCCCGAGTCTAAATTGAAACCCAAGACGAAGTCAAAGTCGAAATCGTAAATTTAGTTAAAATTGGTAGTCGGCGAAGGCTTCGTCTTCGTCTTTGTCTTTGTCTTCGGCAATCGTCAATCCCCAGTCCCCAATCTCCAATTGTCATCCTCATCGTCGTCGAAACTTATCGAGATTTGTGCGATGCGTTTGAACAACTCTTAACAAATGATTGCTGTGACATTATTACCCAACAACAACTACAGCAGCAACAATTGTTACCAACATTGGCAACAGTGGTCAACACTGCAATACCCTGTAATATTCATTTGAAGTTGTGAGACATTAGACGTTAGATATTCTTATAATATTTTGTATCCTAGTCTTCAGATCAAAGATCTTTAATCTTCAAAATGTTTATAAGATGTTTAGAGAATTTATTTTATAAATTTTGTGTTTTTGAAAATAAGTTTGCAATATTAATTAGAATATTGTGATATTTAAAAAAAAAAAAATTAAATTAATAAAATAATAAAATAAAAGTAAACATTAACACAAACAAAGAACCATTTAAACTGATAAACAATTTTATTACTTTGAAAACAAAAAATATTTTTCTTAACAGTGACATTAACATCAACGCATTAATTATACGTATTATTAACGAGCTCAATTAATACAATTTGCACAAAATGTTGGTTAAACGAATGCAACTCCATTGAAATTACGGCTTAGGATATTAAAAGCTGCTAAAAATGTTGCTGTTGTTGTTGCTGATGTTGTATATTTGCTGGAGTTGTTGTTGCAGTTGTTGCTGTTGCTGTTGTGCTACTGTAAGTTGTCGTGTTGCTGCCGTTCTCGTTTAACTTTTGCATGTTTCCTCTTTGGCAACTGTCAATGTTAAGCTGGAAACTTGAAAATTTTAGCAACAACAACAAACATAATGTGCAAATATAACAAACGCTGATGTTGTTGTTAGTGTTACTAGCGTAGTTGTTGTTGTTGCTAGTGTTGCTGCTGTTTGCGTTTTGTCGTTTTGTAATGATTTTAATGCCAAGCATAAACAATTATTTTCAATTGCAACACATTCTTTTGTTATTTTTACAAAGGCAATGGCCGCCATTTGTTGTTTGTTTGCTTGTTGTTGTTGTTGTTGTCGGATTGTCGGGTTGTTGTTTGCTTTAGTTGCAATTGGAATTGTAAATTTTTGTGGCCTGTCGATTGCAGATGTCGCAGATGCAACAGATGTTCAATGGAGACTCACAATCGGTTTTTGGCCGCACAATTAGCGCAAAGGGAAGCGGCATGTGGCAAGCGGCAAGTATTTATATTGATCAACTGTCAGTCAGTCAGGCACTCACTCAATCACTCAATCACTCTCAATCAGCTGACAGTCCGTTGCAGCTTCGGAATCGGACCCAAAGAGTTCCGCCAGCACGCGTGACATGCCAAAGTTCGTTGCCTAAGTCTTTCGTTTTTGATTGTGATTGAAAATGCTTAAGCAGCTGCCTCTTTTTTTTTTTTGGCTGTCACTGTGCCTTGTGTCAATTATGCAACTGCATCGCTTGTACTCTAGACTAACAAACAGTGCAACTGTCAGTCGCTTATTGCCAAGTGCCACATGCCACATGCCGCATGCCACACGCATGCACAGAATGCGTTGCCCGCTTTTATGCCCCATCATGCCGCACAGGAACCTAAGCTCAACGAGTACCCATATGAATGTGAATATGAATATGAGTAGCACTGGCAACCGCCCGCATCGCATCGCATCGCATCAGAACGACCTGACCAACAGTTCAACTGCTTTACAGTTCCCCAAGTATGTATACTGCCAGTTGCAGTTGCAGTTGCAGTTCCACAGAGCCCATTGACAGCAGGCAGCTCTTCCATTGATTGAGTGTGACAGTGTGTGTGTATGTGTGTGTGTGTGTGACACATCAGAATCAATATTGATTGTCTGCACTCTCCAATTGCGCAGCCTTTCAATCTGTCAATTTGTTTACATAGCACTTGAGTTAACCCTTTATATGGCTTGATCTCTGATTATAATGCGCATATTTTTTTTGTTCAATAAAGAACTGGAATTAAGAAATGCAATTCCTTATATTAAAATATTTGATTTTTATAAGACAGTTTTTAGCCATTTTGGAACTTTGATAAATTAAGTAAAATATGTGTTATGAAAATTTGCAACACAAAATTGTTAAGGAATTCTCAATTTCACAAATCACAAAATATGCGGGAAAGGTGAATGTAATTTGCGAAACAAATGAATATAAGACCAAGTCACAAAAATTATACAATAACAATATAATTACTCATTTTAATCCTGAATTTCAAGATATATGAATGCAATCGGTGTGTTGTACCGGCAACTCGACTAAATAAAGGGTTAAACATATAAACAATATAAGCGGCTGACTACATAAAGAATTTGCCACCTTTTAGACTGAGCTAAATCCATAAATCTATACATCTACATTACTTCTGATCATTTTTAATTACTTACTTATCAAATGATTACCACGGTCTGTTTCGATTTTATGGGAAACCTTTACCTAATTTATTTATTTATTTATTTATTAAGTTTGGCTTCCGAGTGCTAACATAAGAAATGTTTGGCACTAGTCACTATTACATGTAGCTTGCATATAATAATAAACTTAAATGAAGCATGCAATATGACATAAATACAATGAACACTAGTATGACAATTTGAGAAAATCCCATGTAATTTTTTATAACTAAAAACTAATTAAGTTTTTGATTTGTTTCCTATTTATTGATTCATAAGTATGTTATTATTTTTATTTTATTCACTACAATTGAAAGGGTTCTTTAAATTTATTTTTGAATTGCTAATGCTAAATGTACTTTATTGTAGTTGACTTTATGCATCACATTATTTAATACCTTTCTGATATTAATACCGAAGAAGTCACACAAAGCAGTTGCGTAGGAGGCTCTTCTCTTAACAATGCCGGCCATACTCCATGGAAGTTCGTAAAATTAACTAAATAAACAAAAAGTAAAGTGCATAAAACAATAGAGGATTTGTAAGCACTTATTTACATAGTTATTTAGTTGTCCAAATGTCGATTATGGACTTTGGGCGTACGAGTATGACGCAAAGATGAAAAAGAAAAAAAACATTGCACAGTTCTTCAAAAGACAACGACGACGACGACGACAATGTGTTAATGTACATTGTTGGCAATCGCTAATGATGATCATAATAATGATGATGATGATTGTGATGATTACTTACTCATGTCAATTATTATATAAGACAGCTTCTCGGTCCATTGCTGCTGTCGGCATTTACGAGTAAGCGAAAGCCTCAAAAAAAGAGAAGAAAAAATAAATAAATAAATAAAAGCGGCACCCAACAAAAACAGAGGCAACAAAATGCAATTGATTTTGTTGTATAATTTCTACAGCTTTATCTGTCGGCAGCTGCATTCAATTTATTGAAGATGCGCGGTGCTTTATTGCTGCCAAGTGGCGATGTTGCTGCTGCTGCTGCCGCAGAGTCCAGAGCGAGCCTCGAACCACAATGAACCTCAAGCCTCCAGCGAGAGTCAAGAGTCGAGTTGTTTAACGAGCTGACAACGACGATGCGACACAGAGAGATACTAACACACACACACACACACACACTCACATTTAGGTGCACATCAGTTTCTCATGAGTTTCGCAAACGAAAGACTTAAGACACGAACTCTTTTTTTTTGTCGTTTTCTTCATATTTTATTTGTTACCACGGCGGCGACGAAATAAATTTATAGGGCGCGCTCGTGTCATAAAATTTATCAACCATGATCTAAATTACAATGTGAGCTTGCAGTTTTCTTTTTGCATTTTATAAGTATATACTCATATACTTATGTACACATATTTATTATATTCATATTGTTGGGATTTTTCGCTGGTAATTCATTGTTGGCGGACAAAGGACTTGCACATTGCTGCCGTTGAGTGTGGCAAACAATAAATCTGTCTGTCTGCCAAGATGGGGCAATGAATTGCTTCAATCAGTTGTCACTTGAGCTGCTTCATCTGAGTCGCTGTCGCTGTCGCTGCCTTTGTCGCTGTCTCCGTCTCTGTCGCTCCCCTTGCATCTCATTAGTTGTTCATAATTTTAATCAAGGGCATCCTTAGGTGCAATCTTCTCTGTTCTTTGTTAGCTTCTTTTTATCATCATTGCTTACTTGCTTACACCCGAAGAAAAATGCTCTAAAAATGTAATAATACAGAAGTAACAGTGAGTAATAATATAGGAATAAAAATTAATAAACAAAGACTTACTAACTATTGTATTTTTCGATATTATATACCGTCAATTTCGAAAGTGTCTGCAGTTTAATTACAAATAAAACTAAGTAAACAAACAATAAATTCGAATTGGGCTTATATTAAATATACATATTAATTTCATCACATTAAAATTAATAAAAGACATGTTTGCTCTTTGCTTTCTCCGATTGAATATAAACAAAGATTGACTAAGTCTCTCTGCGTTTTCTCCATCAGAGTGAATTTTAGAGTTCCAGGCAATTCGGGAATCCGAAAATCCGAGGTAAAGTCAATTCCAAACGACGTGTCATAAGAATTTCAAGCATGAATTTTAAAATTATTTTTTTTTTCCTGTGTATATTTTCAACTTTGAAACAAATGTCTTGTCGTTAATGCCACATTCGGCACACATCCACATGTCCTAAAGCTCGAGTGCAAAACTTTCCTTTTCACTTTTAATAATATGGTTTTGGGGAACAACAAGGAGAATCGATGTAAACCACGAAAAGCTGTCAATTTGGAGTGGAAAATGTGGAGGTACGGTGAGAGTTTTTTGTTTTTTGTTTTCTTTGGCTTTATAGCGAAAGTGAAATTGACTTTTGAATGTTGATGTTGATGTTGCACCGTTGCATGTGTGTGTGTGTGTGTGCCTCATGTGGCATGCAAATTGAAAAATACTCGTAAATGTTGACAATTTTGTCTAGTATCCAAAATAAGCATGCTGACAACAATAACAACAATAACAACAACAACAGCTGTGCGACAACAACAACAACAACATGGGGGCAACATCATAGCACGATTTGCTGCGGAGCAGGAAACATTTTATGCGATTGTGCGACTGTGCAACTGCAACTGCAACTGTGCAACTGCAACGTTAACCGGCCATGAAAGAGGAAATCAATGTTGCTGCGAAAAGCCGCAGACGAACGAAAGAAAAAGGAAAAAGAAAAGTCGCACGCTTTTACTAAAGAAAAGCGAAACCAATTTCACTTGCCGTCCACTCAATTGCGTTAGTTATGAGTGCAACAAACAACAACAACAACAACAGCAACAGCAACAACAACAGCAACAGCAACAACGAAGACAACATAATCATGGCAATTGACAAAATGTGTCAACCCCAAAACAACAGCAACAACAACAACAGCTCGATGGCCGCAAGGCGTGGAAGAAGAAAAGCAAAAGTTAAATTCAACTGAATGACACTATGGATAAATAGCTTAATATTTTGGCATATAATCAATTTAAATAATTTAAATCTAAATACTGAAGATAGAATAAGACGCACTTATTTTTTTTTAATTTTTAGGGACTACCCTTCATATTTGAAGCTCGATTAAAGTCAGTTGATTCCGAGCTGCCATGTGACCTGAAATATCTTTGCAACTTTCAGCCTGAATTATGTTCGATTTCTTAACAAAATTAAAAAAGTGTGAATATGAAAACAGTTATTCAAGGTATTTAAAAAGAGTTGTTGGTAAAGAATTTTATTATTTGTGTTTTATTTTGCAGCCATTCAATGTGTTGTTCGTGTGTATTTTAAGCTTAAGACTAACTAAAGTGTTCATGATATGTAGAATATTACTTTTGTGTGGTAAAGAGTATAGACAAAGTTAAGCTGAAAAGCTATAAACAAAATAATCTAGAGCCAGATGTAATTAACAACTTTTACTCGTTTTTGCCCCTTTTCTTAAAAATTACATGTTGCAGATGTGCATTTATGCTATAAAATCAATGATAACATAATAATATTATATGTTTTAAATTGAATATTAGCTTAATCTTTTAATTATATCTAGAGTTTATGCAAAAATGTAGGACGTTTTTTCCACAGTGCAGTGCAACAGCAACAACAACAACAAGTTTCCTGTTGGCCAAAGCGCGTAAATTGCCCCTCATGTTTCAGTTGTTGATGCAGTTGCAGCTGTTGCTGTTGCTGTTGCTGCTGTTGTTGCTGCCTAGTAATTTTTCACAATTTGCAATTATTGATTCGAATTTCTTCGATGACATCAGCGACACTTCCTGTCCAGTTGATGTCGAGTCGTTAATGTGCTTGGCATTTGCATTTGCCACATTATGTGGCAGCAACTGTTGCATTGGGTAATTAGTTATTATTTATTGCTGCTGCTGCTGTTGCCACACACATTGCTGCTGCTGTTGCTGTTGCTGCTGCATCTGATGTGCAATTCAATGGAAATCAACGTCACGTCATTTGCACAACTTTCGTCTTGGGCTTTTGTCATAGAATCTGTCATTGAACCGGTTCACAAGTGGTTCAGCGTCATAAATATTCAAATATTGTCGCTATGTGACTGACAGCAATCTCATTTGTTTTCGGCGACTGTGCAACTCGAGATAATTTCGAGTGGCCTTGGTAGCAAGTTTACTTGTCATTTTAATACCCTGTACTCACAGAAAATGGGATAAAGCGGGTAGTTGAGTATGGGAGCCAAGAGCTCAATTAAAAAAGGGAAAAAAATAATAACATACATATGGAATTGAGTTCTTTACAAGTTCTTAAGTTCTTCCAACTCTTAACTTCTAATCTCGAGCAGAAAAGTATGGGGAATCATACATAAAAACTTTATTTAGGAAAAATATTGGTTGAGTGTTTTTAAGTGTAGTTTCAAATTGAAACTACTAGTAGTAATAAGCGTGCAAATGTGTAACTGACATAGAGATATATATCTTCTGTAATATTGATTACAATTGCAAAGAATAATTAGATTCTACATGCATTAAAGACCATTAACTAATTCTAGCTTAGGATATTTGCAATCAATAGTGTCCCTTTAAATACTTGTCGAATTTGCTTGTTTCAGAATATCAATGTTACAAATAAACGAATTTGTTTAGATTTTCAGATGTTTTTCTCATTTGCTTTTAAATTATTATTGTTTGTTTTCTGTATTCTTACAAACATTTTCAGCAGACAACTGTTGATAAATAAAAGGTTATGAAGAAATCAATTTTGGAGAATGCATTCTTTAGAACTACATGTACATTTTATTTAAATTTTGTGTCTGCTCGTTCTTAACAAATTGAGTGTGAGCTCTTGATTTTAAATATATTATTCATTCAGTTAACGCATTTAAATTTTTTGGTTGAAGTTAGAAACTTGTTGTGAAAATTGTTAGTTTTGGGTAGAAATTTGTTACCTTGGTGCTAGTTTGAACTTCTATGATTTTATTAATATTTTACTGACTTTTCCCGTTGTAAAAATTCTTACCCAACTCACAACTCCACACAAGTAAATAAATTTGATGGAAACTGCTGTGATGATTATTTGGCTATGGGTTTGATTGATTGAATAAATGATAAGTGACAAGCACTGGGGAGGGAGGCAGTGGCATGATAAGGGGCAAGGAAGAGGAAAACGGAGTGCAGAGTCAAAAAGGGAAGGAGGGGGCGTCATTTGACAGCGCATTGCATAAAATCACAGAAAATATAATGATTTCAGAGCTTGACGCAAGATGATGTTGCAAGCAGCACTCGCAACAAGCGGCACTCGCAACAACAACAACAACAACAACACAACAGCAACAAGCGAGTGTCATTGACTAATGTTGCATGAAGCGCATAAAGCAAGCAGAAACCACAATAACCAAAAACTAAATATAAAGAAAACCAAAAGCAAATCCAATCTAAAGGCAAACAAAACAATAGAACCAACCAGCAACAGTTGCAGTTGCAGTTGCAAGCTGTTGTTGCCACTCTTGTCGGTGGTTGCAACTTGGCTTCTGCGGTTTCCGATGTCGATGCCGATGTCGATGTCGATTCCGACCCAGCCCCGAAAAACAACGCGACCCAACTGACTCACTTGGTGCCCAATTGCTGGCGTTGCTGACGTTGCTGAGGTTGCTAAAGTTGCTGACGTTGCTGAAGTTGCTGTTGTTGGCGGCAACATTATTTTTCTTTTTTTTATGTTTTTTGATGACTTTTTGCCTATAATTTAATGCGCGGCATGCAACAAACATACTTGGCAACAAAGTCGTCTGCTGCCGAAATGTGAATAGGTTGACAGGGTCAGCATTAAGTCTGTCTGTCTGTCTGTCTGCCGAGTCTAGGGCATTGTAGGGGGTGCCCCACTCCAACCACCCCCCCACCCCACCTCACTCCACTCCCCCTTCTAGTTGGCGGCATGTGGCAATTAATTTGAGCAGCTGCCACGGCTTGACATTTGCGGCAAACGTGAAAGGGCGCAATTTTTACAATAGAAACATTTGTCGCAAGACACCTTCAAGTTGGCCCCCCCCTTCCCCCCTTCCCCCCTTCCCCCTTGTGCCCCTTGCCACATATTTTGGTGTAGTCCAATCACCGTTGCCGATCAATTCAACGCAGCCAATGTGGCAACATTGAGGCCGCTTCGATGCGCCACATCGCTCGGCTGTGGCGTGCCAAAATGTTAAATGGGACAAGACAACGACGGGTCGCTGTTGGGAGTTGCCAGTTGCCAGTTGCCAGTTGCAGATGGAAGTGCTGTGTTGCATATGGCAGACCCCAAACACTGGTGAGGGAGTACACTGTAAAACAAAATTAGCACTAAAATTCAAGTTAAGAATTAAATCTTATATTATAAAACGATTTTAAGTCAAGTTAAGTAACAAATTGTAATGCCAATCCTAGAAATAAGTAAACTATGATTAGCTTGTAGCACTAGGGTGTTAAAAGCAAAAGGAAAATTCTTGATTTAAGCATGCATTTTAAATCCTTTAATAAATTAATGCCATTATTGATGTTTAGATAAAGAAAAGAAATAGTTAATCTCATCGTTAACAGTAAACACAAGTGGGAAAGGCTATAGTCGAGCTCCCGACTGTAGGATACCCGTTACTTATTTAAAATAAATTTAAAATATTTTTTATTGCACGCTTTTAGGCACCTACACTGCTTAAAAACTTTAGTCAGCCATTACCACCTTTCTATTTGTGCGATCTTGTTACGATTTAGTAGGATGATAGGTAATAATGGTAGTTAACGGTAATTAGTAAAAAATTTTAATATCTTGAAAACTGTGCGTGTGGTAACAGGGCGTGGCAAAAATTTGAAACAAACTTGATCTGCGTGGGGCTTATAGAAGTCTGTGTGCCAAATTTGGTTGCTCTAAATCTTATAGTCGCTGAGATCTAGGCGCTCACACGGACGGACAGACGGACAGACAGACAGATGGACAGACGGACATGGCTATATCGACACGGCTGTTGATGCTGATCAAGAATATATATACTTTATAGATCGGAGATGCTTCCTTCTCCCTGTTACATACATTGAAACGAATACAATATCCCCTTTTACTTATTTTTTAAGTAACGGGTATAAATATATACTGATTGATGGGAAATTTAATTTTGTATTAAATTATGTAACAATATACAAACAAATATTAATGATTTTAAGTTTTAGTTGTTTTTTTAGTAAAGTTTCTTACTTAGGGTTAAGAATGTACTCGCAATATGTATAATGTGATACCCAGGTACATATAAACAAATATTTAGTATTAAAAACTCAACATTGAAATGTTCAGAAAAGTCTATAATATTTGAATTAAACAAATTAAATCTTATAGAGTATAAAAACATATTCTGATAACGAAAGGGCAAACCGAATGGCAAATCATTAAGTTATTTGATTCTCCATTCAAGAAAATCGTGGTTTTGGTTTCTTTTAATCTATTGCCAAATCTCGAATATTTTTTCTCTGTGTACGGGGACGCAGACCGACCACTTGCCACACCAATAGCAACAAATGCAACTGCAACACCGGCAACAACAATGTGTGCAACTGCAACCAGACTCTTTTTTTTTTTTTTTTAAATTTTTTTTTTTTTTTTTTTTTGTTAAAGTTAAATGTCAGGAAAAATATTGCTAAAATCACAACATTCCGCAGCGGCAACATTTAATAGACAAAATGGGTTATTAAAGACCCCAAGTCGGGGTCCAACCACTCCTTGCAGTTTGTTTTTTTTTCCAGCTGAGCTGAAGAAGCTGCAGAGTTGCCCATTCCCCCTCCCCTTCCTCTTCTCCTTCCCCTTGTTCCTGCCGCCGCCCCCAACAATTGAGGCAGTGGCAGAGTCAACGGCAGCTGCAAATATTGTGTCTCTGCAATTTGATTATTGCGCAGAAATTGACCTTTTTATACCCTGTAGTCAGGCAGATCAGCTAAGCGGCTATCTGCGACTTATCAGGAATTTAATTTGTAGTATTTAAAACACATTTGATATAGAGATTGACATTAAGCAAAGTGTATCTTAAGTAGCTCCCCATTTTAGGATAACCCATCGTGTCCTTTAAATTTCCGAAATATATAATTATTGAAGATTGAAATTATATTTAGAAAATGATACTATTATTAATTAATTAATTAAAGTGCTTAACTAATCAGGGGTACTTTAAGTGCTTCTCTAAATTTCAGCTCTTGTCATATAAGCTCAGCTTATAGGGTATCTGCTATTTGCACCTTTCGCAAGTCTTCTATTCGCATTTGTTTTCAAGGTTTTTTCGAAGCTTTAAATGGGAATCCGCAATAAACTTTACAAAAGACTAGAGAAAATTTCATTTGCTGCGCTCAATGCCAGCACGATTAGACTTAACTTGGGAATTCCACGCCTCAAATCGATCGGCTTTGTTCGACTTCATCTTCAGCCATGGGAAATTCGTTGACTAACTCACAAAGCCAACAAATTATGCTTGGAAGAATTCTTTTTAGCCATGAGCTATGTATTTTTAAGATAGATATATTCTTAAGATAATAAATTTAAAATATTTTACTTGTCGGTAGCTGAAAGACACATAAACACTCTTTAAATCTCGAAAGTAATTTTCAGAGCTGAGTCTCGATAAAAGTGCTCTAAATGATTTTGGAAAAAGGGAAGAATAAAATAAAATTCGTGACCAAAGGCTAAGATATAGCGAAAATCTTAAATAAATTGAAAATCACTATATTGAAAATCTCTTAAAATCTATACAATTTGTGTTTAAATACCACGATGTGTATAATATTAAAATTGAACATAACTGAAGACCTAAAATAAATCTATGAGGATTTACAAAAAATTAATGCTATGCAATATAAAAGTTTATATAAAACTAACTTATGTCTCAGCTATTTGATATTCATAAGAAACTTTGTCTGCAATATGTCACAGTAAACTGGTCGCCATTCAAATCGTTGATCAAGAAATACTTAATGCATTGCTTCAGCTGTCAGCTGCAAATGCATCAAAAGATCGACACAAATATTGTACTTATGTTATAATTCGTGTAAATCATAAAATCAATCAAAAGACAAATCGAATTGCTTTGACATTCGAAAGTTGTTGCTTGCGAGTAATGGAAGTTGTCGAGATCATTATTTGGACCAGAGACGCAGCGATCGATGGATCGATGGATCGATGGGGACCACATGGCAAATGCATAATAAATGTCCTATGATTGTCAAAGTGCTGTCAAATGTCAACGAAATGTCAGTTACATGGTCGCATGGCATCGATTGCGCTTCTAGCAGATCATTGATCGTTTATCGCCGATCAATGATCAATGATCGATGATCGATCATCGATGAATGCGAGAAGCAAAACTTGCAAGGGGGTCTTAAGCGATTTGATCTGATGGCGGCCTTGACTTTCAGTGAAATGTCAAACGGTGTGACGGAGACAGTAATAGAGAGAGAGAGAGAGAGAGAGAGAGAGATAGAGAGAGCGAGAGGGAGAGGGAGAGAGGTTGAATGGCATTAAGCATTTGTGGATGGAAACAAAAAGCTAATAAATAAATAGGCAAAACAAAATGAGACAAGTAAAGTGAATTGATTTCAATTCAACTAAATTCAATTGAAGTCAAGTCAAGTCAAGTCAATTCAATCACTTGGACATGCCGTACAAATTGTATATATTAAACGGATTTATCCGGTTTATCCGGGCAGGGACTTTTATGCCATATGCCATACAATATGCGGGTTCAGTCGACAACAATCGATGATCTCAAGGCTGAATCTAGATCAATTCTAATATAATATTAAAAAACTGTCAAAAGAACCTAAAAACAAAAAACACACGATATTGATTACTAAAAACCAATCACACACATGCACAATACACAACACACTCGACAAGCAAACAAACAAATTAACAACAATTGCCATTAAAATATGTTTTCATTAACCTTTAATTGAGTCAGCTCAAAATCGTGCTTAGAAGTGGACGCGTGATGAAATTCTCAAACAGAAAACGACACGAATTTCATTCGATATATTCGGAATATTATTTTTAATTATTTCATTTACATTACATAGAATGCATAAATTACTTTTTTAGATTTCTTAAAGATTTTTAATAATCAATTGACTTTCAAGATACAAAGAAAATCTATTTCTTAGAATCTTTCACATAACATAGACTTCAAATACGAATGCGTTACATTTCAAATGATTGTCCAGGATCGATGTTTACCACAAAAATGAAAGCAGTTATTAATTTTGTAGATCTTTTTTTTTAAAGATGTTCGTGTCACGATGGAGTTCTAGCTGATGTCTCGATAGCGTTAACAACTACTGGATCTCATGAGCTTAATTTGTTATATGTTTTTTGCTCATTCCATAAGCCAATGGCCAATGATTGTCAGCGTCGTCGAGTGTGATTGATTGATGTACGATAACGGCGGCAGGGCGGCTCGGGACCATACGACAATGGCGATTGTGGAGCTCAGTTCAGTTCAGTTCAGTTCATTGGAGCTGGAGTTGGAGTGTAAGGCCCACTCACAAGTCACAAGTCGAGTAGCTGCCTACCCTATTGTTGGCTATGGCGCACCCAAATTTGGCGATTCTAAGACAACGACGACCACTTAAGCACCCAACGCTGAAGCCGAGATCAATTTGAGGCGATAAGATTAGAGGGCGGCCAAGCGAGTTGTGTATGGAGCCAATTGAACGCCCACAGCGTCGCCACAATATACACAGCGTTCAGCGATCCCAAAATAAAAACAAAACAAAAACCCAACGAAACAAAAAAAAACAAAAATAAAAATCACATATTTGCTACATAGAAGCATCGAGCATTTCTCAATACAGCTATGCACTGTGGTTGAAGAATTTAAAGAATCTTATCATGATTTCTTTGTCTTAAATGAGATATAGATGAAAGTGGCTCAACCGTTGTATCTCAAAGTCTTAATTGAGATACTATTCAACTCTATAATCTGCAAGGTATGAGGTACAAAATTTAGTAACGTTTATTTTACTTTGTTCGTGCTTAAGCTATATCGTATGTAGGGTGTATTACAGCAGATGATGGTATCAAAAGAAATATTATTTAAATATGCATTTCTTTCTAATTTTTATCTTAATTTTCACACCACAACTCGACCTGAATTTATTATGTGAGAGCATTAAAAAGTACAATAAGTTTTTAAAATTTGTTCTTTTACCATTCCAATTTATTTATATTATTTATCTTTTAATTTAACTGCTAAAAACTAAAGGCACTTGACAATTATTGAAATTTTTAAAATAAAGTTAGAAAATTATATTTATTTATTATTTTTGGCTTATTATTTAACTACTAAGAAAAAGAAGAGTAGTTAAACATTTTTTTTATGAAATTTAAAAGAAATTTTTAACATTATATTTTTAAAAATTAAATTTTTTTTTTATTAATTATAATGTTAATTTCAATTTTATTACAATTTTTTCACATTTTATATATTATTATATTAAATATATATTTTTAAGCAACTTAGTGACACTGTGCCGCGCTGAGTGTCGCTTAGCATAAGTACTTCTTTGCAAGCTAGTCGTACGTGTGAGTGTGTTCATGTGTGTGTGTGTGTGATTGTTGTACTTATACATATACTATTGCTCTGGGACGTCGATACAATGTACAATGTACAATGTACAATGTATCGTACATACAAATAAGGAAGCAATTTGCTATGGCTCTGGGCTGGCAACGAGTAGGAAACGAAACGAAACGAAACCTAAGCCAAAAGCTGCGGACAAATTATGCGCAGCGATGAATGGAAATGGCGGCGTCGACGTCGACGTTGACGCTGACGCCGACGCCAACGCAACAATAAACGAAAGACTTAGGCAACGAACTCGATGCTAAGAATTTTTTAAGCGCATGCATTCATTTATTATTATAATAACAGCCGCAATGCAAACTGCCACATGCCACAAGAGTCGTGGTCGACAGCCAACGCAGGTTGCCACAATTCTTTGTTGTTGTTGCAACATTTGGCTGCTTGTTGCTCCTTTTTGGCTTGGCGCATGTCAAGGACACAGACACGGGGGCCGATGGGCTGGCAAAGGTGGCCAAAAGGTGAGCCACAAAACAACGTTGCATTCATTTGCATAACAACAGCAGCAACAACAATAGTAACAATGCTCAAAATGCCTAAGCAAACAATTGCAAATCGTTGAGATTGAATTTGAATTTAAATTTGAATTTGAATTTGAATTTTAGGTTTCAGTTACAGTTACAGTAACAGTTGCAAGTTGCGTTGCATTGTCAAGAGGCAGCTCGAGCAAGAGGTGCGGCTTGTTGGGTCACTCAGTCAGTCAGTCACTCAGTCAGTCAGTCAGTCAGCTGTGTCGCTTTGAGTCTGGGCAGCAGCTGCTTGTTGCATGCCACAGCACAAGCTGCTCTTCATATTTATGAATCAAATGCAACTGCAACTCAATTGCTGTGGGTCGCGATTGCTTATCGCGATTGTTCGCCGATGCAGATGCTGCCAACGCTGAACAACTATGCACAGTGGGGCAAGCATGAGATTCTGTAAATCAAAAACTAAATTTTAAATTAATTATATAACATATCTGTTAAATTTCGATTAGAATTACTAATCAATTCGATTATTTTTGGAAATAATCGTAGTGACTTTATAATTCACTGTTAAAAATGTTGTGATTATATAATGATTACGAGTACAATTATTCAAAAATTATCAAAAATAATCAAAAATAATCTTTCTGTTTATTTCGGATTATTTTTGATACTAGTTTGATTGTGAAAATTTAAAATAATAAGATTTTTACTAAATAGTCATAAATAATAAAAAATATTCAGAAATAATCAGAAAAAATCAAAAATTATCCGAAATACTCTAAAAGATTATTTTTGAGCAATTGTAATAATATAAGATTATTTTTGATATTTTGTAATCGTTATCATTAAATAATTTTGTAAAAACGAAAATAATTGAAATTTAATCATTAGTTCGACTTTTTAACAAAAATAATCTAATTACTAATAATTATGATTACTAATCATTATTTAACAGGTATTTTATATAATTAATAATTTGTATTTCATTTCATTCATCAAATTTGTTATTTTGCTTAACTTCTTTTTATGGATTTGCATTCTGGTAAAAGTTTTGAGGCTGAGTATATAAAAAGGAAGTGGGAAGAAAGTATACATCTACTATTTCAATATTTAATTTTGCCAAAAAAGAAAAAAAAGCAAATACAAAAATATTAAGGCTTATTAACACTGTATAGCAATGAAGATAAAATAAAATCAAACGCTTTAAATTACATTTTTAATCTGCAGATGAAACACGCTAGTTTGCCCCACTGTGCTCTATTTCTACTAGTAACTAACAAAGTTCTGCGTAAATATCTGCCATTTTTATCGATGTACCATTGTTAACTTGAGTTAAACATTGTTGTTGTCCCAAAGAATTAAATAGAAGCTCAGTTGCAGTTGCAGTCTTTGTTTAGCTCTCGAGTCTCAGAGTTTCAGAGACTGAAGCTAATGGCATTCAGCAAATGTTTACTGAGTTACATCATGGATCGTCGCATCGCATCGTGAGCCAAAGACAAAGCCTAATGAACTTCCGTTTTGCCAATGATTTTCTGTGTCAATTGCCAATTAAAGTTTTGCGACTGAGAAGCTGCCAAAATAGATAAAGAAAAACGTAAAGAAAATGAAAACAACAATGCAAAGACAGCCCGGCCCCTATTATGGCAATTAAGAGTTACGTGAGACTTTGGGTAAATGGATGCGACATTCATAATATCTCAGAAAAATACAATGCTCTTATTACAGAATACATAATTAGGCCACTTGCGTCTTTGAAATCAGAGATTTTACACAAACTCGCCTAACGAAGTTAAATTTGATGGTTTAAGAGATGAGCAAGATTTTATTTTAGCCATTTTTTAAGATTTTTACCTTGTTTGATTTTTATAGTTAAAGATTTTATGCTTATTTCATTAATTTTAATGCTAAATTACTAAGAATAATGAGCCGTAATGTAAGGCCTTCGTCACTTTAATTACATTGAGAACTTTTGCGAGACAGTATAAGCGTCTTCAGCAGCCTTGAAGCCAAGTTAGTACTTAGGTACTAGGATTTGAAATGAGTTAAGAAAATTTTCTCACTAGAATATCGTGTTCTGAAAAGGCGAAGGTCTTATTTATCCCACACTTAACCTCAGTCAAGGTGTTTTAATGGTTTTGTTTTCTTTTAATCGCCGTCTATTTATGCTGGATATATATGTATTCTTGAATTTGTTTTGTTCTTCAATTTCTTACTACATAATCAGCGACACTTCTGACTTTAGATTCAGTCAATAAAAGTAGATCAGAATCTTATAATAATGTATAGAATCTATGTTCTTGGCTTTATATTTATCTGAAATATATTGCTAACTCAATAGACTCAGCGATACTTTTTTATTTAGATAGCCTAGAACTTAAATTGCAGAGAATTTAACGGTCTGTATATTTTCGTAGCACCGACTGCAGTTAAACGATCAGGTGATTAAATGTTCAAGTAGTCAAGTGATTAACCAAAGACAACAAAATACAAAATATACATACATACAAATAAACAACTACAAGTCACTTGGAAATCAATTCATTTGTGTGCAAATCACATTTCAATTAACTGCTGAAGAATCTGAATCTGAAACTGAAGAAACCATGCATAATTCTACAAGTGCGTCCCTCGATTGCCCCCGACTGAGAACGAAAATTGAATTTGGAATTGGAATTGGAATTGAAATTGGAATTGAAATGAAATGCAAGATTTGCATACGAGTTTAATACGTGATCGAATGATGGTCATTGGCATTAAATCAGTTGGATCGAAAGGCAACTCAATTATAATAGATAAACACCTACGCAATTTATGAAAACAGTTAAAGGATTGAATTGAATTAAGTTGAATTCGATTCGATTCGATTGAATTGAATTGAATTGATTTGGATGGGTAAAGTTGATGCGTTGCCAAGTCCAAATCCCAAATCAAGTTCTTCTCAATTACATCCAAGTCTTTTTGGGGTCTCTCAAGTGCCGCACTTGAAAAACACGCGATTAACTGACTCGAAATGTTGTTGTTGCTATGGTTGTTGTTGTTGCTGTTGTGGCAGCCACAGTGGCAATCTGCCCTGCTGCTGCTGCTGCTGCTGTTGTTGCCACTCGCATGTTGCAGTGATTGTTGTTTTAATTAACGAGCTCGCATTTGATCGCTTTGGTAACGAAATCAATTGGTTCGTTTCGCAGTCAAGATCTATCTGCTCCACTTGAGCTTGGATTTCATCTGTATCTTGTATCTTTTGGCTTGTATCTTTTAGCTTGTGGCTTTTAGAAGACATTGAATCGTTGCTCCAATCAAATCAAATATCTGTAATACACTTGCAATATTTGCTTTATGACTTCTTTATTAGCACAAATGAGCTCGCGTTTGATTTTCGTTACTAGTTGCTTATTACATTCTCATAAATATATTTTAGATTTCTACTATGTTATATATATCAAGTAGCTGCCTCCTCATTCGTCTGCCCCTGCCCCTGGCCCACAAAGCAGTGCCAGGCAAGGTTAGTGTCGAGTGTGCGCATACTTAGTGGATTCAATGTAAACACTGATCGACAGATACTACACATATACATAGTACGTATTCGTACGTACTTTGAATACAAATACACATACAAATTCAATGCATAAACGATCCAAATTATGTTTACAAGCTGAAAATATTTGCTGTCAATACTATAACTAAATGCGTAGTGAATACGTAATTCGAAGTATTAGCAAAAGTTACGACTGCTGTGGGAAAGGGGAAATACCTGGGAATGCAACCTAACCTAACATTTATTATATTTTCCTAGAGAACATAACTATAAAGCCAATAAATGCAAAGCTTTTAAACTATACTTTGGCTCGTTTTCTATTCGTTTATTCAGAACCTTAAAAATAGCGAATTTTTCTATAAATAAATAGAAGAGAAGATAAGTGAAGTAACATAATATACACTTTCAATAAACATTTCTATAAAATTGTATCAATAGTTTGTCAGTTACTGTACTATTGCAGTTTGTCACATTCCAATCTACTTCAGTCAAAAATCGAGCATTACATTTAGGGTGTTCACTTGACCCTAGCAGCGTTGCAGATTGAACTTATCTTAGCTTCTAAATACCCTAATTTTCTGATGTGTGCTTACATTTTGATATTAAACTCGATTCACAGTTGGAATTTGCATCTTTACTGTACCTTTGGATTATATGTCAAACAAATCGATACTCCATTAAACCTAATCAAGGCAACTTTCCACGTTATTCCCATTAAAACGTTCCTCAATCCTGGATAGAAACTGTTCAAGGGATTAATTTTTTCATTGATTAAATGAACCTCAACCCAATTTTTTTTAATTTAATGACAATCCTTTGATTTGTGGGGTGAAGCATTCTTTAATTTTGAAGAAAGTGCATTGCATTGAACTCAATATCGGGTGCTCTATCTACCTATCTATATATTATATTGCTTGTCTTGCATCTGTATAGCCATATATAGAGGCGGGAGGAGACTAGGCGAACCGCATGCACTTGGCCTTCTGGGTGTAGGTAACGGCGCCGTACTCCTCGACTATCTGATCGATGGCAATCTTGTTGAGATTCTCGAGATAGAGACGGGTCTTGCGAGATTGGATGATATAGCTGATGACGTCATGCATATTGCTGAAGTACAAAAAGCCGGCTGTGCCGCAACTGAGGTCCAGATAACGAAAACGATTCACGTCGCAGGTGCAGCCATCGTAGAGGAAGTAGATGAAGTCGTTGTTGTTGTGGAAGCGAAAGACGACGTAGTTGCCCCACGGCGCCATGACGAACACGCGCTCCGCACAGCGAAATCCGGCGCGCAGCAGCTTGCAGATGCTATCGTAGCATCCATTCTCGGACCCAACCACCGCCATCGTTTCCGGGATGCGCAGCAGGGCCGGGTAATGATTCGGCTGTGCGCGTAGCACGTCGTGGGGACCCGTCGTCTCGGGACACGGGTCCAACGGTTGGATCATCTTCGGTGGCTCCGGGCATGGTGGACACTCCTGTTGGACGACGGCAGCGGGCGCCACAATAGTTGCCTTCTTCTTGCCCTTCTTTCCCTTGCCCCCTTTCCCTTTCTTGCCCATCCTGCTGCTCGCTTAACCAAAAAGAACAATCGCCAACTACAATCTAACCTGCAACGATAATCAGCTTCTCATATTGTCCAGCAGCACCCTAAAATAAATTGATAAAAATATAAAATATTTTAATAAAATAAAAAATAATAATATATTTCTATACTACCAATTATTTACTACCATTTGCACTCACCTGTAAAACTGGTTGAACTGTAACTTTTGTGTAATTTTCTCAACGAATTTGTTCTTGAATATTTTTTTTAAATAAAAACTGGAAACCAAAACTGAGAATTTTTTTTGTGAAATTTGAATTTTTCTCAAATTTTTTCCGAGATTTTTATTTTTGTGTGTACAGATGTACAACCAGTTCTGAGTCTAAAAATAATGCCCTGAGCCTCTATAAAGACTAGCCCCCAAACTGACAACTATCCCAGCGGCTACTTTGATTCATCGAAATTTTAGTAGTAACGAATATTTGCTCAGCACCTACTTTGATTTCTATATAAATTGTATATTTTTTATATTTTATTTAATTTCTGGATTATTGTTTTTGTTATTATTTCCTCATCAGGAAAAAATATAAAGAAGTCAAGCTGAAAAATAAGAGCAAAATAAAAATAAGCTATAGTCTGAAGAAAAACTGAAAATAATTTAAACTTTGGTTGAGAATCGAAAATTAGAATATCATAAAAAAGATGAGGGGAGGGTGCAAAGATAGATAATAACTGAAGTAGCCATGAATATTGAGCCAAGAAGCATTGAATATTATTATATTTATATTATTTTACATTATATTTATGTTATATATTTGTATACCTCCGAAGTACGATAAGTTGCATAAATAGCTGTCAAATGTGATTCATTTTGATGTTTTCACGCTTCCATTTAAATTTTATTTTATTTTTCAAATGTATCCTCGAATGTCGCTGTTAAGATTGATAGACAATAAAACATTATGTACTTTTCAATGCAAGATGTTTAAATATTATTCACTTGCCATGTCATCATTGCCATGTTCTGACCCATCAAAGTCTGCAAACATTTGCCGAGTCTAACAAATAATTAATATTATTTTTAGCAGCTTTTTCAGCAACGAACAGCTGCCAACTCACAGTTCATCTGTCTTTCTGTCTGTCTGTCTGTCCGTCTGTCTGACTGTCCGTCTGTCTGTCTGCGTTGTCAGCGCATCTAACTGAATGTTGAGCTGCAATTTAGTGGCTTGTCAGACTGATAACTGTGCGCACAAGATGTAAATGAAGCAATTGACCAGGCCGAGACCAGCAAATGGCCGAAACAAGAAACGCCAATTAATTAAGCTGTGTGTGTTTTTAAGCATTTGACAGCGGGGAGGCGTAAAATGTGCTGAGGGGGCAGAGGGGGTAGATGGGGCATACAAATGCAAACACCACAGGCAGATAGATTCTTGGGTAATCAAACGTGAAGCACGATTGCAAAAGGATCCTCAACAGCAACAACAACAACAGCTGCAAGTGACATCGAACACTCGCCTGACACTGTGGCAACAAACTGACAACAACAAAGAAAAAAACAGAAAACTGAAAAAAAAGTGAATGTCTGCCACAGCAATTAAAAGTTGTGGCGCCTCAAACCCTTGCCACAGAGTGCCAACAAACAACAACAACAACAACAACATCAAGTAGAAAAACTCCACAAATTGTAAAATAATTAAAGCTCACAAAGCTTAAGAAACAACAACAACAACGTGAAGTGGGAGAAGTAGAAGAAGAAGGAACAGAAATTAAGTGCACAATGCCGAAGTGCGAATACCCTTTAGTGGATGGTTCTTTCATAGTTATAATTGAAAATATGTAAGCAATCAATGATTTTGAAACACAAAATCATACAAAAGAAACCTCATCGTAGAGAGTTTAAAATATACTGTCTGAATATACATTTAGTTTTTTACTTAATTATATAAAGATATGCAAAAAAGACTATAAATAATTATACATTTAAGTAATTTGTGTGATTTTGATAGATATTGTTGCAGGATATTTGACTAATTGGCGCCAGCATGTCGACTTCTTCGACAATGACACTTAAAAATGAACAACAACATACAGCCGCCTAGCGATCTAGATATCCTGGTAGAAATATGTACGTTTAGTTCTATGCAATGAGCATCTTTTGATATTTGAAACCGAATAATACAGGGATGCCACAAAAATCGGAATCGCTTGTATTTTACTTTAATTTCATACAAATTTAAGTGAAATTCAAGCGAAAGCGATTTCATACAAATTTAATTGAAATTCAAGCGAAAGCGATATCTGTGGCACCCCTGATATATTTTTTTTAAATTGTTAATTTCCGTTTAATTTCTTATTTCATAATCATATTTAACTCAGTCTATCCAACCTTTTGTCAACAAAAATTAGCTAAGCCTTATTTGCTTATTGCTTAATAAAACTAAAATACCCACAGCGTAGGGTATACCATGCACATATGTAAATAAAGAACCTGTTGTCTGGACAGAGAGACACTTGTACAATATGAAATATTAAACAATGGTAAACAAATATTATTTAATCAATTACCGAATTCAAACCACGAGCGGTACAGTGAAGCCAGCGTACAGTACAGTGTGCCTACATAGTATCGAATGTCTATGCATGTCAATATTGGAAATTTCAAAATACTTTTGTGTTCAATTTAAATAAGATTTAAATTTTTAGCCAGCAATTCATTTGGTCTTAAGCATATCTGTTCACTGTTTTGACTTAAATCTAACTAGAACGACTAGAAAATACCCTGTAAGCAAGTTACAAATTAGATTCTTTTACCTTATTGTTTACCATGATATATTTATTAAGCTGTATAAGCAGAGAATCATCATACACAAATCTGGGATACATGTATTTGGAGGGTATTTAAATGTCGCTCATGCAGGTGAAGAAATGTACAGACATAGAATTGGGCAAGTCTAGCATACCCGACAACTTTTGTACAGTTACAGGGTATGGCTCGTTGGCCATGATAACAATTTCCCAGTCTCTAATTCAGGCAACAGCGAATTTCCCACTGTGCAACTCTGAGAGCATTATACTCACATGCGATTCTCAACCTGTTTACTTCCAGTCCTAATCCTAATCCCAATTCCAATCACAGTCACAGTCGCAATTCCAAACGCGACGCGGCGTGTGGCAAAGTGGCAGAGTTGCAGTTGCAGTTGCAATTGTTGTTGGCTGCGGTTATTGCCGCTGCACAATTTGCATGGTTAATTTGTTTGGCGCTCTAATCAAACGTTGCAAGAGCCAAGCGACGTGTGGCATGCAACAAGTGGCAAGTGGCCGGCGGCGAATGGCCAGCGGCGAGTGGCGAGTGGCAAGTGCCAAGTGGCGTGTGGTGATTGCCCGGCGACAGTTTGCAGCAACGAAGAGAGAGAGAGAGAGACAACAACTTAAGCGCAACAACAACTTGGTATTGCAGCATCGCTTCTGGCAGACACTGTAGTGATTAAAATTTTTAAAAAATAAATTAATTTATCAAAATTATTTAAAATATATATAACAGTAATAATTAAACTTATATTTGTATTTAAAAAGCATGCATAAATTCATATTCTAAATTTTCTTATGCATATTATTTTCATTTACTAATTAAAGAATAATTATACATTTTTATTGTAAATCACCTGTTCTTGTAATTAAAGCAATAAAAGTTATTAAATATTAGAAATAACAATTATTTTTATCTTTATATTATATTAAAACTTAATTATAACAGGTATTTTAATTATTTATTGTATATTCAATAATATGTATGTAAATAAAAATTGATATTCAAATGTTACTTTATAATTATTCTTTTTCTACCTGCGGGTACATCAAAAAAAAAAAATTATTTATAAAAGAGATTATAAATAATCAGAATCAAACAGGTCTTGATATGCTAATATAAATTTAGATTATATAGTAGGTTTTTTACTGACGGCTACATCAAGAAATAAACAGAAACTTGTAACTTTATAAATTAAATTAAAAATTAATATTTATTTAAGTTTCAGAACTCCGCATTTTATATACGAATATGTGAGATTTTCCACTGCATCCAGATTTGTTTCTAATGTCTGACTTTTTTTAACTGTCACTTTGGATCTTTGGCTTTTGGGGGCTGCCATGTCATGAGCTTGCAACTTGCAAGTTGCAGCTTGGAAGCGCGTGTGCAAATATTGTATGTGAGCACTGGGCACTCGGCTGGTGTCACAAGCTGCCACTTGACTGATCTGCGGCGTCTTCGCTTGCAACTGACACTGCCGCAGGCCACAGGCAACTGGCAACATGCAACATGCAACTGGCAGCACGACAAAGTCGAAAGCCGCAACAGCAACAGACGCAGTGACAATGCCACCAAAAACTGCGCTTTGCTGTTGCTTCCGCCACAACTCGAGGGTCTGCAACTCTCAACTCTCGACTATCGACTCTCAACTCTCAATTCTTCTCTCCCTCTCACGTCTCTCGACTGCAGACTTCTCCATCTCCATTTCCATGTATGTTGATTTTATTGCTTCATCTTCAAGTTGATGCCGCCAGTTGTGGCACACTCAGGAAAAGAGAGTCTAGCTAATAGGCTAAGGAGGCATATGCCACCGCCTCGTTTGCGGCATGTGTTTGTGAGTGTCTTTATTTTTGTACAGCTGAAGCACCACTTGCATATGAGAGAGAATCGCCTCCCACCACTCCCACTTCCCCCCTTCTCACATCATATTTGAGTTTAAGCCAACCTCATTATGTAAGTCGAGTTGCAGTTGCTTTGGCAGTTGAAGTTGCAGTTGCAGTTGCAATTCGAAATTCAGGTCAACTCAGTGTAGGAGTTAAAGTAAACATAATTTGCCCTCTTGCGTTTGGTCAGCCATTTCAATTCTCTAAGCAGCTGTTTCCTAGTCTTAATACTATAAACTTTGAATTATAATCCAAGCATTCTCATCTCAGATCCTCGGACTAACTTGGAAATACGAGTATTATGATTATAAGTTAATAAATAAAAGGGTAAACTTAAATTAACAGTAACAAATAAAATAAGTAAAATATATGAAATCTTATCATCTAACTATGTTCTATGAACATTGAAATGGTACGATCTATGAATTATGATCTGGAAACGAGGCATGTATTATGCTCTGCAATATCTGTTACAAATTTTTGAAACAATTCTAACAGTAACTGCAAAAAAAAAATTTCCAAAAATATTTTTAATAGTATTTTTTATAATTTTTTTAAAATCTTAAAAATGATAATTTTAACCACATTTTCCTACTTTTCACACAAAAAGTGGCTTTTTAACAATTTTTAAAAAATTATAAAAAATACTATCAAAATATTTTTGGACATTTTTTTTTTGCAGTTACTGTTAGAATTGTTTCAAGAATTTTTTTTAAAAAATCGAGGAAAAAAGTTTTGATAATTGACTTAAAAGGGTAAGAAAAGTTGTATATCATTCAAACGGAATTTAAATGACCTTTCCATTGATGCCAATATGCTGACGATAAGGGAACATATAAGACCCCAAATCTCAAAATGTTTGCTGTGCCAATAATTATGTTCGAAAGTGTATGCAGCAATATGCAAACGATGCAATCGATAGAACTATCGACTATCATTCTACACGACTCTAAATAAACTTTTGAGTAGTGATGTAAAAAAAAAACAATTCGACTGCAAACGCAATTCATAATATGGAGCTGCATCACCACTATTGAGTGAGGTTTATTTGGAAAGTGAAGTCACATCACCATTTCAAATTGAAATGCAGAGTTATCAGCAGAAATGAAAAGTATTAAACTGAGATATACAGTCGAACTTCCCTAACTCGAATTTTCTCTAACTCGATCAAAATCGAGTGGCAATAGCGTTTACTGAGCAAATTTCAACAAATCGCCTTCCCTAACTCGAGCTTCCATAAGTCGAATTTCTCCGTAACTCGAACAAAAATATTGGCCCGTGCTTCTGTAAGTCGAATTTTTCAGGAAAATCTCCAATAAAGTTTGAATTTTTTTTTTCGTTTCTGTTATATGCTTTTGTTACCTGCTCCTTTGGATATGTAATATTGATGTACATTAACATATGGTGATGCAATATGATAGAATATTGCATCAACAATTATTTAGGCTTCTGAAATTGCTATAGGAAAGATGTTCGTACTGTACTTCTTTGTCAGAGCATTAGTGTACTTAAATGTTTAAAAATGTTTACAGAAATATTCAAACTTATTAGTAGTTAAGGAATTTGAAAGTAGACCAAATAAATTAAAGTTTCTGAAAAATGTGGTATCTCAGCAAAACAGTTTTCATTATATTAAAAAATGGAATATTAATTATGATGACATTTGAATCGGGAACTTCTTCTGGATACAGCAAAAGAACGAAGATACCAATTTTTGTGAATATTAACAGGTCTTGAAAAAACTGGAATCTTTCTTTGTTGAAAATAACAAGAAAAATTTTAAATTAGAAATGTATTTATGATTGAATGCATTTGTAGTTTCTTTTAAAACACTAAAAAAAAAAAAATTCACTAACTCGAAGTCTCCCTTACTCGAACTTTTTTCCTGTATAATGGTGATTCGAGTTAGGGAAGTTCGACTGTATTTATTTGTGAATTTATATTCGATTCATTTCAATTTTAGATTTAGCTATATTTAACTAATTCTCGATCTAAGTATCTCTCCAAATCTAACTAACTAGCAGGTGGCTGTCTTTGCTTAACTCACTCATCCAAGACATCAACCTTTGTCAAGCCAAGCAGAGCTTAAAAGCTTATGCTTTAAGCTTGCGCTGAATAAGTTTATGCTAAGCTTAAAGTGAGCTTTTCGCAGGGGAAATTGCAGTGGATAAAACTGTTTGTACGAGTAGCATAAGTTACTTGTGATATGCTTCGAACTTGGCCATAAGAACACGACCAGTTAATAACCCTCCTCCTGCCCATGTCCCTTGCTTTAGATGGAATGCAGTGTCCACTGAAGAAATAGCTTAAGCATCGCTTGCCTTGAACCAAAAACAGCTCAACTCGCGATGGGAAGATGGAGGAGGATAGGAAATTGATTGGAATGAGAATTGGGATGATTGGGATGATGGGAATCCTTATGCGGCCATAGAGCACTCAGTTAAGGACATGAACTGGCATTTGAACTGCACTGCAATTGCTGCCAAAAATTGCTGTATAAAAACAGACAAGTTGCAAGTGAAACTGGAGCGACGCCGTAAAGTCTGTGCAACAATCACACGAGAGTCGACTCGAAACGGAGTCATTGGGTCAGGCAACGCACTGAAGGACGCCAGCCAGCCGCAGTGCACGACCCAGTCACAAATACAACAAAAAGAGGACAGAGAGCTGGAAAAAATATAGAAAAATTGAGGAAAATATGGCAAACCGTGGCGCCAACAATTATATTTGCTGCTGCTGCTGCTGCTGCTGCTGCTGCTGCTCCGGAGAAGGGATGTGTCATGTGGGGCAGGTAGAAAAAGAAAATAAACGTTGGAAAATGCAAAACGCTTTTGCACGCAAATCAAACATTCGACAAGGTGCGACGGGGGGATACAAGGGGGGGTGACAAGGGGGCGGGAGGGCTTCTTCGATGGCCCATATTAAAAAACTTTCAAGTGGGAGCCCGGACAAGAGGCAAGAACACGAAGAAGAAGAAGCAGTTGATGAAGCTGTACACTGAAAAAACAAGTCCGGGACTCACTCCGAAATAATATCAGAACCAACAGTATCAGAAGTCTTGGAATATTTCTTAAATCAAGAACGAATGTTTTTGATTCAATTACAATTTTTGAATACCTGCTTTAAGAACATTTTTTTATTAAAATAAAATGTTTTAGGAGCTACAATTTTTTTTTTACCTTTTTTAAATGCTGATTGTTTTCCATTTTATCGGCATATTTTGTGATTTACATACTTAAAAAGTACATGCTTAAATCAAGAATTTAAAACGCGAACTTTCGAGTGATTTTATAATTTCTGTGTATCTGAAAGTTGCCCCATTCTGTGGCACGACATGCTGCGCCTTTAGCAGCGCCTTAATCCTAATCCCAAACTCAGCTCCAAATTGTATCTTTAAGTTGTTGTGTGTGTATCTGTGTGTTGTTGTTGGGCTGCTGTTGTTGTTGGCCGTTTTACGAGTTTCCTGTTCAATGAAGTTGCACGTGGGCAGGCCAAAAGAATTGTTTGTTATCGCTACGCAGCATCAGCTCTACATACATAATGTAAATCTGTATTTCCTCCCTGACTCTCCAGTTTCCAATCAGACTCGTACCCAGACCCAGACCTGACCTGACCTGACCCGACTTGACCTCAGCTAGTGCGCCTGTTAATGGCAAATATCAATAGGTCTATATTCAAAAGGTTCATTCACCAACAGCAGTATTAATAGGACATCGAATTGAGGTTCTATTTGAGGGTCCTTTTTAAGTGTGGCACATTGAAGTCCAATGTCACAGCCAGCTCAGACGAATTTTGTTACAATTTAAATACTATAATCAGAATTTATTATTAATATTTAGATTAAGCCGTATAATATTCTATACCATAGACTAGAAGGTGCACAACAATTTTATTACAAACTTTGAAACACACATATGTAAGAAATTAATGATTTTTAATTTTTTCTTTAATTGTCTTTATGAACAGATTTGATTTTATACCAGATTTCCAAGATCGTTTAAAAGAATTCCATAAGAAATTCATTAGCTAAAACAAATATTTTGATTGCTCCAAGTAACTTTTTGAGATCTGATTTGGTTTTAAATCTTACTCTGCTTATTCATGTATCTTTGAAACAAATTGTATATTTTTAGCACTCAGCATTTCGAAGGTCTCTGAAGCTATGAGTATTTCGTAAATTCAAATTAATGAATCGAGAACTTAAGAAGTTCATTATTATAAGACTAAACATTTTTTCATTTTGCTTAAATCTATTCACCACATTTATCTATTCACAAATTAGCTATTGTATCTCAGGTTCAGATGAATTCATTAAAATGCGTTCCCTCAATTGTATTTGGAGACTCGAGACTCAAATGTCAGACGCGTTATCAATCGCATTCAACTGGCAATGGTAGATTTGTATCGAAGCCACAGACAAATTGTATTGTGCCCAATTGTTTGACGTCAACTTGAATTCGCTTCCTTCTGACAAATTTGGCAAATCGCTCAAATTGATGCGACAGCCGCACCGAGCAATAAACTACTCAAAGGCTTTTCCTTTTGCGCCCGAAAGCAACAAGCTAAATAAATATAACTCTCGAAAATTGACAAAAAATGGAAAAAAAAGGGGCTGGAAATGCGAATGACTGACACGAAAATACCCTGTATGGGCACGAGTTTAATGTGAATTTTGATTGAAATTGAAAAAATATTATAAGCTATTTACATATTAAACTCGGACAATTTATAAGAAACCTGTGCTTAACTAGCAGATACCCTGTACAGCCACAAAATTAATTTGAATTGAGTTTTTAGCTTGTTCCGAGAATTTTGAAAACTCAATTGCACAAATTTAATAAGAAATCTTTTTAAAAATAATCTTGGTAAAACTATAGGCAAAACTGTTTGGACTTGAGTTACCCTCTACAACTAAACTACTTTCTCCTTGAGTATTCTAAAGTATTTAAGAAATAAAATTCAAATATTTTGTCTCTATTTCTTTAAATCATATTTTATAGATTTACAGCGTAGTCAAAAGACATAATCAGAATAATGTTAATTATCCACACACTTGCCCAATTTTTAAACATTAAGTTTCACATTTGAGAAAAATTACTGCGTACCATAAGTTCATGCCACCCTCTAGGACCAATTGCTTAGGCCACAGGGTATAATGAGGCACAAAAATATGCGCAGAAGTGAGCCAAAGAAAGAGGAAGTGGGCGGCATCTACAAAACATACAAATACAAACACACACATACAAATAAATGATAAAAGATGCCAAATTGCCACCATTTTGGCTTTACAGTAAGGGGAAAAAATCAGCGAGCGACTGAATTCCCAAAGCTCGACTATGAGTTACCGTGCAAATAAAATATTTGAATTGCATTTGAAATGTGTGTAAAAAATGTAGAAGTTGAAAAGTGCTGATCACAAATGTTTTCGAATTAAAAAAATTTCTAAAATTTCTAGCTTATTTATATTTTACTCCTTATAATATTAGCTTGATTTCGAAACAGTGGAAGTATAGATGATAATAAACTAATTATCTTATGTTCAAAATGTTTAGTATCAAGAAAATAGGAAATCAGTTAAGAAAATAATAAAATATATTTTAAATTCTATTATATGGCTTAAAAAATCAAGTAAAATTGGAAAAAAGTTCAAAAGATAAAATTATATATTTTTGCCAAAAATCAAATATAATCAAATTCGTCCTTGAAGGACATTTGGTATATCATATGAAAGATCTCGAATCATCGATCAAGAATAAATTTAAATTTTTGTTATACACTAATTGGTTCAAAAGATATTCAACTTAACTTTTATTTTTTGATTTTTATAATAAAAGTTACGGAATAACTCTTATTTGTAACTTTTAAAATAAAAATCAAAAATAACTCTTAACTTTTATTTTTATTGAAAAAATCAGAAATAAGAGTTATTTCACAACTTTTATTAAAAAATTGAATTTTAACGATTATTTTTGACTTTTTAAATATAAATTAAAAATAAGAGTTATTTCGTAATTTTAAAATAAAAATCTAAAAATAATTGTTATTTTGCAATTTTTATTTTAAAAGTTATAAAAGTTGCGGTCCCTGGTTTTATTGGTCGAGCCTTCTCTCTTCTTCTTGGTTAATATACACTGCATACTACGGGTATTACAGGGTATAACGATAGACAGATGATTGCAAACTCAGTGAGTCTGCCAGGCAATGCAATTTGCACGCGTACAGGAAACACTCGCTATGTGTGTTTTGAGTGCGGTGTGTGAAAGTGTGTATGCGTGTGTGTTGTGGTGGTGTGTGAAAGTGTGTGTGTGTGATGTGGTGTGTGTGTTATTTTAGGCGCAAATCCGTTGGAGCATTTGAAATGTGCATACGAAATATGCAAACAAAAACACACACAGCATACACACACACACAAACACACACAGACACACCCAAATCGCGAGCAAACATGACGAAGAAGCTACTGACAGTGCAGAGGAGTTGGGGGCATGTGGCAGGTGGCATGTGGGGCAGCAAGTCTGGCACGCTGACTGTAAACATATCAATGCCACGTAATGCCGCCAAGGAATCCATATCACTAGACCATCAGCATTCCAGCCCCGTCTCTCTTACTCCTTCCACGCTCCTATCCCCTCTCTCTCTCTCTCTCTCTCTCACGCTCTCGCTCTCTACTGTAGTGGGCTTACAGGTGTTGATGATAAAGCGATTTGCGTTGAAGGCGAGCATGAAAAAGGGAGGTGCAAAAACAACAACAACAACAACAACAGCAAAACCAACAAAAAATGTGCGTGCCTCAGCGGAAAATGCAAAGCGCAAACGATCCAAAAAGTGGCTCGAAGCTCACCTCCATGGTGTGTTGGCATTTGTCCTCTTTTTGTCCAGCTGGTCACTGTCCAGCTGCCAAACTGGGCGTTGGAACATGCTGGGCGTGGCAGCAGCATAAAAGTGCGTTCGTTCTCTGAACGAGAAGAAAAGCAGAAAAAAAGGAAAAGAAAAGTCAAATACAAGAAGAAGAACTACAACAAAAATATACAAAAGTAAGCAAAAAATTGGGGGCAATTCTGTTAGTGGGTGGTGCTATTGGTGGTGCTATTGGTGGTGCTATTGGTGGTGCTATTGGTGGTGCAGGTGTGGTCAGTCGACAACTGGAGCTGGAGCTGAAGCTGTAACTGGAGGCGGTAAACGCATTGGATGATGACATGACGGTCTCATATCTGCATTGGAGAGTGTGTATGTATAAGTGTGTACGGAAGGAAAAGGAATATATATATATATATTTACTACTCGAATCTTCCCCTCTTCATAACCATTTCTGCATCTGCCCTCTTCATCACTCCCTGTAGTAAAGACCGTGTCAATATGAAAAGATTCACAGTGGTTGGAGCAATAAAAAAAATACGAGTAAAAAGGAAAAAATAAGAAAAATGTTAAAAAATATATATGTACATCAGAGAACTGCAACGGGTAAGAAGTGCACGCTCATACTCGAATATTGATGTGAACCCGTTGTGATTTGTTCGGCTTTGCTTGTGATCTGTTTGGATAGAGACACTCGCTGATACTCGTTGAGTCAAACTGATCGGAAAACGAGTATAGAATCGATCGCTCATTCGATCATGATGCGAGTAACTCGTTTTTAAATGTGCGGGACGGAGCGGGCAATGTGAGCGGGGAATGTGTCGGTCGACCCAAATGTGCGAGCAAAAAATATAAAGGTCTACACTGAAACAAATTACTGAGCCGCATAATAATTATATGAGAAAAAACCAATTCTTTAAAATAATAAGGTCTTCAAACCTACTATTTTTTTCGCTCAGTGTACAAAAGGTCGCGGCTCGCCGGCAGCGCGAGTTTTATGACGGCCATAAAAAAGGGTCAAAAATGCCTCGACGCGAGTCGTGTGTGCGACGCGTCACAGCGAAACCCACCCCCGAATTTCATACATTGCAATGTAAGCGTGAGCGCTGTCTGAGCGCTGGGCTACCCGCTCTGATACTCGCTCTGATACTCGTTTTGACACTCGTTTTGGGTCGTTTTGATCGTTTTGATCGTTTTTGATCGTTTTGATCGTTTAGGATCGTTTGAGTCGCGGACGCTTGTATGAATCGAAAGCGGCAGTCTGTCTTTGTGTCCCTTTGTACAAAGCACATTGATTTTAATTAAATCCAAAATAAATAAATAATGACACGAAATTAATTTTATGAAAGAAATTTTTAGTAATTTATTTAAGTGCTTAAATAATTTTATAAAATTAGGTTTTTAAAATTATAATTATATATTTTATTTAATTAATTTAAAAAGGAACAAAAGTTTCAGTCGTGTCACTAAATTTATTTTAGATTTAAATAAAATGTGCTTTGTACAAAGAGACAACTTAAAGACAGACTGCCGCTTTCGATTCATACAAGCGTCCGCGACTCAAACGATCCTAAACGATCAAAACGATCAAAAACGATCAAAACGATCAAAACGACCCAAAACGAGTGTCAAAACGAGTATCAGAGCGAGTATCAGAGCGGGTAGCCCAGCGCTCAGACAGCGCTCACGCTTACATTGCAATGTATGAAATTCGGGGGTGGGTTTCGCTGTGACGTCGCACACACGACTCGCGTCGAGGCATTTTTGACCCTTTTTTATGGCCGTCATAAAACTCGCGCTGCCGGCGAGCCGCGACCTTTTGTACACTGAGCGAAAAAAATAGTAGGTTTGAAGACCTTATTATTTTAAAGAATTGGTTTTTTCTCATATAATTATTATGCGGCTCAGTAATTTGTTTCAGTGTAGACCTTTATATTTTTTGCTCGCACATTTGGATCGACCGACACATTCCCCGCTCACATTGCCCGCTCCGTCCCGCACATTTAAAAACGAGTTACTCGCATCATGATCGAATGAGCGATCGATTCTATACTCGTTTTCCGATCAGTTTGACTCAACGAGTATCAGCAGCGAGTAACAAGTCGTACCGCCTACTCGATTTTTAGAACGGCGACTAGTGATTTGATTTGATTTGATTTTTGGCAACGGCGACCAATTCAACTCGAATCTACCCGTTGCAGCTCTCTGATGTACATATATAAAATTAAAAAAAAAAACAGTTTAAAAAAGAAAGTTTAGAGAAGGAATGACTGTAGGAAATGAGCGAGACAGACAAATAATTAAAGATTTATTATCTAATTGTTTTATTGATATCAGAGATATATCGTTGCTTATCTAAATGGATCAACAGTTTCGATACATAAATTTAAGAATATATGTGTAGATGAAATTTATCGATAACCAATTAAAGTTATCTTTTCAATAAATAAATAAACAAGTAAATAATTAAATGTATAAAATAATAAATATGTTCTCTGTGATTGCCAGCTTGTCCGAACTCGCATCTTGCCCCACTGTGCTGTGCTGTGATGTGACATTGGCAACAGTGCTCAATGTCATTAAGCATGGCAAACGTACGTGAATTTAGCTAATGTGTAATTAGGCTGGATAGAAGGAGAGAGAGAGAGAGAGAGAGAGAGAGAGATTAAGAGAGAGAAAGAGCGGATTACAGACACTTGAGCTGGCCGATAATGATATCCTGTGCCGCTTCCTGAACCGTAACAATGCCTGCAGAATGGCATCCGACAGGAATGCCGAATGATTTGGACAAAACGACAATGAACGAGGGTTAAGTGAATGACCAACCAGTGGACACCACTCACTCCACTGACTCCACTCACTCCACTCACTCCACACTCACTCCACAGGCATTCAATTATTGATAACATGGCATTATTATCACGCATACGCCCCGCGGTGCAGTCACAGACTCCTTTGTCTCCGATTCCGATTGATGCCACACCATTTGGCAATGTCGCCCCCTCTGATCCCGCTCTGCATTGTTCGCTGCGCCTCATTGTTTTTTTTTTCGGCACACGGTAAATGGCGGACGTCTTTTCCTGGCATGCAAAGCGCATTAATCATACGCCGCGTGGGCCGCCAGACAGTTGATAAATGGAATGCAACTTAGCGAACGCAAAATGCTTCCAGCAGCGTCGCTGGCATTCACAACTTGCCGCTATGCGCGATTCGCTATCCACTAACCGTTTGCCTCTTGCCACTTGCCACTTGCTGCTTGCTACTTGCTGCTTGCAACGTGCGACGTGCAACATTTTCGCTAGTTGCCACGCAATCAACTCGGGCGCATTCTTTGAAAACAATTTGGCAAAGTATGAGGCATGCCCCGCGGGACGTGGCAAGCCAAGTTCTTGCCGAGCATCATCACTCGGTGCTTGCAACGCACTCGGCGACTCTCAGCTTCACTTAGTGGCTGCCACAAGCCGCGGCAGTAGGCATTCAAGTGACTTCCAGCCGAAGCTGCCTCAAGTGACTCCGCGACAATGACGAGTTTATTTAGCTCGCTCCTCCTTCTATCTTCGCTTATGTCATTATATCAATGGGAACGTTAACAAAAATATTTTTTAAAAAAATTTGAAATTTATTTCCATGCCTCAATTAATAATTTGTTAATAGGCATCGATGAAAGAGTTTAAAACCAACTTGGTTTCCATTCTGGCTCTATTCCCAATCCTTACAACAGATGTTGCAGCATATATATATATAAATATAAATAAATGTTTACTTTAATTTTAATATTATTTTAAGTTGATGTAAATAAATAAAAGAAAACAATAAATTCATTAATATGACTTATACAGTTTAATGTTACAAATTATCAAACTATCAGTTTCTAAAGTCATTTGACTTTAAAGTCATGTGACAAATAAATTAAATAAGTTTTAAAATCGAACACAATTTTTATGAACTAATTTATTGCTATCTCCAGAGAGATACATTTCTGACGCACCAGGAAACCCAAAGTTTTTTTGATTGTTTTCAAAAGCAGTTGGCTGAATGCAGCTTAGAATAGTTCACTTCGAATTCCAAAAGCTGCCACAGGTATGCAGCCATTTTCTGCTTTTCACATTTCTTATTCAGCAATTTCTGGTGAATTTCCCTTTAAACTTGTGTCTAGTGGGAGGCAGAGAAATGTAAACTTTGTATGTTGCGTTAGTCTGATTACGCTCTGACTTTACCGGACTTGCCAGATTGGGCACAGAATCCAGTCTACCGTCTCCAGCCTCGGACTCTGACTCTGACTCTGACTCGGACTCTGTGATCCAGCACACGGGCCTTTCATTAAGTTGCAGTTGCACCTGCCGCTGCAACATGTGCAACATGTGTTGCACTAATTGGGGCAGCACAAAAGTGAACAAAGTAACATGATGTGTGGCCAGCACAATTTGTGGCTCGGAATTCTGGGCAGGTTGCAAGTCAATGAGCCGTGGCATTTACAGGCCGATCTCTCATTTGTCTTCGCCCTTTTATTTACCTCCCTCCCTCCCCTACTTTTATCTCCTTTTCCTGTTTACCATCACCTGTCAGCCTTCTTCACATATATTCATTCTTTTATGCCTCTTTATTCCTTAACATTTCATTCTTTTCATTTTTTTTTCATTCTCTCTTTTGATTGCTTTTCCCTTCGTCTTCGCTTTGACCGTTTTTCTCTTCTCTTTGCTTCCCTTTTCCTCTGTTTTCTCTCTTTCTTCCTTTTCTTTTTATGCATCTCTTTTTCCGTTCGATTTCTTTAATAATTTTGTATTTCTTTTACTATTTTGTTTGCTATTTCTTCATCTTTTCCTTATATTTTCATTATCTTTTTCACTCTTATTCTTTCGTTGCCATTCCGTTTTTTCTTCATTTCTTCTATTTCTTAACTCTTTTCTTATCTTTTTACTTTTTACTTTTTATTTCTATTATTTTTTTATCTTTATCCTTTTTTTTCGTCTCCTTTTCGTATGTTTTTCTTAGTATTTTTTTTTTCTATTTTCCATTTCTTTCTTTTATTTTTGTTTTTATATTTTTCTTCATTTTAAACCTATTTATTTTCTTCCTTTGATTATCCTTGACTATCCCTTTTTATTCAATCTTTCATTTCTTTCTTCTGTTCTTTAACTTTACCTCTTCCGATTATCTTTTTCTATTCTCTTTTTGTCCTATTTTCTATTTCTTGCTTCTCTTTGCTTTCCTCCCCCCCTTCCCTTGAGGTAGCACACGTGTCGTAACTACATGATGTTATTAGCGTTAATTGTGCCTAAGTGGATTAGGTAGATTTTATGAGTTGATGCTGATGTTGATGGGGATGTGGATGTGGATGTTGATGTGGCGATGCTCCAGCTTGCCAAGCAATCAAACCAAATCAGACCTAGCGGGACAGCAACATTGTTGCCTGGCAGGCCTCACAATCTCTCTCTCTCTCTCTCCCTCTCTCTCTCTTTGGTTATGACAGCCGCTTTCTGACGTCGTCGTTGACAGCCGCTTGGAATGAAGTTGAGGCTCGAAGCTCGAAGCGACGCGTCGTGCGACAAGCGGCGGCATCATTCCAATGTGCCACATAGAAGCCCACAGGTGTTGCTGTACAGGTGATGATGAATGCGAGGCATCAGCAACAACAACAACAACAACAAGAACAACAACAACATGGCATCGTTTATGTTGTGGCTGTTGCTGTTGTTGTTGTTGTCGCTGTTTAGCTTGTGACATTGACGACATGTCTACGATTTCCATGTTGCTTCCGTTTTCGCAGGCCATACACACACACACACACACACACACACACACACACACACACACACACACACACACATAGCGAGCACACGCATATTGAGAGCACGTGCTCATTTAACTGGCTTTGCCCCATTTGGTGTCGCGTCGCCTCGTGATGTGGCACGATTTGTTTAATCAAATTATTCGCATGCATTATAAATAGCTTTTGATATTTTACGTTTAATTTGACAATAATTAATTGCATGTTGCTTCACAGTCACGAATTGTGCCCAAATCTGTTTGGCCCCAGCTATTCCTGGCCTAATTGTATCCGTCTCCTTTCTTTGCCTCCATACCTACACAGGAGAAAAAGTTCAAGCTGCAAATTCGGGATTTTAGCATGTATTTTATAAGTATGTTATCAGAATATTATTGTTTAATTAACATCAAAAAAAATCAAATAAAACGGCAAACACTCCGAACTTTTGACACCGTTAAGGCAGTATTCTGGTCTAGAAATTTTAAAAAATCGATGTTTTTTCGTATTTCCAAAGTTAAGACATATAAGAATATGCCATTAAAAGGATTTTTCAAAATTCCTATTAACTATTTCATGAGTTACAGCCGTTTAGCTCGAAACTGTGTTTTTCAAAACGATCACCACGATTTCTCAAGTTCAACTGAAATTTTTTGAGAGTCTTCTTTATAGACTTGTCTATAGCTGGAAGTAGCCCCGTCCTCAAATTAAAATTTTTACTATTTTTAAAAAACTCGAAACAGTCCAAAAAATTGGTACAAAACTTGTTTTTTTTATTTTTTCAGACAGTCGCCATTTTGTGAAAAATACCATTGCGACATTATTCAAGATTAAGATTCTTTTTAGTTTTTTGGTTTCAGATTGCTACAAGGATTAAAATCATGGCGATTGGCGCATGTCAATTTTTCAGCTGCTCATTTTTGAAATTATTAACTTTTTTTGCTTTTTGATTTTTGTCTGTATTCTTCTAAGGTTAATAAATAACTAATAAAAAAATAGATGCTAAAAAATGAATTGCTTTTTTTTATGACACTTTAAAAATGACCTAAAATGTATGCCTCAAGAGTAGATATTTTTTCGAAATCCCTTTTTCTTTCTGTGTACTCGTGCCTCTTTTCCTTCTACTTTCCTGGTTGTGGCCTGTTTTCTGTTTTCTCCCTTCAAAAGGGAATCGATGTCAAGCTTTGTTTCCAAATACTCGTATGTAGCACACAGCTGTCGGATTTCTCTCTCTCTCTTCGTCTCTTCCTCCCTATCTTTCTCTTCCTTTCGCACTCCTCTCGAATGCAGGGATTTCACATCTTCTTCCAGCTGACACAGCACGACAAAGCGAGAGGTTCAAGTATTTATTGCTTTCGATTTGAATGTCGATTAGGATGTCGCCTTCGATTACCCATTAGTTGGAACAGGTTAAAAGTACTCCTGCTTCCGCTTTTGTGGTCTTATCATTTCACTGAAATCTGCGGCAAATTACAATTAATTTATTTCCCAAGATTGACTTGTATCCTGCTGAAATTCGACCATACACATCAGCTATAGTTGCAGCAGCTTTAAAATTTATATTTTTTTTCTAATTGAAAAATAACTCTTAATTATACCCGTTATTAAAAAAATAAGTAAAAGGGGATATTGTACAGTTTTCAAGATATTAGGAATTTTTTACTAATTGCCTATCATCCTACTAAATCGTAACAAGATTGGACAAATAGAAAGCTGATAATGGCTGATTAAAGTTTTTTAGCAACGCAAGGCCCTAAAAGCATGCAATAAATAATATTTTAAATTTATTTAAATAAGTAACGGGTATCCTATGGTCGGGAGCTCGACTGTAGCCTTTCCCACTTGTTTTTATTACAATTTCTAAATCAAAATTGCAAATACAATTTTGTTATATACTGATTTAATATTATTTATTTCCATTCATTCAGATATATTTTCAGGATAAATTGTATGCAAGTATTTCTGTTAAATTACTGGCCTTATTAGAGCTGCGAGTTGCTTTGCAAAAGTTTAAAGAAATACTTAATGCAATTTCTAAATTCACAACTTAAGCTACATCCAGAGCTTGCAAATAACAGTCGACCGTTTTTTTTTTTGCGATCTACTCACGAAAATAACCGAAATAAACACACACGCTTGCTCTTTGTCTGAGCAGATCAATTCGGTTTTTCTTTTTTCCTTTTCGGTTGAATTTTCTCAGTTGAACTAATCTAGTAACTTTCTTTCAATAACAAATTATTGAGAAAAACCGATTGAGTACTCAAAATATAACAGTCACTAGGTGAACAAAAAATGAAAAGCTCAGTTCAAACGTTCATTCATTTTTTTCTTATGTTCCACGTTATTTTATGTTATACTTCTTAAAATTTTAAAAAGTTTACCCATAATTAGTGGCATCTTGCCCCCAAGAATAGTATGAATACCCTATTTACTCCCTGTAAACATAATAAATTCACATACATATATTATAATTATTTATTCTGTGTTAAGCTTCACCACCAATAAAGAGTTTAAATTTTCTCCGCTTAATGAGTTGCGTTTCTCCGACAAAATAAAATGAAGCGCTGAAAATGCCCTTTCAACCGATACTTGCGTCGCCGGTGTAGCCAGCACAACTTGTGCGAGCGCACTCAGGTGTGGTGACTGTAGCTTCTTGTCTCTATAAAAATGCAAAATATTATCGGTCAATGGTAAACGACCATTCATTAAATCGAAGTTCTCGATATCAGCATAGATTTGTTGAAGTTTTGCGGAAACAGGATCTTCCTTTGTTACGGTCACTGTCTGTACGCCATCCAAATAGGCGGAAAACATATCATTTTCCTCGACAGCACATAAATTATTTTCGGATGAGGGCTCCTGCGGCTGATCATTGTTTTCAGCCTCGCATGATGGCACATTTGGATTTGGGGCATGCACCTTAAATAATTATTAATTATAATTAAGAGAAATTCAAAATAAGACAGGACCTGAACATCAAAGAAAAAAAAGACTTACTTGCTTCAGCTCGAATAATCGGAATGCAATTTTCTTTAGGTTTTGTTTTGCCAACAATTTTTGGTGGGCAGTTAGTAGACAGCTCACGCGGGGATCCATATAAATAGCAGCGAGCAATGCTTCATTTTGCAGCAAATGACACTCTCGAATTTTTATCTGCGCCAATAATTTTTTTTTTATAATATTTTGGCTATTCTCGCACTTTAATTTGAGTACCATCCATATAATAAAGAACTCGCTGTAGACTAAACTCTTTTCTTGCAACTTCATAGTTGCCTCGTACGTGTCTTGAGGGATAAAAGTTTTCCTTTTACAAGTGCTTTTATTTGGTCTTTAATCAACTGCTCTTTGATTTTTACATAAGTCATTATGTTGCGCGACGTTATTTGGTTCATAGAAAGCGCGCTGTAAACTGGGTTAAGTATTTCACGAAATCCTTCACTATCAAGAAACAAAAATGGCTTTCCGTCCGTGGTCACTATTTTAACTAGCGAAGAAACGATTGCCTCTTCACTTGATTCGTATGAAATTTTTTTTTTTTTATAACGGGTTCCACTTCAATGTAATCGTTGCTCTCAACTTCTTCCACTAATACAGCATGTTTTGAATTTAAGTGCCGTTTTAAATTTGTTGAGTGCGATCCTGCAAGTTTTACGCCGCATACGGTACACTGGGATTTTTTTTGTTTTGCGTCGAATTTAAAAAATTGTTGAACTTTTTTATTTTGCTCACGGCCCATTTTTCACAAAAATAGTTTAATTGTTAAGATATGTTTGATTATTGAAAGCAAGTCACAAACTAAAATAAATGAAAAGACTTTTATTTAATTCGCTCAATTTTAAATTGACAGTTTACAACCCGAGCCCTTTGCTTTTTAAAAATTGATTGTGGTGTGAGAATGACCGATTTGTTTAAAAACTGTGTGAACGGTTCATTTATGACACTTTAAGCAAAGAGTCCGTAAATAACAGTTATTTTTGAACAAAAACAAACGGTCGACTGTTATTTGCAAGCTCTGGCTACATCATTTTAAGGTTTTTTCTTATTCAGGTCAAAATGTATGCTAAAGCTATTTTTGGAACCTTTCTCAATCCTTTCAATTCGTATGTCCTTGGGCTTAAAATGTCGCTCATATTTCACTAGGTAAGTTGTTTTTATATTTGTTTTATTCCTTTTTCCGCTGTCAATATTTTGGCGCTTGGCCAGAGAATTCGCTCGTCTGATGCGAGAGACAAGTGCCAAAAATGGTGTAAAATCTGAATCGATGGCCTGGCAACCGAAATGGGGACAGTATCGTAACGAGGCGAGTTCAAGTTGAGTTGAGTTGAGTTTGAGTTTATGCAACATTACGTATACGCAATGTAAGACAGCGATTGTTAAGCTTATGAGTATGTGTTGTTGTTAAAGGACTTTGTGAGCTCTGCTTGATGATTTCTCATATTTAATATAAACATGTATCTGTATTGTATATATATTTATAGATAAATTATGCTTTCAATTGTAGGAAGGGGGGTATTTTGATGATATTCCCTTTTCCCTGTCCCTGTCTCTGTCTCTGTCCCTCGTCGAGCTCGATGGCTGTGCTTATTATTAGCCATTAGCTTTTGTTGCTTGCAACATTGATAAACAACTCTTGATTGAAAACTAACAAAGCACATGGCTCAGTAAATTTTCCAAATGCACCCAAGGGATTGCGCCCTTGCCCCGCCCACACGGGACTCGACGTTGTTGAGCGTTGTCCTTCACGTGGGAGCAGAGAACTGGAAACACAGAAGACACAGAAAACTGAAAACAATGGAGGCGTCTAAATATTTTACAATGTTGCACTGGCACAGACGGAGACCGACTGCATTCAGTGTGACACACACACACACATAAGTACACACACACACACACACACACACACACACACACACATGTAATTGTAGTTCGACAATCGACCTCCTCAACTGTCCCTTGTCCCTGTTCCCTTGGGCAACTAATCGGCTTCTGCCAGCTAACCATGCACAAGAGTCTCTTTCCCTCTTGTGCTCTTCCTCTCTCTCTCTTTCTCCCGCTTCTCTATCATTCTATTGACAAATGTGGCAGCTGCCCTGCTCTGATGCTCTGTCTTGCGTGGTGGCAGTTGCATGCAACGCATTGTTGCCTCTCAACTCGGGCAACTGTCGCTTCGTGGAGTCCTTTGACAGGCCACAACAAGTGTCGGCACAACTTGCAACTCTCTGAATAAAACAAACACCGCAACAACACGACATGAAATCTCAGCAATAAGTACAAGAAAGCAACAAAACAATACTTAACATCTAATCTTAACATTGTGTTTCAGCTAACAGCGACTTCATTCGACATTTAACACCGCTGTAATGTAACTGAAACAACAGAAGTATCACAATTATTAGTAAAAAATATTTATGCTCATTGGAAAATTAAAAAAAATTATAATATTAATTATTAATCATGATCAAAAAATGAAAAACAATTGCTCCACATTTATGTTTTGCTCTAAATTAGAACTTTTTTTTGAGAGCTTGTACAAAGTGTGTTTTAAAGTTGTTTCAATTCAGTCACTTCAGTGTTGTTGTTAACACAAAAGCACCAAAAATAAGCGAAAGCGACACGATTAATATTTGTCTGTTTTGAAATGAGCAGACAGATTTTGAAATAAGTGTTGATGGTATTTTTTTGGGGGCTCTGTCACTTGATAATCTTTGTCACATTTGTTCTTATACAACAACTTTCAAAACAAGGCTTTAGGTAAAAATACAATTTTGTTGTCTCTCTTTGACAATTAGAGCAAAATAGAAAACAATACCAAATGCTTTCAATTGCTTTAGATCAAATACTCTATGTTATATTCAATCTGAGTGGACATTAAATGAATTTCGTGAACAGAAATAACAGCAGGGCACCTTAAGCTGTAGTTATAATAATAGTTTAGTTGGCAATACGTTACCTTATTCTTATTCAATTGTTTTAGACAACTTATTAACAATTGTAACAGAAACAATTAAATCCCAAATGAGGAATTACTCGTTTGCTGTTTATGGACACGCTACACGGAGAAAAAACTGTGAGTTTCTTCAATCGAGAATGAAGTTCTTGTTTCGAAGTACGATTTTTCAGTATCTGCCATTTTATGTCTATATTCTGTTAATTTGATAACAAAATCCTAAAATCAAGAATTTATGCTTGAATTTTCGAATGATCTTTTTATTGTCTGTGTACATACACAAATGTGTGTGTGTGTGTGTGTGTGTGTGTGTGTGTGTGTCTGTGTGTGCGGACATGTGGCATGCAGCCACTGTTGCTGTTAATGTTGTTGTTGCTCTTGTTGTTGTTGTTAATGTTGTTGTTGCAACTGTTTATGCACAGCTAAAGATGCTGTCAAATATTGTCAGAGTCAGCAACAGAACGAGACAAATGAAAGCAAAGGCTGAAATTGAAATGTAGACGCCAACAGTAGAGTGACTGAGAGAGATGGAGAGAGAGAGAGACAGAGAGTGAGAGAGAGAGGTAGATGTGTTGGATTGGGCGTGAGCTATAAAATCCCCTGGCGAGTGCAAAAGCTTAAGATTATGCAAATCGAAGTACAGTATGCAAAATGCAACAAAAGGCAAACAAGACGAAAGATGCGAAGACGAAATGCGAGTAAAGGAGAAGATAAGCGCAGGGGAGAGAGGAGAGAAAAGGAGCGGAGATGGAGATGGAGATTGAGATTGAGATTGAGACTGAGGCAGCATGTGCGCAAACAGTTGTTGTTGTTATTGTTGTTGTTGGTGTTGTTATTGTCGTGGACTGACACAACCAATATTGAGACTGTCAGTGAGACTGTCCTCTGTCCCCTTCCCCTGTCCTCTGTCCCCACCCACTCCCCCACCCCCGATAAACGTGCCACAGTCGCGTCGCGAACACAGCGGCTTAGAGGCTGGACCATTAATGATGTCAGGGATTTAGGCGAAGAGACGACAAACCGAGGACAGCAATCAAAATGCAAAATATGCAGCCATAAGGAGTGCAGAAATACACTGAAGAAAACAGAATATTCATTCTTAAATTCAAGTTGACAATTTCTGATCTTAATATGTATTTTTGAGGTATTTATGTACTCAGTATATTGCTTCTAATATAACACACTATGCTGATAAAATGCCTAAATGCCCAAAACATTTAATTTCACTGAAAAAAAACTTAAAGAGCCCTGATAATAACTATTTATTTCTTTGACTAAAAGTATTTTAAAAATTTAAATAGAATTAGGTAAAAAACTGTGATATAAATTTAATATGAATTATATACGAATTTCAACTTGAGCTGAAAGAATAAAAAATAAACTAAATATTAAAGGTGTAATCAAAATACTTGCGGAGAAAGAATTGTTAAATTGCACTTGATTCAAGTATTTCTTAGACGATTTAAGAATTTCCGGGATCACCAAAATTTGAATCCCGAATATTGTTTTACTGTGTAGGTAAAGTTGGAAATATTGGACGAGAGCAGGGGTGGGGGTAACAGGAGGGGGGACAAAAGAAAACTCCGGCCACGCCATTGATGACTAATTTTGAAATGCGGACAGGGCGTATACTTAATGCGCAGGCAGCCAGGCTTAAAGTAAATCTGCTTAATTTCCAATGCTGTTTGTCACGGACATTCTTAGTGGTTAGACAGTGTATATGGGGCGAGTGGTGCGGAGTGTGGTGCAGAGTGGGGCAGAGTGGTGGAGGCGGCGTGTGACAGGACTTGGGTTCATTAATCAAAAGATTGGCATATTTATTGAATTTAAAACGCCCAACGCAAATGCTTTTTGGCCCTAGACCCCATCCACTTCCATCCACTTTCCACTTCTAACCCCCTCGGAAAGAGAGAGCGTGCAACGTCAATTGTGGCAAGAACGTCCAAGGCGGACAGCGTTTGTGGCAGCAACAAGGCTCATTAATGTTGCCCCAAAATGTCAAATAAGTGAAGGATATTGCTTTATTTTATGCGATTTTATTTGCACGCTTTTGTTGCCGACAACATGCGTCAAGCGCTGCCAGCAACAGTCAACAACAACAACAACAGCAGCAACAACAACAAACCAGCAACAACAACGAGGAGAGGCAAAGAAGGAACAAGTTCTGTGCGTAAATTGAAGCAAAGGCAAAATCCAAAGGGCAGAGAGACAAGAAATACAGCAGGAGTTAGTAAAAGAGTGTGAGTGAGAGAGAGAGAGAGTTAGAAGGAGACAGTTGGATGGCATGACAAGCAAGCAAAATACGCACAAATAATAATAAAAGAACTTAATGAGATTGGAATACAATAAAACTTAAGCGCATTTTTAAGGTTGAGTTTTACTTGAGCTTAAGCCAAGAAAATCGATTGTTGCCTTGCTCCAGCCCCAGCCACAGCTCCAGCTTCAGCTTCAGCTTCAGCTGCGGCTCAAGTTCCAGTGCCAGAACATGCCACATGCCACATGCCACAGCAGAATGTAGCAGGCACACAGCATTCAAGACACGGGACACGGGACACGACACGCAGCAAGTTCGTAATATTACACCAATGCCAAACACTTCTCTCTCTCTATCCCCTCTCTCTCTCTCTCTCTTTCCATCTGTCTCTTTCTCTCTCTCGTTAGCTTCCCTCACTACTCGCAGACTAAACAATTCGATACAGAAGTGCGTTTATGCGCAACACTTGTTGATAAAATTACTCCAATTTCATGATATCATTTTCATCATGTTAATCAGCGTAAGGCGAAGTTATTCCCCATTTGGGGGGCAGGCAAAGGGGCGTGGCGAACATTTGAAGCAATCTTTAACAGCGTGGGATTCATCTGTCTGTGTGCCAATTTGAACTACATGAAAATAAAAGCTATTTATCACAAAACAATATCGGTTAAAATATATGCGACATTTAATTGAAATTTATTATTTAATACTAAAGTATTTAGTTTAAAGTTTTAAGTATTTAAATAATATAATTTAATGTAAAATTAATGAAGCAAATGAAGATACTCGCGTAATAAGCTATATTGTATCCAAAACTGTGCTTAACATATTCAGGCATGCCACAGAAATCACTAGTGAAAGCGATTTCAGAGAAAAGCAATTCCACTTCGAGAATTTCTCCGTGCCACAGAAATTCGTGTGATTTAGGTTTTCTTAGCATGTTCATCAACCTTTTCCTACTAGGCTGCTAGGGTTGCCCCTTCTCAGTTTAAATTTCCCAAGGGTTTGTTTGGCAACTTTTTTAAGATTATCATTGCAGAATATCAAATTTTCATTTTAATTCTTATTTAATTTATATAATTCAATTTATTTATATAATAATTGATATTGTATAGCTTAAAAAAATTTAAAAGTTATTGGCGCGGCAAACAATAAAAGTTACTCGACAACTCTAAATTCAAAAACTCGGACAAAAAATGTGACATTATTCTCATGGCATCGGACGCCAGTGAATTGAGTGATGATTTCATCTGACTCAAAATTGTTCAGGTGATTGGACTGTGGCACGGAGAAATGAAATTGACGAGAAAGTCAAGTGAAAGAGATTTCTGTGGCATGCCTGATTGTTATATTTTTAAAAAGTTGTATCGTAAAAGATGTTAAATGTAAAAAATAAAATACTAGTGAAAAGAGCTGACGGAGGAAAGCACAAGCTTATATTATTCACAATAATAATAAACCTTAAAATAATGTAAATAATTATAAATGAATAGATATCGTAATAATAATGTTTAATTTTCAATTTATTTTATAAATTTAAGCAATTGTTTAAGTGCTCTTAAGATCGTATAAATATTAGTGACTTGGAAAATCAAATTAAATAAATTGAAAATTATATAAATTATATTCCCACATTTGCTGTCTTCTCAGCTCGAAACACGCATAAACCTAAATTATTTAAAAAGGCCACAAAAACTTGCAGTTGGCGCAAATCTCTTCCCGAAGCATTTCGATTTCGTTGAGTTGAATTTTTCTTCTTCCTTGCCAAACAACAAAAACAACAACAGCAACAACATCGAGATGATGAATCAAGGCACCGAAATATATGTATGTCGAATACATTGGCAACTTGCCCGACTCTGACTCAGAAGTCTCAGGATCTGAGTCTGAGTCGGAGTCTGGACGGAGTTCCTTTTGCCTCATTACAGCATTCAAATCACATCGATTGTAAGTACAAGTGTACGACAACACAACAGTATATAACGTTACAACGTCCTGCACACATGCATATACATATATACAATATATAGATGCTATATGGCATACGGAATAACGCCTTCTCTGTGGTCTCCAGTCTCCAGTCTCCAGTCCGGGCAGCTGTCAATCTTAAACAATTTGCTTACTCAGTCAAGTATGCCAAACAATAACAAGCGCAAATGAGAAAAATAGTAGGGAAACAGAACGTACAGTGCGTCATGCTAGACCGGATGATACCCTGTAAGTGGGCAAAAGGAGTGCAAAAGTTTCATTACTCTCACTTGCCGTTGTTTGCTATACGTTTTATTTTTCTTTCCTTGTGCTTTCTCAATACACTTACCAAGATTTTGTAATATGCTAGACTGGCAGATACCCTGTGTTTCCTAAATTACTCTTTACATTAGTGTAAAGTACTGGAAAATAGGTCTAATCTTCGTTTCTTTTTAAAAAAAAGGGTCTCGAAGGTAAGTAAACATATCTGATCTTCACTTTCATAGACAAATACATTAGGGGTATTCCTGCAACAGATTCAGAATAGATATTGAATAAATTTGCAATAAAATTACTTGGTCACACTTGGTGTTTGTCTAAAATCCTGTGGGTTTCAATATGGGGAACAATGCAAGTTTTCTGCATTCAAATTTCAGATAATTTAGTAATGATTATATATTTGATGCAGAAAAATAGCTAAAGAAAGGAAATTTAAGCTTAAGCACTAAAAAAGGCTTAATAAAAAATCGAAATATTCAAAATATTTTATCCTACAAGCAAACTATTAATAAAAAGTCGTAGAAAACAATTTTCCACTTTTTTTTTAGTTTGATCAAATTCGAATCAAATGCGTATCAGTGTGAATCTGTTTAAGATTTGCTTAGATATAAATCAAATTTAATTTCTGAAATTAAATATCTGTCGAATTATAAATTTCTGACATACTGCTTAAGTAGTCTATACTACTGCACTTGTGCAATTCAATGCTTACAGGGTATAAAATGGCAGCCGCCAAAGCCAAAGGAATGCGTGCAAAAAGCGATAGGCGTGGCACAGGGCGAAAAACAAATTCATTGCAGATGTCGGAAGGGACAGCCCAGAAAAGAGTCTCTGTAGAGTGGGCTGGAAGAGGAGGAGACGGAGGAGAAGGAGGAGGAGAAGGCGGGGATTGAGGATGTGGTTCCCCTGAGCTGAAAGCTGTTGCTGCTGTTGCTGCTGTTGCTGGTGTTGCTGTTGCTGGTGTTGCTGTTGCTGGTGTTGAAGTTGTTGCTCGGGGCTTGGCAAGTGAAATGAAATGTCAAAGTATTGTAAGGAATTTGAGTAGGTTCCTTCCTGATTTGCTTCCGTCGCTGTTTCCTCTGCTTTCCGCTCTCGTTTAATGTATCGATGACATGTCCAGGCGAAACAGACAGATCGAGTCCAACTGGACGAGTCCTGATCTGGACTGGACTGGACTGGACTGGCCTTTTACTGAGTACACAGAAAAAAAAAGGACGGACCTCCGGAATACAATAAAATTCAATGAAACGATTTTAATAGTTCGGAATTTCTTATTTAATTGTGTTTTTTCAATTCCTTTTCCGCAAATATTATGATTATCGGGGTCTATCTGTCCATCCATTTTATCTGTATATTTTGTTAACTTGACAGTAATAATTTTCGAATGATTTATATTTTTCTGTGTACTCAGAGTATTATAACCGGGCAATGTCGGACACCTGACGGACGCTTGGCATGCGTTGATTGCCTCTTGGCATTTAATCTCAGCCACATGGCTGTGGAATGCCTGACAGTCTGAATGTCTGAATGTCTGCCATTGTCGACAAGCTCTCACTCTCCCTCTTCCTCTCTCCATCTCCCTCTCTCCATCTGTCTCTCTTTCTGGCATCTCAAGGGTCTATTTTTTACATTCTATCCCTGATCCGTGTCCAAGTGGCCTCCCAAGCAATGTACACTCTTAAATTTGCGAGAAATAAAGTGGAATTACATCCATCACACATACAGTTTGTCAGATATTCAGCTGAAGAGCAATTGTCGAGATTATTACGCATACGCAGCGTTTAATGTATTATTTAAAATTATTATATACACGTAAATAGAAATTAGAAATGGGACAAAGAAATTAATCTTATAAATCGAATAAAGAAATTAATCTCAAAACTTGTGGCAATAGTAAAAAAAAAAATAAATAAAAACACGCAGCGTTTAAAGTTTAAGTTTTAAAGTAATCACAATTCGAATTGAGAATCACGTATTATTTTTGCACCAAATTATCATATTTTTAATGCCAATCTTATTGTTGAAAGGCATCTCTGTAAATGATTGATTAGCAATCATTTTGAGCTTCAATTAATTACCTCCTTTTTTCTAATATGCTCAATTTTCAAAGCTCTACTTTTCATGTTTTTTTCATTCAGATATGTACATACATACATAACATATATGCAAAAATGCCAAATGTCAAAATATCTGGCATACATTGCGGTTTGGCATGCAAATTCAATCAAAATGTGTACAACAGCAGCACATTTCTACAGTAAAGCTTAGCTAAAAAGGCACTCGAATATCGAACATCAAGTTGTATAATATTTGTTTTTACATTACATTTGAAATCAGTTAACTTAAAGAAATGAAATTAAATGTTTTAAATATTATTTCTTGTTTGCGAGCGAATTCAGATTATACATACAATTTATACATATCTGTTTTTCTGTGATAAAAAGTAAAATTAAGAAACAACAGAAAATCAATTAAAAAAACTATGAAAAATAAAGCGAGAATATTAAAACAAACAAGAATGGAAGAAAATATCAATCATTTTTGATGTGACGAAAAGTGAAATAAAAAAACAAAGTCAAAGAAAACAAATTAATTTATGGAAAATGAAGAAAATGTACAAAACAACAAGAATGGATTAAATAAAAGAACGATACTTGGAAATTAAAGCAAAATTAGTGGCAATAAATGTTAAAATTAAAATTTATTCGGCACTATTCATATGATTTAGAGCATTTCTCAAAATCATGAATAGCAAGTGGAAATAATTCATGAGAATCTACTGTATAAGTATTCATACATATGTATGTACACAGTTTTCGATGAAAGTTTTGTAACGCTTGTGCGGTCAACAGTCGTCCATTTGAAGGAAGATAGAGAACGCAGATTCCTTATTCCAACTATGCAGACAGTAGTAGATACAAGTAGGGTTAAAGGTCCGAAGGTCCAAGGGGTCGAAGGGTCGAAGGGCTGAAGGGTCACTGAGTCGGAGAACTAGCTGGAAACAGGAAAAGTTGCTGCCAGGAGCACGCAATGGAAAGTTCTTCAACAGATTTGCATTACTCAGACCCACATGCCACACAATGTGCAGCAGCAGCAGCAACAAAGCAACAAAGCAACAAAGTTTTTAATTTCCACTCGTAATTGTGTGAGAGACCATGAAAACGACAATTGAATTTAGCCACAGCCAAAAACCACACAACAACTTTCACAGTCCGCACATACACACACACACACACACACACACACACACACATACAACTCATACATACACTTATAGAAAATGTGTTAGCGTTGGGCAAACTTGGCTTTTACTTACAGTTACTTGGCTCTGACTGCAGCTGCAGGCAGCGCTAATTAGTTCGTGTACTGCAACTACTCGAACTCTTGATTTATTTATAGTACTAATTTGGCACAAGTTTTAAAAAGTTATCGATGCAGCTCGTCTCCCCGTAGAGAACTTGTCGGAAAGCACCGAAGTATTTAGTAGACTGATACCTTCTGAAAATACTTTAAAGAAATTTACAAAATTGACCAATTGAGAGCGAGTCGAAGAGTTAAGTTTTTGAAGCATTATATAGTACGTTTTTTTCGGTTGCGTGGAGATGTTCTTAATACAATTATGTATTTATAGCTTAATACTCACTAATGACTGTATTTCGATATGCTTATAATCTCACAGATTGAAATACATATATAAAAATACTAAGAATATATCTAACCATCTTCATCATAAAGTTGAGGAACCATTTGTATATCTTTAATTACTCAAAGTACTGACAACTTTTTCAATTTAATTTTTGTGTGTTTTTTTACTATATTACTCGTTTTGTATGTTTTAAAACCGCGTAGGACAAAAGTGTTTGATATCAAAAGTATATTAACAGATATAGAAATACGTACACAGAAAAAAAAATGCATTCTTCAAATTAAAATCTTCAATTTTGTATTTATAGTTATAGTATAATAGTATTTAAAAATGTTTGTTTTTGTGACCTTTCTATATTGTAGAAGTAAGTTTTAGTTAACTTGAGGTCAAGTAATTTTTAAACATAAACGGACTACACGCCGGAAAAATTCTGAAATAGTGGCAACACTCACTTGTTACTGACATAAACAGAAAACAAAAAACCAAAATTGTTATTGCAATAAAAATGCCGATGGCATTTGCACAATAACGACGGCAACAACAACACACAAAGGGCTAGATCAGCTTCACAGCTATTTTTTCACTTTTGAGACCTAAAATTCACAACTGGTTTTGGCTTCTCAAAAGTGACATTAGACTGAGATCGCTGGTCAAGTCAGCAAACGGTACTGATGATAGAGATTGGCATCTCTTGAAACAGCTGTATACCGAGCCATGCTCCTTGCATTTTTGGCAAGTGTTTTGTGTGTTGTTGTTTGTTGGTGTCTTATAGACATTACTTGACCTCAAGTTAACTAAAACTTACTTCTATAATAGTATTTATTTTGTACTTTTTTTCTAGCGCGACAAGCATGTTTAAAACTTTTAAACTAGGGCGCTAGTCACAAAAAGCGCAATATTAATAATAGTGATAAGTTATCACTGATAACAATAGTTAGTTAAGCTTAAATACTAACAAATTTAGATCATGATTACAATTACAATGACAATTGAACTTATATGGCAATTAAACATTAAATTTTACATTCTTTTTAATATTATAATATTTATTTTTACTCATTTATAGTTAATACAATATACGGATAAAATGGCAACCACTTAACATTGAAAAAAAGTCAAAAAATCCAAAAAAATTTAATTTCACTGAAAAAGTTATTAAAGACCGCCGATTTTAATTAGAATTAAAACTATTTTTTGGCACAAAAAAAAATTTTTTTCCTGAACCAGCATTTTTAATTAACAGTTTGTCAGGATCGGTCCATAAACACCCAAGATATAAGTGTTAAAAAAAATGTATTTTTGAACTCAAAAAGCGCGGACCAGGAATTAATTTTAGAATTATGGTTTCTTCGTGAAAACATCTTAGAATTGACCATAGATAACGAAAATGGGCTACCATTTTTTAATTTTTTCGAGCCCATACAAATCGATGCGCTCTAATGTACATATCTAGTTTTTGTAACCTAAACATAATAATATGATGTTGCGATGACATTTAAAATATTTCGCATGAAATGAATCTTCAATAAATATGCTGACAGAACTCAAATGTTGTTAAAAAAAAAGAAATGAGGAAGATTGAACAAGAATAGAAAAACTCAGTCGGGCTGAAATCGATTTCAGCCGTGGCAGACGATTCTGTGTGAGGGAGGGAGAAGGTTAAGGGAAAGGGAAAGGGAGAAAGTTGAAAGGAGGAGAACTGGGCACAAAACAGATTCCTTCATGTTGTCAATTCCCACCGCTCCCCTCTCTACCCCCTCCCACCCCATCGAGCTGATAACCCGCACTGACACAACAATCACAACTGTTAACATGCAAATCAATGTAGGCACTCTCCATGTGTATGAGTGTCTGTGTGTGCATGTGTGTGTGTGTGTGTGTGTGTGCGTGTGTGTAAGCTGCTTGTATGTGCATGACATGCAACATTATTTCCGCTTCAACACTCGCAACATGCCAACAATTTGCCCCCCACCCCTCCCATTCCTCACTCCCCTCCCTTGTCTCCACCATTTAAATATCTACACATTTGAATTGTTATTAATCGTGGAGATTTCAAATCGATAGCGTCTTGATTTCACCTCTTTGAGTTGACATCATAAGTTAAGCAATGCCGTGTATAAAATCGCGAGTATCTTAACTTTCCACAAAACAAAAAGTAAAACCCATCTGAGCATTATGGATTTACATCCACTTGTCGCTTGTTCCCTCTCCCCCCCATTTCTCCTTCCCTTCTTCCCTTATTTGGTCCCTTTCTGTGTGTGCAGCATGTAAATTAAGTCTGCCTCTGACTCTTTACTGACTGTCTATCCACTCCACGCTCCATCTATGCATCTATAGATACATACATAGGTCTATCACAATCCCAATCCGAATGCTGTGTGGGGATTATATGAATGCCATACGGGTGCCACATGCCAAATGGAAACAGTTTAATCATAATAAACTCTGAGTACATTTTTAATGATACAACAAATGAGGGAAACCTAAGCATGTTCTAGTCAAACAGATACTCTGTTAATTGCTTATGTTGCTTATAGCTTTAATTCGGACTAATTTTTTAAGATAGAGACGAATCGCGAAATCGCAGTTCCAAGGATGAAAATTATGTTTAAAGGACATTTCGTCCTTTTTTTCTGTTGAATTTGAAAGTCCTGGTCTTAACTAGAGTACTGACACCAAATTTGTCAGGATCGGTCCATAAACACCCGAGATATAATTGTTCAAAAAAATGACTTTTTCAACTCAAAAAGCGCGGACCAGGAATTCATTTTAGAACTATGGTTTCTTTGTGAAAACATCTTAGAATTGACCACAGATTACGAAAATGGGTTACCATTTTTGGTGAAAAAAATCGATGCACTCTAATATATATATTTAATATATTTTATATTAAATATTAATTATTATAAAAATTATACGATTATTTTATAAATATTTTATCTATTATTACAAATTAAATCCTTACACTTTTAATTTAAAAAAACATTTGTTTAACTTGCTGTTAGCTGCGTTCAGCTCAAGTTAAATAAACATATAAATGAACTACCCTACACAAATTAAATGTACAGGGTGAGGCAAAACAAAAAAAAAGTAAAATTTCTCATAACAAAGCATGTGTGTGTGCGTGCGTGTGTGAGTGTGTCTAATAAAATGATATAAACTGTGTGTTTCAAATGTAAAATTGATTCTGACTGCGGTTTAGGAGGCGCGTGATTAATTTTGATGTGAGTTAAATGCTTTGCTTGAGCATTGAATTATTAAGGTAAGCACCAGAGTCTCTGAATCCCCCTCCCAGCATCCCCCCACTCCCTCCCTAATTCTATTCTCCCTCTTCTCCCTTCTTCGATTTCCGCACTCACGCTACTTTACAATCATTTTATGTGGCTCGTATAAAAATTTCAATGACGCTCGTTAAACATTGCGTATACGTAACGTGTGCATACTCAGAAAGAGACCCAGACAACGCAGCCATATATGTATATATATATACATAATTTTATGTATTTTTATATACATATAAATATATAATGTACTTGTTTGAATATATGTATATGCACATACATACATACGTAGTCGCTTGAAACTTAACGCTCAATTGATTTCAATTTTATTTTAATGAATTTTGCGGGCTTGGCGTAAATTGTTGCCACGCCCACACACGTCCACACACGCCCACAAACGTAATGAAACGATGTTACAACTGTATTAAATGTATTTCTTATCAACAACACAACATTTTCATTTTAAACTATTTAAATATAAATAAATTCTATTTTAAATATGTGTGTGTGTGTGTGTGTGTGTTATCTAATCCTATTGATGTCGATTTAGTCAGAGTTGCTTAGCTTTTATAATTCTCTTTAACCCCTGATAATTGTTAAGCTTCTGAATATGTTAAATCTATTAACTAAAAACACTCCCATATTGAAAGCTCAATATATAATTTAAAAAAATTCTATCTTAATAAAAAAATTAAATTTTTATACATTAAAGCTTAAATATTAAATTGAATAGACAAAAAAAAGGGAAAATTACATAATTAATTTATAACAGTTCCAACTTTTTTTGCATGAATTTTGGAAACACAGGTGAGCCCAAAAAAAGTCAATTCTTTTTTATTTCTCATATTATCTAATTCTTTTGTGTCTCAACAGTTTCAACAGACATATTTCACTTATGGGTTAAATGTGGGCCTTTAAAGTCCGATTGGGAACGGACTTAGCTTAATATTTAAAATTAACTAACTGTTATGGTTAATGCACAATGCACAAACGTTCAATTAAAAATTCAATTATTAGCTGGCAGCACAGACAAACACAGCGAGTGAATTGACTGGACGCAGCTCTAGAAAGAGAAAGAGAGAGAGAGAGAGAGAGAGAGTGTGTGCTGGGAATGTGGCATCAATAAAACGCGACCAGTTACAATTGACCCCAAAATGTATATTACGTCCGTTTGCGGCACGATGCGTTTCAGCATTAGACATGTGCGAGTGCGTGTGTCTGTGTTTGTCGGTGTGTGTGTGTGTGTGTGTGTGTGTGTGTGTGTGTGTGTGTGTGGAAGAGAGAGAGGTAACGACTGTCCGCAATAGTAGCTGCGCCCCAAAAAAATATAAAGTCGAGCGGAGTGTGTTGCGAGGGACTCAAACAGGCAGCCAAGTGAAAATGAGATTTCAAAGGCAGACAAACAGCAGAATGGGAACCAGAGAGGGGGGATTGAAGGGCGGGGATGGCATAGATAGGGGTAGAGGTGGAGGTGGAGGTAGGAAAAACGAGAATGATAGTTGATGACGAAAAAGAAGATGAAAATATTTGCGGTGAAAATAAATTGAAAACGTTGCCAATAATTAAAAGCTTAAAGTTTGCCTCGTGCCTGAAATCAGAAGCGAAACTGCAACGTGAGTTGCCCCCCTAGTTACATACAAACTCGTATATATGTACGTATGTACTAGTAAACCTATGTACCTATATTAGAAGAGCGTACTAGGGTTGGCAATTCAAATGTAATTTATTTTAATAATAATAATGTAATGAAATCAGTCGAGCAAAAATTTAATAATATTTGTAAATTAAAATTATCATTAAATTATATTTATATTAAAAAATACAATTTTTAATATTTTTTTTAATTTAAGTAAATAGTTTTTTACTAAAACATTCTTGCGGTGCATCGATGAAATATCGAAATCGCCATTTTTAATTTAAGCCCTTACATTTTTAATAACATATGTTAGTTAGTTATGCCGTCTTTCCTTGACATCTCTAGACATTAGCTGATTTTTAGTAAACTTAAAGGATTCATAGAAAAAAAAATTAATATTTAATTTGAAGCAACTAAGGGATTAGAGTTGCCAAACAGATGTGAAACAAAAGATCAAGAGTAAATAGAACAGACATACACATTTGAGTTAGTTTGTTGCATATAATGCAGTAACTAAATTGAAATTAAAATAATCTAAGCTTGCATTTATTAAGGAAAATAGCTTCGAATTATGTGCAAAAAATATTATTAGTGAAATTCGTAGAATGTAATTTACAATTGCTTCAATAAGGATAAGAAATATATAAATAGTCAGATTCGTAGAATTTTAGTTGATATTGCTTAATTAGAGCTCACTTTATGCACAGACAGAGACACACGCACACACGCACACACACACACACACACACACACACACACACACACACACACACACACACACACACACACACACACACACACACACACACACACACACACACACACGCACTGTCACACACCATGTCATGTATATAATGCATTTGGCAAAACTTACTATATTCAGTTCTCTGCGTTAATAATGTAACAGATTTCAGTTGAATTGGAGCTCAGCTGAGTCAAAGCTGCCACAAAGGCAAATGCAGAGAAAATCTGAGAATATGCGTCATGCAAAAAGCTCAGAATACCCTTTAAAAAGGTTTTAGGGTATGCTTCAAGCCCTTTGACATTCGTATCGAATTGAAAAATTTACAAATTTATAAAAAAAAATATTCAAACTATTAAAATAACAAAAATTCCGAACATAAATTCACCATATTCAAAATAATATGATTTTAGAGCCAACTATTTAAATTTTTTAAATTGATAGATGTATTTGCAAAGAATTTCTCTAAAAAGGATCAAAAATTGACAGCTATGCTCTGAAACAGCGGTGGGCACGCATAGGCTCCGGGAGCTAGCGGCTGCTCCCAAATTCAAAGTTCGTGCCCACCGCTGCTCTAAAAAGTAACCATCATAAGTAACCATAATTTGTATGAAATTTAAGTGAAATTCAAGCGAAAGCGATTCTGCGATTTCTGTGGCACCCCCGTATATTTATAAATAAACATATTTTAAGTAAGTTATGTTTTTTTAAAATTAATTTGAAAATATTGTTAAGTCAACACAAATTTATTACAGAGTTCTAGTTAAGGCTTTTTACATTTTGGAACAACATTTGAAAGTGAATGTGATTGTCGTTAGGAAGTGCAGGAAATTTGATAGACAGAGTGTAAGATGGAATATAGGATAGGAGAGTGTAAGTTGTGGAAACCAAAGCTCATGCATATGTAGATGTAGATGTAGATGTATATATATGTATGTATGTGTATGTAGATGATGATGTGGATACATGTCGTTTCGTCAATCTGTCACTCAGTCAATCACTGCGTCAGTTTTGGATGCATTGTAATCGCCCCTTTCTGAACAACTGACGGGAGGGAGGCGTGGCAGAAGCTTCAAGGCGATAAGCGTGTGGAAAGTGCAAAGAAAATGGATGGGGAATTGGTAAGTGAAATGCGGGTGAAAAATGGAAAAATGGGCGAAAATTGCACAGCATAAGCGGCAAGTTGTGTGCAACAGGTGTAGGGGAAGGAGAGGGGGGCAAATTGCAGAGACGATTTGTGCATTGGATTGCTGCTGGGAAGCATGAGAAGACTTGTCAGCAACGGCAACGACATGCATGAACATGTTGAGCCAAGGGCGTCGGCAGCTTTTCAAGCAGGGGGGGGCCAAAATTTTTTTTCACTTTCACAATGCCGCAATAATGTTGACAGAAATTATAATAATGTAGCTATAGACCTGAAACTTGGTACACTTAATGGGCATACCATATATAAAGCCTGAGAAAAAATTTAGACCGATCGGGCCATATAAGAAAAAGTGTAAAATATTTTAACAAATCTAAATGTATAGCTAGAGACCTAAAATTTGACATACAATTTAGTTAGGCTAAAATAGAATTTATACTTATTTTTGTTTTTTATCATCTGACTCCGAAAACTATTTTTAAATTTTTGCGCATAAATACACACTTGCAACATGTGATATTTCACGAAAAGAGGCAATAATGGGCAAAAAATATTAATACCATCTCATTATATTTATATTGACAATTAACATTGCGTTAATATAATTTACAACCAACTACAAGCAATCATACTTTTCTTTTTTACCACGGAACACAACAATTTTTAGGTTTAGAAATGCTAAAAAACATCACTTTACAGAAGCACATAAAACAAAGTTAAATCACATAAAACAAGTAATTCATGATGACCTTATAATATAAATAGATACTTTTAATTTTGTTTTCCATCTTAATTTTCTTTAAAATTCGACGTACATTTCACTTGATAAAGATTTAAAATGTATTCTTATTTGCAACACGAGCAAAGTGAAAACCTGCGGTAAAATATTCGTTGACTTTCAGGACTTCGTAAAATAGCAGGGCTACAATTAAAACTGTAACACCATGATTTTCAAGTGCAAAAAATAACTCTCTATAATATAACATATAAGGTATTCACTTGACCCTAGCAGCGTTGCAGGTTGAAAACGTTGCAAGCTTGCTGCTTGAACAGCGCTTTACGTGGAAAGCGTTTCGCATAATCTGCAAAATGTAAACAAAAAACAGCCCACTGTGATTATTATTATAATTATAACATAACAACTGGCAACTGAACATGGCAATCAGTTATTAAACATAAAGGATGTTGTTTTGATTGTTATTGTGGCTGTTGTTGTTGTTGTTGCTGTTGTTGTTACATATCAGTGGGCAAATTGGCAATTGTTGCAACATCAACATCACGTTTGTCAAGCACAATTCAATTTGATTTTATTTCAGCCTCTAATTTTGTTTTGTCACTTGTTGATATACATATTTCCTGCTTTATCTCTCCTTCCTTGACTGCATTCATAATTAACACTAATTAAAAGCTGGATATTTTCCAAAAACTATTGATTTTTATAACTTGCGCAAGCAATTTTAAATATTTTATATTGAAAGTAAGTTCAGTTCACTTTCTCGAAGACTATTCTTAGTTGCATTTAGTTGGCATTAAAGTTGTTATTTTGATATTTCAAATCATCAGATTTCTAAGAGCGTTATCATTATGCTAACATTTACTTAACAGAGAGCTGTTATGTTAGCTATTACGTTCTCAAGTCCAACTTGAATTATTTACGCGGTATTTATAGCAATGTTTCATTGAACTTTTCTTTCTTTCTTTCGCTCTTTCTTACTTTCTTTCTTTCTTGCTGTAGCTTATTTCTTAGCGTAGTTTCGTATCGGTGAGTGACCTCTATCCTGAGGCATTTTATAAACTAGTAAATTACATTTTATTTTATTTTCCTCATTTGTCACTCTTCCTTAACTTATCTGTGCTGGTAACACAGCAACCAACAGTTTTGTCTTCTTTTTTTTCGCAGCTTATTGACACTTACTCGCTTCAAAGGGGATTTTCAATTGAACGAATGAATAAACGAACGAATGAATCTGTTTTCTGATTATGTCTTTAATCCATGAGTCCGTGTCCGTGTCCGTGCTGCAGTTCTCTCAGCGGCTGTTTGAATTGCCGCATCCACAGACATGCCTCGACATCTCTCTCTCTCTCTCTGTGGCATCTCTCTGCCAGACTATAATTGCATTTTAATTTGCAACAAATCCAATTATGCTGCACAAATTTCGTTTGAAGCATGCCATGTTGTTTATCCAATTGCTGTGCATTTTATCTCACCCTCAGCTCCAGAAATTCTCTCCTGCAACACGGCTGCCAATTGAATAATGAAAAAGTTTACTTCGTTTTTATTATACTATAAATAAAAAAAATCAAATAATATTTCGTTTGCTACAGATAATTAATATTAATATTGTTGATGTCTCTCTTTGCGTTCAGCTCTTTGTGCTAATTGATTGACTGCGTGATTGAGCGATTGACAATCAACACAGCACAGTGCATGCTGAAAATGTCACGCACTGCTTGGCAAATTACTGAACAACTTTATAATGCAATTTGTACTTTTCATGAACCAATAATTGATCGGACATATTTCAGTTTGTTTACTAAAGTTTGCGTGGTGAAAAGTTGAATTAAAGTTGAAATTCATACAATAATCTAAGGCATTATCATCAGAAGTATAAGTTCGCATTCCACACTTTTAAAAACTGGTCAGATCTACAAGAATTTCATTGGATTTTTGGCCAATTTCTGAACATAAATATTGATATGAATTTAACAATCCTTGAAAGGGCCACGTCAAAAGCTGCTGTTCAATTACATTTCAATTAAACGAGCATTTGATTTATGTTCGAGCTGTGTTCGAATACTATTCGAATCGCTCCCACTCCCACTTACACTCAACTCCCATGTCTCGAACTAGGACATGGCGTTACATCGAACTGCACTACTACAACAACTGGCCATAGCCCGGGCCAAAGGTCAACAGAGGAACACACTGAACGTGGGGATTGGCCAAATAATAATCACAATCCATATCAATATCTAAAAGCAAGTGTGTGTGCGTCTGTGTGTGTGTGTCTGTGTGTGTGTCTGTGTGTGTGTAACATTGAACATTTGGCAAATCTAATTGGGAATCCAACTTGTGGCATTTTGAATTATTGGCCACGTTTAGCCGTCACATTCTAGTAGTCTGGCCATAATTCAACCCCTTCGCTTTTTGCTAACATATTTTTGTGGTAATTGGCCACAGTGTCAACTAGTTATGAAGCTAGCTTCCTTAATAATTCCAACTATTTCTCATTGAATTAAAAGCATTTCTATGTCCAATTAATAATTCAACTTTAAAATATTCTTAGCGAATTTGCAGAAGAAACATTTTTGAAACTGTTTCGCTGCAATGGCTAAAATAATCGAATAGATTGTCTTTGATTTAAATTCAATGACATGAAAGCAAAATAATTTGAAACAGCCTTCAAATACATAGATTTTAAAAGGATATCGCACTTGAAATTTTAATTTTTGAATTTATCTTTCTATGACATTTAAAGCTAACAAAAGTAAATTAAAAGCTTAAAGAACTAAGAATAGCTTACAAACTAATTTAAAAGGTAAATCACAATAAAGATTATACCGAGCTCGCAGTAATATCCGTTTTTTAAAATACTATAAAATTAATTCTGGATATCTACAATTCGAAGGAAAGAAAAATGTAAACTAACTTCTAAATAAAATTATAATTTATATCATATTGAATTTGCAAAACAACACATTTTTAAGAGTATTTTGAGAGCTTTAAAATAGCTTTAATTTAAAAAATAAATACTAAAAAATTTTAACAGCTCAATAAAAATTAAATGCATAGTTTTAGGCTTTTTAGTAATTTGGAACCGCCCTCGAATGGCTTTGAAAATTTGTTCAAAATGAATAGCCTTTTAAAACATGATTTGTTACTTGAGATTGTTGAGTGTTGCATGCAACATTTGATGATTTTTGTCATGCCACATTGTGAATGCTGAATGCTGCCCATATTCCCCATCCATCTCCATCTCTTCTCCTTTCCGTTTTCGATATCATTTTCCTGTGCTCCATTTCTGGTTAGTTTCTTGCTTGTTATTAAATGGTAATGAAAATTGTATGATGGCGACAATAAGAGAAACAGAGAATAGAAGGAAAAAGGGATCGAGTGGGAAGGGGAAGAAACAAAATGAAGACGTTGTGCGAAGAGACTGTGAAAAAGGAGAGCGGGAGGGCGAGGGAGAGGGAGACATGGTAATGATAATGAGACAATGACGATGATTGATTGATGAGTTCTTTTGCTCTGTTCATTGTCTACATTGTTGTTGTTGTTGTTGTTGTTGTTGTTGTTGTTGTTGTTGTTGTTGTTGTGGACAGCTGTGGCAGCAGCAACAACAACAACAACAATTGTTAATTAGTCTTGACTTGGCTTTTTGCATATGCCAAGTTCGACAAAGAATTTTTCAAAATTCCGATAATTTGAAAATGAGTTCTACCTATGATTGTTTGTTATTGTTTCTTGTTGTTGTTGTGGTTGCTGCCTGTTCTTGTTGTTGTTTTGGTTGTTGTTGTGGTTGTTCTGGTTGCTGCTTCATCTTATTGTGTTGTTGTGTTCTTGGTGCTCTTTAGATATTTATGAGCACATAATAACTCTTTCAACTCTTAATACGCCCACACACATTGCCAGACATGCATGTTTAATTTTGAGACACACACACACACATACATACATATATATTCACACATACATACATATATACCCATTAATAGATACTTTCATACATAACTGGCTTTTATGGCGTTCTGTGGCTTTGCTCGTCAAGGCGCGGCAGGAAGATGTTTCCCATTCCCCTTGTTTTCTTGAGGGTTAACCAAATTTTATACCCACACACACACACACACACACACACACACACACACACACACACATGTCAGCCATTTGATAGATGCTTTGACTGTGAACTGAACACTTAAGCAACGTGACCTTTAATCGCCACCTACAGCTTCGTCCTTTGGTCCTTTTGGTCCTGCTTTCGGCCAGCAAATGTGCAACCCAAATCAAAATTTTTGGCAACAGCGCTGAGCAATTTATTTTATTGTTGCTCAAATTAACTTAAACAACAACAGTTACAACGTTTGCCTGACCTTTTTTTCGGTTTCTGTTTTCGGTTTCTGCTTTTGTTTTAGCTTTTGTTTTTGTTTTTGTATTCGTTTTCGCTTTTGTTTCGTGTTGTCGTGTGGTTCACAATTTCCGGTTCGTCCCAAAAGACGAGTTGCCTATCTTCAAATTGTCCACCCGTCCACCCGTCCCTCCCCCCTTTTGCCCCGCACAAACATTAGTGATGCTCCCGCCTGTGATTTAGTATTTCAGCTCACGAACAACAACTGATTCAACAGATTCTCGTGAATCAAAAAGATTCAAAAAGATAAGAAACAACTACAATTTTAAGTCTGATAAATTTGAAATAAAAGATTCTTTATGAGTGTCCATACATATGTATGTGTATTTAAGTTTGGTTTATGTTAGTTGACAATATATTGTTTCAAATTCACAAAAATCACGAAATCATCTCTAATTGAAAACTTTCAAATGTTTGCAAGAACAACACCAACAACAACTTATTGTTATTGTTTTCAAATGTCAACGGTTTTAAGCGTTTGATGTTGTTGTTGTTGATGTTCATTTTTTGTTGCTCTTGACTTCTCTTTTTTCTATGCATCGCACATTCCATTCCATTCATACATACATGTATATGTTTTAATTGAAATTTTAGTGGCAGATCAAGGCAAACAAAAACACACACACACTCACACACACACATTCGCACACACACACACACACCCAGCTAGCAATTGTAAGATCTTTACTGATCGCAATCTTCGTGGAGAGTCTTTTTTGACTCTTTTTAATGTTAAAAAAAAGATTAATCTCCTGTGTGATTTAAAAAAGAGTCATAAATGATCCATGTGTATGCCTAAAATGAGATTACAATAACAAAATATACAGCGAACTTGAATTGATCATGTTACGGACCGAAATGTGATTGCTTTGATTCTTTCTATGAGCGCATATTTCGAACAGTTTGCTTAAGCAAATGAGATTAACAACAACAAAATACAGAGCCATCTCAAAACGATCAGGTTGTTGACCGAAATGTGTTTGCTTTGTTTTGCATATTTTGAACACTTTCGCTCCCTTCGTTGGAATTTTTACTGCAATATTTTGAATTTTGCTTAGCGTTTGACGGTGCAACTGGAAATGTAACTGTTTAATCTCTTTACTTCTTTTGCATTTCGTCAAATCTGAAGTGTTTGCTTTTAAGTTGTCGGTTTTGTACCTAATTGTCTGACGGTCAAGTAAGTCGCTGCTGTTTTTTTAAGAATAAAACACAAAATTTTATGTTAATGTTATGTTATGTTTTCACGCCTCTTCTGAGTCATGTCGTTCAGTGATTTTCATTATGAGCCAAGCTCCGATTTACAGTCATGTAAGTATTAAAAGTATTTTTTTTTTTAATATAAACTTATGTTTCTTTTCAGTGGAAAACGTTCCACAGCCCACTGCTGCAAGTTCTCATTTGCAGTCTTGTAAGTATTAAAAGAAATTTTTTTTTTTATATAAACTTATGTTTCTTTTCAGTGGAAAACGTTCCAAAACCTAATTTTTTGCAGCTCATTTGGGAGGAGCTCACATCATTGAGAAAGGAAGTCACTAAACCGAGCGCTGAGCGATTGTTCGTGGTTACGACCATTAAGAGTACGTACATATATTTTCATAAATTCTTCAGTAGATTTAACTAACAACTTTTCTTTTATTAGACGTTTGCTATATAAAATTCTTGGCAACGGACAAGGTTATGAATGGGGTACTCCAAAAGCATTTTGTACATGCTGGCGACCGCGTTGCGGCAAAAAGAAAACGTACAAATTAAATTATTAAATTAAAAAGCTGTAATATTAAGTAATAAATAAATTGAATAAAATTATTGAATAAATACAAAATGATAATAATTATTTTTTTAGCAGCAAACAATTGGGAATAAGATCCAATTATGACTCTTAATTGACTCTCAAGTGCGACTCAAATAAGACTCAAAGGTGACTCTCAAATGACTCTCAAATATGACTCAAATGTTATACACAAACGACTCTCAATTGCGACTCTTTTAAGACTCAAATGTGACTCAAATATGACTCAAATGTGATTCACAAATGACTCTCAAATAAAAAGATTTGCTCAGAACTAAGACTCCAAACTGAGTCTAAACTGATCAAAAAATAGAGTCATAAATGACTCTTCCAAAGGAGTCTTTGCTAGGGTACCGTTTTCTCACAGGAAACAATCATTTGAGATTCGAAAAAGCGCTCATTTAGATTCATTTTAATCAGTCAAAAGACTCTTTTAAGACTCTTATGTGATTCGAAATGCTTACTGGGCACAAGCACACACACTCTGTCTGGTTTTTGATAGCAACTTGTTGTACATTTTGTTTGACTGGCGGCTTTTTGTTTGCCTCCATGTCGCATATGGTCACAAAGTTGTTGCTATTATGTATACCCTGTAATCAGGAAACACAGCAAGTATTCACAACGATAGCATAATCATTCTAAAGCGAATTGAAAGACACAAAAATCAAGAAAGTATTCATATAGTATGTCAAAAACATATTTTTTTGTCTTTCCACTTTTACAGGGTATACAAAAAATTATTGATAAATTATGGAAAATTTAAGTATAATTGCTTGAGTCAAGGAACGAATTTGCTGCTGAGTATATACAAGTTAGTTACATGTGTTGTTGCTGTGATTGCCAACCATTTTTCCAATCGTACACATTAACAGGGTATAAGTTTGACAGTTTATCAACTTCAATTAAAGCAGAAATAAAATACAATAATTTTAAGTATCCACAGAACTTTCTTATAAGTACAACATACTCGATATTTATCGATAATATAGTTTTTAATATATGTAATATTCAACATTTGCAGGGTATAAAATAATGAAAACTTTTCTGCCACCTAATCAGAACTAAAGTTTGTTTAATTTACAGCACTTTACAATTTGCTGCAGGGTATGGTCTAGTCGTGCATTCAAGTTATTGCTGTTAGTATAGTTGCTGTCGTTGCTGTTGTGATTGTCATTGTTGCTCTTGTTCGTGTTGTTGTGTTTTAACTGCACCCGGGCCTAAAATCGATACTTCATTTACCTGTTTGCCCGTCAGGTGGCGGCACGTGCCCCTGCGCGAATTTGTGGCGCCCTCAGAATGTTGCAGATGTCAGTTGCAGTTAACGGTTAGCAGCAATTGACACCTGGCCGTGGCTATCAGTTATCCCTTATAGCTGAAGGCAACAACAATCAATTTACTTCACCCAGACATTTGACATTGCCAATGTTGATTTCACTTAACAAAGCTGTTGCTGATGCTGTTGCTATTGTTGTTGTTGCTGTTGTTGTTGCTGTTGTTGTTGCATATTAGTGGCAAATACGCAATTGTTGCTTTTCTGCTTTTAATTGCATTAATTCACATGTTGATGCATTTTCTCTGTGTTTACCCACTAAATGTTAATATGCATTTACAATTCACACCAAACATTAATTGGCATTCAAACTTGACACGTGTTTTTTTTGTTTAACGTCTCGATAATTTATTTGGAATATTATAGGAATTATAATGAGTGTAAGCAGCGCGCAGTTTAATTAGCTTAACAGCAACTTAACATTGTGCTGTTGCATAACATCTCATCAACATTGCTGATAACTTTCGACTGAAATTGAAACATTGAAAGCATTGAAAGACTTTTGCATATTTTAGGAAAGGTTTCATATCAATGTCATTGAAAATATACCATTTTGCTAGGAATAGAAAATAGTATATATAGTATAGTAATGATTTAAAAATCGATCGATTAGTACTGAAAATCGATTATTGTTTGACAATGTGTGAATGTGTAACTAAATCAAAATTCATGAATGATTACTATTAAACTCAATTCACGGCTTAACTATACATAAGTGACTTTTATACTCCTCAAGAGCTTTAAACTGTCATAACTCTGTCAAAACTCAACTTTTGAGCATTCAATTTTTGGAAATATTTTTGAATCCTTTGCAATTTAATTTTTTTAATTCAAGTTTTAAATAAAAAGTAGAGAATATCTTTTGAAATTGAGCATATCTTGCACTGTTCAGTCTCTGAAATGAATAGTCTCAAGTCTAGGATATAGGGTATCTGCTAGTCTTTAAAATAAGGCTGCAACAGCATTTACCGCAAATTGCGCATACGACAGGTTGGCCAGGAGCATTAAGTGCAATTGTAACGTGTGCATAAAATTACACAGAGTAATGAAAGAAGGAAAGGTGCAGTTGTTATTGTTGCGGTGGCAGCTGCAACTGTTGCTGCTGCTGTTTAAATATACTCGCAGCAACATTGTTAAAATACAGGCGTGGCAATTATCGAGGCAGACCGCAAAATGCTGGCCGTGCACTTTAAATGCCGTTTTATGAACGTGCCACAGCGATAAGCGCATTATGTCAGACAGTCTAGACAAATAAGCAGCTGTAGCAACAACAACATCAGTAACAGCAACAACAACAAGTGCTAACAGAATATGCCGAGTGCAACCTAATCGCGTATACGACCTGTTTATCAGCTAATTAAAAAGATTTATGGCATTGCAATTATAAACTGTAACTGAACGTGGCTCTAAACCAAGCAACCAACCAACCAGCCGTGTCACAATAACACTTACTAACTCAGTCAACTACCCCCTACCCCCTCACAGCATCCCTCGAGCTGTTCTTAGGCAACTTTCTCTTGCAGCACACACAGGTTGCATCATGGACACTGCTTCTTCTTCTTCTTGGCATAAGCATACAATTACAGTAACAGCCTTGACCATATTACCAAGAATTTGTTCTTGCTTTTGGCTTGAATGTGTGAGCGTGTGTGTGGGTGTGTGTGGGTGTGTGTGTGGGTGTGTGTGCCAGGCACCTCATTATCGTTGCGTTTCATTAGACATTCCCAACAAATACTTGACCCCTTTAAGGCTTAGAACTAGCTAAAGTTACACAGCCTTGATAATATAACTCAATTACAAATTTCCCCCAAAAACCAGATATGTTTGAATTGCAACAGGTTGTGAATTGGAGTATGCTTTAATTTCCATATGGAGAAACTGTTGCAAATAATTGAATGATTTTCAAAGAACGTTGAGAGGCGACAAAAAGGGGATTAAAGTCTTTCATCATTCACACAAATGCACATAAAGCGTCATAATTTCTAATTTCTATAGAATCTACGAGTATAGCCCCCAATATTCATATATTCATATAGTATGTGTGTCGAAAAGCTTATAACGAATATAACAATTGACGTGGGCATCCACAATAGTTTCAAGTATTTGAATTTCATTTACTTTCCGTTGAAATAACTTGAACTTTCATTCTAAAAACGAACTCAGAAACTGAACTGAAAACATTCAATTTATGTTAATCTTAGAAATGATTTTCTTTTGAAACGATTTCGATTAATTCAGTATTTTCCTTATGCATTATTATTAAAATCAACTTATCATAGTTTTGACTAAAAGATTAAAATCTAATTTTACTACAGAGTCAATAACGCTGAATTTAAATAACAGCCTTTGGCTACTTTCTTTGAGCCATTTTCATTTAAGTAGCATAAATGTAAGGCTGCAAATCGGTTGCAATGAAAATTATTCCAAATAGCAGCAAACTAAGGAACAGGAGAAACTGCACTTGTAGAGCTTTTAAAGTACCAAGAAAATGAGGACGCCAATGTGCTACAAATAAATCAATTATCTGGTAGTTCTTCCAAGATTCACAGCCGATTTCCAAGATTTTACATCTCGAGCTGAATGTTAATGCACTGACAAAAAAACCTTACAATTAAGATGTGTCTCAAATTTTCAAATTTACCGTTTGCGACTCATTTTTGAGAACTAAAAAGAAAATGAATGATTTTCTTAAGAAAGCAAACAACTTTTTGTCAGTGTAGATAAATCGACAGCGTCCTCATTAACGTCAGTCTTTGAGCTCCCCCAAAAATCGCAATATAAGTTCTAAATGCAATGTTTAAAATATGAATTAAAATACATTTAGAAATGTTAATGTTGCCCTATTGAGTGTGTATATATTATGTGTTTATTTATATTTATTTCACACAAATAAATAATAAACTGTTATTGTGTTTTTTGTCAGATCAACTGCAACTTTTCGCACAGCCCCATTAAGTGTGTAAGCATGTGTGTGTGTGTGTGTGTGTGTAAGCATGTGTGTGTGTGTGTGTGTGTGTAGGAGTGTGTATAAATTCATAGTACTGAGAAGCTGTTGCATCTGCACGCACACACTGAAAGCTTCGGCCCTATCAAAAAGCTTTGCATACTTTTATGCTGCCGTTGCTGCTGCTTCTGCTGCTCGCTGAGTACGAGTATTCAGCAGCGTCGACGTCGACGTCGACGTCAGCGCTGACGTCGTGCGAAAAGCTTTCGCTGTTGAGCATTTCCCCAGCCTGGTTGGTCACAGCTGTCGGTGGACGCGTCGTCTGCCGCCAGCTGCCGTTTGAATTTGGTTTCTTTGCCACATTTCATTTATTTTCTCTTTTTTTCCAACTTTTTTAGGGCATGCACTTGTGGCGCTGAAACTCCAACCTCCCTGCCCCCCCCCCCCCTTCTCTGTCCCCCCCACCCATACACTTGCTCGGCATACCCTTTGCGCACCTTTTTGGCGTAAGTTTCGTGCTTCGGATTCAGTTCGTGCGGCGTCTGCGAGTGTCGTCGTCGTCGTCGTCGTCGTCGTCGTCGTCGTGTTGCTGCCACTGTTGCTGCTGCTGCTGTTGGTGCTGTTGGTGCTGTTACTGCTGCTGCTGTTGCTGTTGCTGGTAGAAGGCATGCATCAAGTGTAACAACAGTTTAGTTTTTCCCGGGAACTTGAAGCAGCGTGTTGTTAGCTGCTGCCGCCACAGTGCCACAAAGTGTCGCAAACGCATCGCATCGCAACGCAACGCATCGCAACGTACAACAACTGGGCTCCCAACAATAAGAACAAATCAGAACCTCGATTCCGATTCGATTTTCAACGATTATCGTCATTTCCGTGTTGTTCTTTGTTGTTGTTGTTGCTCTTGATTTTTTGTTTATTTTTTTCATGTTATTGTTACTCTTCTTGTAATTCGAAAATTACAATTCAAAAACGGTTCTAGTTTTCGTGAAAATATTAAAAAACTGTATTTTAAAACGAAGAAAACTCATTACAAAAATATTCAAAATAAGCCTTTGAAAATATTTCAACAACAATTCAGCTGGAAATTTGCATTGTGTCTGCATAAAATTGACAACAAATACAGGTATTAAACAAAATCAAATACATTTAATAAGCACCAAAAATGCAAATAATTTATTTCGAAACAAGTAGTTTTCAAAACTATGTGATAAATAAAATGAGTAAAAATATTGATAGTCTTAAGTTTGTGTCTTGGCATTTAAAACACTTCTGAAAATTATGAAAATATATTTGCAATTTGCAATCGCTTTGGCAATGTTTTAAAGTTATATTGAATAAATGTTATTGTGCTATATTTATGGGACTTTAAAAATGTTGTTTAACCAAATGTTAAAAAGAAAATTATGCCAAATTTGAATGCAAATTTTTAAAATAGTAAAGTGTCTGCCATTGTGTTTATTTAATGTTTTCAATAATACACATATCAATATATATACATGTGAGAATGAGCAGTATGTAGATTGAATATACACATATAACATATTGAATATAGATAGATTATTGTGATCAGCTTTGATACACATTTCGTAAATATCGTTAAATTAAATATTGTACTCATATGTATATCGGAACGATCCGAATGAAGTGAGTTTAACAAATAAATCGCTGCCTTCAAAACGATATATTATGGTAATTAATATAAGTCATGCTGAATGTGAAGTTCATGTTAATTTCTCTCACTTTCTCTCTCATTGTCTGTCTCTGTCGTCATTACTTCCTCTCTCTCTTGTTCACACTTCAAAGTATAGTGAGACTTCGGCACATCCTTTCTCTTGTCCTAACTTGATGTTGTAGACTTAATAAGAAGTATTATATTTATTATAAGATATATATAAGCGTATTTCTCTCTCTCTCTCTCTCTCTCTCTCTCTCTCTCTCTCTCTCTTTTTTTTTCTATCAATCTATCTATCTCCTTTTTCGCTCGCTCCCTTCTTCTCTCTCAAGCTGCTAATCTATTTCATTTTCATTTATTTAAAGGTAAATTTTATTTGACTTCAGATCAACTCTCTCTCTCTCTCTCGCTGTCTCGCTCTTTTGGTCTCCTTCTGCCCCTTCAATGCGGTTATTTGCGTGGTATTTATTATTTTGCTCTGTTATCATTTAGTACAAATGTATATATTTAGCCGGAACTGTTAGATAAGCCAGCCAGAGCTCTCTGGCTACCGCATCCATTGAAAGTACTCGTAATCACGTGGAGCCCAAAACGATAATGTGATTGTAATCAACATTGATCGTAAATAAACGCATCGCTTGTCATAATTAATTCAATGAATTATTTGAATGTGTTATAAATAATAATAATAAGTCACATCCATGTGGATCGTTTCGATGCTGGCAGACTATGCTCAGACCGAACGTTGCGTATACGCAGCGTGTGATTCACTTGATGTACTTGATGGAACTTCTACTTACACATATTTCGGTGGCTTTCTAATCCCACCTGTGTGTTGTGTGTTATTTGTTGGTTGATTTATTGTTACGCCGTTATTGCTTTAGCACTGTGAGTGGACCACACCTCTTGGCTGAAAAGGCAGCTCGTTAACGACTCCATCAACTCATGAGTTGCCGTTAACCATTCCAGTATTGAGTTGCTTTTTACATACGCTTTTGTGGATGATTGAATTGAATGAAATGAGTTGTAATTTTCTATGTTCTATGTATTATGATTTTCATTTTTTAAAATACTCAGTTCTTAAATAGTTCAACAGATGAAAAGAAGAAACTTCGCATTACTTTCTATCTGTTTCCCTTTCTCGCTTGTATCTACAGACATTTCTCTATAATTTGTTAGTGTATTCAATATCTCATATGCCTAGCATCTAAACTATTTTGTTTTGTATTTGTTTTCGTTTTATGATGCATTGCTCATCTGTTACTTTTAATTTATTTACTGATATGCCAAACAGTAATCGCAATCGATAATGTGATAAAATACTTATAGAATTTTGTATTTTGTTTTTGTTTGGCTTTGGCTTTGCCACATGCCCCCTGTCAATGATAAGGATAAGCGACGCCAGAGCATCAGAGAGCAATATCAATGCCATTGCCATTCCATTTCCCAATTCCCAATTCGCAGTCCAACTCCCATTTCCATTCCCATTCCCATTTCCATTTCCATTCTCATTCCCATATTCATTCTCATTTCTGTTGCTCTTGCTATTACTCATCAAAATAATCATTAACGCCCCTTTGTCACTGGGATCATTATTGTTATCATCGTCATCATTGTAATCGTCATCAGCATTATCATTATCATTGGCATTGACATTGGCATTGGCGTTGGCATTGTTGCATTCAAATTTTGCGCATTGAAAGTACGCTTGATTCTCAAGTATGTGGAAAATGCATTTTTATACCCTGGGGGAATATTAAGTTTGTTCAAAAGTATGTAACAGGCAGAAGGAAGCATCTCCGACCCCATAAAGTATATATATTCTTGATCAGCGTCAACAGTCGAGTCGATATACCCTTGTCTGTCCGTCCGTCCGTCGGTCCTTGTAAGCGAAAGGATCTCAGAAATGGTAAGAGCTAGGACCACCAAATTTGGAATGAAGACTCCCTATTATGTCAGGCAGAACAAGTTTATGTTAAAATTTTAAGACGCCCACTGTGGGGGGCGTAATTCATCAAAAACTTACATCACCTCTAATTTAGGGTTTTAAGTTTTAAATATTATGTTTTTTTTTTATATCCACGCCCAGAAGCAAATCACCAACTTTCAACACGATTGGGGCATAAATAGTGAAGATATTAACAATTTTGTCCGAGGTATTTTAATGGCAATTCTATAAATAGAATAGAATTAATGGTCAATTAATTCGTTTTACATTTCCTCTGCAAGAATTTTAATCGAATTTGTCATCTTCAATCCAAGTTGTGGCGTGGTGGAGGTGATAAGTGCTCGGCAAGCGAAACGGGATATCGAGGTTCGAATTTTTTTTTTTTTTTTTTTTTAATATTGATTTAAGTCACTTATTATATATGTATTTAGCTGCCACAAAAACGATAGGTCGATACTTAAGAATAAGTATGAGAATTGCATGGTCATCACATCTGCGGCGTGCCGCGGACTGGGCCCAGGGTATATTACTGTCGAGTGCACTCGACTTCAAATTTTACTACTGAATACTGAATAGACACTATTGCTAGAATCTTTTAATAATTCCTTAAAATGAGTAAAATGACATTTTAATGCATAGGAAATATCAGAACCATCAGTCAACTAATTTGCTGTTTGAATTGCTACGAACAGTGGTTGTTGTATCTTGTTGTTGTTGTTCATAGGGTGAGACTTTTTTGTCGGCTGCGTTGGAAGAGCATTTCTCTTCGACGACGATGAAGGCGACATTGTGATGCCGCATTGTTTTAATTTGTGCGCCAATTCATCTACTGGCTTTGAACTTTAGTTTTAATTGCTATATTTGCTGTTAGTTCCAATCTTTTTATTATTATCATTTATTTCGGTTTTTTTAGATTTTTAACATTAACCGTTTGAATCGAAAAAATTAAAACAGAAGCAATATTGAAGATACAATTCGGTAAAAAAAAAAAATAAGTAAATAAAAAATTGTAAGAAAGCGCTTTTAAAGACAGCTTAGATAGCTTTGTATTTGAAGTCTCTCCGATTATGAGAGCATCTGAATATGCTTCTACTTCTAGCTAACATCCAACCAGAGCTTGAGTTGAGCTTTCATCCTGCTCAGCTTCATTCTCATTCAAATATGTATAGAGGGATGTCCTTTTATACACACTCGTATGCTCGAACTTAAGTCTCTTGATAATGGGGCCTAATGCAGTCGCAGCTCTGCTGTGTCATCTTTTATCTTGGAGCCTATTAAATATGCCCCCCCCACCATGGGCCACCCACCAACCTTCTTTTCAATCTCCATTGTCACTTTCTTGGCATCATTCTGGCCATTAGCCAGGCCAAGTTTTTATCACTCTCATGAGTAATCGCGGAGTCAATGGCGTATAAATACACAGTTGTGTCTAGCTCAGCTATCAGCTATCAGCTATGCAGATTAACGCCATCGCCCTCCACTGCCAATTGGCCCAAAGATAGCAGTTAACAGGCGAGAAAAGGCCAAGACAGATATTCAACAACCGATTCCGATTTCAAACTCAACACCTTGTGAACCATGAATTAGAGGGCTTTTCAATTGTCCGTCATGGAGTTGGCTTCGGTTACAGAGTTAACTGGTTTGATTCCCAATTAAGTTGTACTATGGCTGCTAATAAATACAGATATTCAATTTTATTTCTATTTTTACTAACCATACCAAAATAATATGAAATATGTGCATTTTATTTGCAAAATAAAATGAAATATGTATTTGATTTTTTTCGATTCAATGATTTGACATGAAAAATATTTTAATGCAAGCTCAATTGTAATATAATATATAAGATATATATATAAATATATATTGTTCGTTTGAATCAAACTTTAGTTGTTTTTTTTTAGATTTCTCAAGATCTTTTAAAAATCTAAAATAATAAAAATAATATTAGTTTAAAGTTTGTCTCTGAGCCAAAATGAATTCAAAAACCTGTTAGCCAACTGAACCAAAAAATATCAACTCGAGTCCAATAACTTCAAATATATTTTAAGCGTTTGCTCCCTTGATGGTGCCATAATTTTGTGTCAACTTAAAGTACGTGACTTGGTATTGAAGACTTTAACAATGGTCTGGTCAGACACACTTGTACAGTGCCTTCTAATCGTCAGCTCCCAACGGCAATTCCATTACAGCACAACAGTTTTCGGTACCTTTATATTTGCTTAGTTAAGCAAAAAGGTCTCAAACAAAAAGTGCGCAACAGTTGACATAAACAGTGCACGACTAGTAGATACCCTGTGAAAACACCTTTTGAAACTTGTTAACACTTGAGTACTTGAAGTGCACTCTGGTTTTAAGAGAAACTGCGAAAATATTGTGAAATTTTAACACAAATTTCATTAACTTTGTGTACGCTTTAAGTGCCAGAGTTGCCGTCCTTTAATGTGACTTTCATGGTTTGCAAGGTATAAAAAGGGGCATAAAAAGCTGCCTCAGCACTGTGAATGCGAGTGTGTGAGTGTGAGTGTGTGAGTGCTAGTGTGTGAGTGTGAGTGTGTGTCCGGAGAGAATGTTAGCTTAAATATTCATATAAATATGGACAGGCACTCATTTGGTTTGTCTCGTTGCCCCGAGGCTGGGGAACGGTGGGCGTGACTCTTGCCCCATTTTGGGGCGTTGTTGTAGTTTGCCAAACACTAATTGAAACGCTTGCAACAACCGCACACACAAACAGAGACAAGAACAAAAAAGGCGCCCTAATGTGACAGCTGAAGGAGATGAATACACTCATGTGTACTCAATGAGTATACTCATGAACTTGGACAGGAGCAACGCCACAAAGCAACAAGTCGGAGACGACAGTTCATTAGGGATCAAATTTAAGTCAACACACACACACACACAGACACACACACACGAAACTAGTGAAAATTGTCTCATTAGTACAAGTACACACACATGCACACACACACACACACACACACACACACACACACACACACACACACACACACACACACACAGTTTCAGAAAACAGGCATTATTTTCTGGCAAGTCGCTCGCCAATAAAAATGAGCACAAAGTTGTCAATGTTGTCGTAGGCTTACCGACCAAACGACCACATTTCACCCACACCCCACACACCCCCTCCACCCACTCCATCCCCTCTGCTGCCACGCCCATCACTATATAATAATAAAACAAACAAAATATTCATTCGCCAACAATTCAGCGTCTAACAAGACTCGAGAAACTACACAAAACTAGAGCTAACAACAAAAACTAAAACAGGCAAGGAATACAAAAAAAAAGAAAAGAATAAAAAAAAAAAATTGCATATAAATTTGCAGGCACTGTGGTGCTAACAGCTTAAACTACCTGCTGTTATCAACAATTTGTGAAATCACCTTTGTGATAACTGGCAAAAAATTAATTCATTTTTGCTTTTTATACAAGTATTTCGAATGTATTTTATTTAATTTATAATAAATTTAGTTATATATTAAATTAGTTATGTTATTAACAAATGTCTTAACAAATATATTATTAAAATATTTCAAATTACAACTGTGCTTTTCTCTTAAGTACTCTTATTTTGTATATTCATTTTATTCAATTTAATACAAAATGTTACCTTATACTTATATGTAATTAAATTTAAATATTTTTAAATGTCTCAAAAAATATATTGACGTACTAAAAACTTAGTTTGCGCTGCTTTTTGATTTTTCGAGATTTGTAGAATTTTTTTTGAACGATTCATTTATCTATTTATTTAATTTGCCTGTATATACATATATAACTCATTTAAATAGGAGATGGATGTATTAATGTATTTTAAATTTTCTATTGTTTATTTGGGTTTAATGTTTGTTGGGGAAATGGGATTTCCAATTGTATAGTCTAACAAAAAATTATCGATATTAAAGTAAAATTCTATACAGAATATATATATTTATAAGAATTCATGTAAAAATCCATTTAAAAAGATAGTTGAATAAATTGTGTTCTGATTGTTTCATAGACGTTGGATAAATGAGAAAAAATTATTAAATAAAAAGTAAATGAAAATCTAGTGAAATTGAACAAATACAAATAGCACTTGTGTCACTGTAGAATGCCTGTTGTCTAAGTAAGCGTAGTAACAACCCGTAAGTGATAACGGGTGTGTGTGTGGTGGGTGTAGACACGTGTGTGTGTGTGTGTGTGTGTGTGTACGTGTGTGGGGCTGTCATTTGGTTGTTCGGGTCGTTGGCTTCTCTTTCTGCTGCTCGACTGCTTTTTTGTGGCAACCAGGAGGTGGTAGATGGTGCGAGGGGGGGGGTAGAGGGAGGAGGGGGGTGGTACTGGGCTCGACTGGCTGATTGTTGTAGCCACTGATAAGCGCTGCCAGTTGTTGTTATTGTTGTTGTGTTTTGTTTTTTTTTTTTTTTTGCTTGTTGACAGTGCGTGTGTGAATATGAAAGAGAGAGGGTGGGAGAGGAGGTAGGGGAGGGAGAGGCACAGCCTGTATGTGTGAAATTGTTGTAAAGCCTGCGGCAGCGACGACGACGACGACGACGACGACGACGACGACGACGACGTTGGCGGTTCCTAATGCGCAACGTCAATGTTTGTGGAGCAGCACTCACATGCTCACAAAAGCATCTGTGTGTGTGTGTGTGTGTGTGTGTGTGTGTGTGTACATGTGTGTATGGGTAAGGTGTGTGCAGTTTAAATTGCCTTTTTCGTGTCATTCACGAGACGCAGACACGAAATTTGTGCCAAGCAAAAAACATACAGAAATGATAAATATGCATGTGTTGCCCCCAAAAAATAAACTCTGCAATGTACAATGGGGTGTTTGCCCATATATGTGACTTCAATTATTACCAAAGAACAAAGCTATATATGTATATTTGTTTTATAGCATTTTGAAGTTGTTCATTTTTTGAGAATTTGTAAAAAGTCCACAAAGTGATATAAAAGATTGAAAGATCAATTTCATAATTAATTTTTCTAAATTAATATAAAAAAAAATTGCATAATTAAGTTTTTTGTGCCAACACTAAGAAATTTCGTTAAAAAATGTCTTCTCAAAAATAATATTTCTTAAAAAAAATGATTGGGTTTTTGAGTTTTTTTTTTCAAATTAAACTCTAAATTACTCGAAATTAATATAATTATTTTAAAAAAATCTGTAAAAAATATCTTTTTAAAGATAATATTTTATTAAAAATGTATTTTTGATTCAAGTTTTAAAAAGACACAAAAAAGTACATAATTTGGATTTTTATTGCCTTACTTACTAACTTTAATTCAACTCATAAACAAAAACACAAACAAAATAGTGTTAAGAACTGCATTTAACAGCTGTTTACTTAACAGATTGCACCCAAGGTAAACATTACGGGTATGTAACAGTAAAGTTGAATGTATTTTTAATGTAATGTTGGCAAAAGTCCAAATGTTATTTTAAACAATTGGATAAGTCGAAATTATTGCAAAAAAAAAGTTGACATTTGGCCAATAGTGTGAAATGCCACAAACTCAACACAATCGTTCAGATATCGCACAGCAGTAGTCATGAGTGTATTCATGAGTGTATTCATGAGTATTTATTTATGTTTGTTTTCTGTGTCATTTGAATTGTCTTGGCGGCGTGTGCTGGTTGCGCTTATCGCTGATCCATGAACCAAAAAACCAGCAACAATAACAACAACAGCAACAACAACAAACGCCATGCATAATTACTTGAGCCCAGGGCTTAAGTGTACATATATGTATGTGTACGAGTGTGTGCTTGTTGTTGTGGTGTGTGTGTGTGTGTGCGACTTTGAGATTAAACCCCAAAATGTTTCGGATCTAGCGGTCTACCACCATGATGGCCCTTAAGCCGTCACATTAATTGCTACAACAAATATGTCAAATTACACACACACACACACACACACACACACACACACACACACACACACACACATACACACACACGCATGTATGTCCATGTAAGCACTTGGCTTTTAGCTTCACGCTGCATTTGTAAACTTCGGTTGCCTGTGGATAACCACACGAAACAACAATGCCAACTGGGCATGCTCGACAGCAAAATACCCAGCTTATGAAAATTACAGAGAACATTTCATGTACTATATACAGCTTATTTGAAACACTACATTTGTAAGTACATTTATAGCTTAATTGAGTTTAATTAACTCTAATTAAAATATTGGTTTTTTTTTTTTAAATTTGTAATATGTGAGAATACTTATATATAGATTACTAACCAATCCATTTATTGTATAACTACAGGGTATACATATATACACAAGCACATTGCTTACATACTGTGCGAATTTTCACAGCTATTTAAATAAATTAAAACTTTTCTGGTAATGCTTCTCAAAAGTAAGTTTAAGTTGCGCTGCTAGCTGATACCCTGTAATCAAATTGCGTAAATATTTCTGTTGCAGACTTCCAACACAAGCTTGAGCTTTAAAGATGTTTTTTTATGCTCATTAAATATAAATAAAAATAATTTTTCTATTCAATCTTAAATCTTAAAAAGTTTGTTTCAAAATGTGTTGAAACAATTATTATTTATACCTTAAAAGCAGTCTGAGCCCCCTTTTAATCAGTATTATGGACATACTATATTTAAGAATGGCATTATTGCGTTTTAGAGCCTTGAAACTTAAAAACAAATGGGCCTTGAATAAAAGTGCACAACAATCAAAATTTTGCGGCTGTTTTATTATTGCATTCTTCATTGGATTTGCAGCTATTTATTCGGACTGTATAAAATGCACAGTTCCTGTTATTATTGTGGATTATATTTAGCATTTATGTACATATTTATTTATCCGTGGTACCTGACACTGAATCAAGGTCCTGGCTATGGCCAAATCCAATGAATCTCATTGTATTATTGGGGCTACGATTTGAGCTCGAATGCTCGCAATTTGAAATATGGCTAACCCCCATGAGAGGGAAGGAGGGGATGGAAAAGGAGTCTCCTATTCCCCTTCCTCCTACTCCTTCTTCTCTCTCTTTCTGTGTATTTTCCATTACCATTTTCATATTCATTCAGAGTTTGATTCGCTTTGGTTTTTGCTCTGTTCTCTCTCTGATTGTTTGTTTGCTTTTCTTGTTTATTTGCTTTTCATCAGATTCCTTTGCTCTCCCTGTCCCTCTTCTTCGCCCTGTCTCCCTCTCTCTCTCTCCTTTTCTATCTTTCTCTGATTCATTAGCATTTTTGTCGCATTAAAAATTTGCCCACAGGCATTTGTTTTATCTTTCTTTGTTGTTGTTTCTCTCTCGCATTTATTGTTATTGTGGTTGCTTGCTATTGTTGTTGTTGTTGTTATTGTTGTTGCCCGCCAGCCTGTTGCTATTATGTATTATTATTGTTGCTTTTGCTGTTGTCTGTTGTCTGTTGTCTGTCAATATTTTTAAGGCCTTTGTTCGCCTTTGAATTCGCATTTCACCAGCCCGCAGTTTGTTAGTGTTTTCAGCTTTGTTAAATACCCTGTAAACAGAGTTGGACAGCTACGTTATAACTCAACTTAAATTCAAAATATCTTAAATATTACAAAATAAGAGCAATTGAAAATATTTTAGATATTTCACCCAAATATGTATTAAGTATTTTAAATAAAAAACTTTTGAAAATATTTTATACATATTTTAAGTATAAATTTAATATAATTAAAAAGATTTATATGTCATTTTTTATAATAAAAATTGGAAATAAGAGTTAGGGTTTAATTTTTATATAAAAATTTAAAAATAGTAATTGTTTTTGATTTTTATCATTTAAATTAATTTTAATAATTAAAAATAATTTTTTTTTATAAAAATCAAAAATAAAAGTTTATCATCTTTTCGATTTTGGCTATAAAAAATAACATATGTCTGTTTTTTTAAACTCATAACTATTATTCGCAGTCCCTGTTTAAAACGATTGCAAATTTTTAGCACTAGCAACACAGTGTGCATGGAAATATAATTATTTAAAATATCTATAAGTATTGTATTGTGTCTAACAAGTGTGTATAAAAGTGTCTACGAGGCATCTGCCAGTCGAGTGTGATCACTTCATATGTACATATGTATGTAAATTGGGTAAGCTTAGAGAGTGTTGCGTGAGAAAGAGTTTTGACTTCGTTCCCATTGTAGAAATATGAAAGAGATCTGTTCATAGCAATCTAAAGCGCATCTGATAGTCGAGTTTACCCACTTGATAGACTTGATACTTGATAAAAAGGTCCAGAAGTAGTCAGTTGTGTGGCCTGCAGGGTATCTGTTTGTCGAGCATACTCTTTTGCTGCTTCCAAGTCAACGTTCATGGTCGCCTGTGCCTCAGGTGTTGGGGCAAGCAGATGTGGCAGCTGTGGCAGCTGTTATAATTGCACGCAGATAAGCCTAATGCGAAACTGGGCCATTCTGAAAGGAACACTTCATCCAAAGCCGAGCTGAAATATGTACCTCTATTACCCTGTATACCCTGTATATGCTAGTACACAAAGAAGAAAAAGCGAAATTCCGGAATAAAAACAATCCCAAACGGTGTCAAATGTTCGGTTATCCCGGATTTTCTCAAACCAAATACGAAATAATTGATTCAAGTCCGATTTTTCAATTCCTGCTCGGTAAATCTTTTGAGGCTTTAGAAGAATTTTTTCAGTAAAATAAAATGTTTTAGGGTTTTTTTCTTTAACTATTTTAATTTAAATTTTTTCGCATATTTAAATTTAAGAATTATATCCAAAGTACATTCTTAATTAAGAATGATATTTTGTCTATGTAGTTAGATGTTTTAGACTTATTATGAGTTCCAAGTCACTCGGCGCTTCAATAGGCCACACCTGACCTCCATATTACCATGTTCCCTTTACGCTGTACCCTATGTCCTGTACCCTATGTCCTGTACCCTGTACCCTGTACCGACACCCTCTACCTCAGCAGCCTGTGAGTTGTACCGACAGTCAAAGCCAATTTCAGCTCAGAATTCGCGTTGTGGATTTATTCTATTTTTTTTTTTTTTACTATTTTTCCTCTTTTTAAGAGCGCCATTAAATTTGTATATAAACCTACAGACGTAGCTACATCTATAGATGTGCATGTTTTTAGATATGTACATACATACATATATACTTGTATATGTCTTTGTGTACATGTTTATGTATTGCTGCGCATAACGGTGTTCTTTCAAGCTCTTTATGTGTTCTGTTTTGCGTGTTGCACCTGACTCGCATTTTTCGCGAGCGCTTTGTGAGCATTTGTGCCAATGCACTTACACACACGCACACATATTCAAACACACACACACACACACACACAAAACATGTGTGGCTAATTTGGCGTTTAGAGAAATAAACACGAATGTGAGGGCCAGTGTGAAATGGGCGACTTAAAGTTACCCTGCTATTTTTATAGACATCAAAATGTTTTCGGATAAAATATGGTAAAAGTATTTCCTGCCCTGGCGGATATTTTAAAGGAAACCTGAGCTTTTTATAACTGTCCACAACTCATAGCTCAATTAACTTATATGTTCTAATAATAGTCGTCAAATTATTTTAGTTTTTTTAGACAAAAAAAAAGTTTAACAAAACTGTTTTTCAACGTGTTTTAATATTTTTCAACTCAAGCTGAATTAAAATAAAAAAGTTTGCATTTTAAGTAAATATTTTATTTTTCGAGCCGATGCTTTAGGGACCCTAAATAGCATAAAACAAAATCCTAAAAATTGGCTTAAGGTCCCTAAAATCTAACAGATTAAAGTTAAATTTTAAAATATATTTGCGTTTTCCACCTGTACAGTAAATTAAAGTAACTTTAAAAAAAAAAGAACTCATTAATCTATTATAATTAACATTCAAAATGCACTTAAAATAGGTCAGACTTAAATAAAGGATTTCCCCTTTCCTTACTGATCATCAGAATAAAATTTTGTAAGATTATTTTTAAAATTAATTCAATGACGGACGATGATTAGAAAATGTTTGCTCAAAGACAATTATTGAGTTGGTTAAATACTCCCAATAATATCAGTCATTACAGGGTAACTGCAAGTCCACGCGTCTCATAAAAATCCATCCCAGCGAAGTTTCATTTTTTTGTGCTATTTTTCGCACTTTACGATTGCGTGACAGGCAGCTGAGCAATCGGATAAATAGAATGCGCGGTTCTTATTACGCTTATTATTTATAATTTTATGGCACGTGGTTATTTATCTTGGAAATTGCATTTGATTGAATGAGCGAGCCAAGATAATGGCACGAATATAATGGAACAATTTGGCCAACACGATAGCACTTACTTCTAGTCGAAACACGAGACAGACAAACCTATTTACATACACATACAAACACTCGTTTATTTTGAGTCCTTGTGGCTAAACTGATTAGCCAAACAATTTCTGGCTGCCTTTATGCAAATCGATAGCTAAATTGAATTGAAAAGTTTTCGCTTTTGGTCAGATTTGATAGCATTTTGGCTGTCACAATGGACCTTTAAGATTAACAGTGCGCGGAATGGAAAGAAAATGGGATATTTCAGTTCGCCGCTAAAGTTCTTTATACAATTCTGTGCAAAAAAAAAATATATATATATCCTCTAAAAATGAGAAAATTAGTATGCGGTATTTTAAAATAATAGCAAGATTTGAAAAAAGTCGTAAAGAGCTTTTCTTTTGGTAATAATGAACAATGTGTGTTTTAAACATTTAATAATATGTATATTTCTAAATTTGCAATAATTAAATTAAAAATGAAAACATCTTATATTACAGAGTATATCCCAGTCGAGCAACGACACAAATAAAATATACGCATTTGACATTTCCTGTTTGAAGCTGGCCAAAGATTAATTGAGATATTTTTGTGTTTGTATAAAGCTTAACATAGTTAATCATTATGCAAATGAATGGCAAATTAATTAAGAAAAGTTGCATTAAATAGACTGCAACTTATTATTAATTGTGACTGTTAACGTGAATGTGAATAAGAATGTGAATATGAAAATGAATATATGCGTTATATGGGAATTAATTGCGAGTTGTGCAAATTGACACAAAGTGGAGCACACACAGTTGCAATTATAAACTTTGGCATATGTATGTATGTACATATATATGTATATGCCACATGTAGCATGCACATTTCGTACATATAATAGTTGCAACCAGCGCTCACCTTTTTGGAACTTTGGAGTACGAGTAACTGCCACAATTGACCTCAAAATGTGTTGCAGTCAAAAGCCGCTGAAAATTGTTAGCTTACATCACGTGCTCTCTCGCTCTCTCTAGCGTTCCCTCACTCTCCTGCCCTTTCTCCAACTAGCCTGGGAACCGCAAGCAATTCTCAGTGCAACAAGAAGAACTACAACAACAACAACCACTCAATACTGAGGTTCAGCAACTATAATCCATTTACATCTCTTCCATTCTCTCTCTCTCTGTCTTCCATTCTCTGTCTCCCTCTCGTCAATATTTCTCAACTCGTTTAACTTTAACAAATTTTGTGTCTAAGCCGCAACGAAAGTTATCCAGAGCCAAAGGAAAACCGAGGGCAAAAGAAACGTTTTGACCAGCGCAAAATCGCCTTAAGACACACACACACACACACAATCACTCACACACACACATATACCCCCACCCCCCCTTAAGGCCACTGCAATGCCCTTCAACCGAATGCCGAAACTTTTGGCATGCCTAAGCGCATTTGAGCCAGACTCAAGCCTCAAAATGCCTCCCCCGACGGCAAGGCCACAGCAGAAGAAAATGAGCATAAGAAGCAGAGAAACACAAGCATCAAAGTTTCAATGTCCTTATGGAGCAATTCAAAAAAGTGTTCCCTCATGGCACACACACACACACACAATTGTCTAATACAATTATCTCAACAGCCAAATGATTAAATTGCCCAAAAAAGTATGCTATAAAAATGTAAAAAACATTTCAAACATCTTCATATTTTCACTTATGATACTGAAATGCATTTTTGTTATCTTCTTGTTAACCAATAAAATAAATAAGTCGATCATTGCGAGTTCATTGTTGAAAATCACTTGACAGCTGCTTTTGTTGATATATTATATAAAACAGGAAACATTTCAAGATAGATGTATAAATAAAATTTTATAAATTATAGTAATAATCACTTAAAACACATTTTGGGATTTATGATGCAATAAAACTAGTTATATTCTGTTCTTTTTTGTGAATAATAATCATAATTTGCATATTTTTCATGAAAGATTCGAAAAATTTATACTTTTTGCAGTTTTAGTTTGAGTGAAAACTTTTCAATCAAAATTAAAATTTTCAGTCAGTTCTCTCCAGTTAAACTGTATTTTAAAACATTGTAATTCGTAGAATCTGAAACCAGGATAACCAAATTTCTTCCAAACCAACCTGCCCCAAAAAGTATGCTACAAATATTTCTACAGAATTTCTGCTAAATTTAAGGTCATAGCCGAGTTTTGTGAAAACTAACCAAAAATGTATGTAAATGCCAGCTTGAAGTACGCATAATACGTCTTGAAAGAGCTTCGACGCTCTTAGCCAAGTTGTTTGGCCACAAAAATATGCATAATACCATATAATTTAATCACTTTCAAGTGCGTCTTGTCTGCTTACAGACAGTTAGCTGCTGTCTGAATGCGATGGAATTTAGTCGACTGCGAAGCTGAAATACGATTACAAATGCAATGTTAAAGCATTTTAAAGCAAATGGGAGTAATTTTGCTTAGATACTCTTTAACCTTTAAGCTGCCTTAATCAGCAAAGCCTTTTAAGTTTTCAAGTAATAAAAAAGGATACATTTATTTTTTCAAGACTATTCATCAACAAGTAAACGTGTTTGTTAATTCTGACAATTTACAGGGTATATTTTTGCACAGCATTTTTGGTATTCTTGGAAGCAGCGAAATGTGTTCACTTTGTTAGTTTTAGCCAAGTTGAGTCGAAGCGACTGACTGCGTGAATTGAATGACATCTAAAGCACATTTACAATGAATTTGATTCGTGAGCCCAAAAAGCAACAACACAACAGGCGAACACAATGTGTGAGAGGGGATCAAGAACAGAAGAAGAACAGAAGAAGAACAGAATATAAGAAGCGGGCGACAGTTGAACACAATATGTAGATAAAATTTCGCATTTTCCTCGTATTCCATGGCACTTTTGTGCTCGTATTTAAATGCGACTCATGTGTCTGCTTCTGATGGCTCCATGTGGTGTGCGGCATCTGTCAAATGTGTGTGTGTGTGTGTGTGGGTGTGGGTGTCCAACATATGAAGGTGCCTCTCAATCCCCTATGTCTCTGGGCCATACCAGCATTTAATGAGTTCAACGGCTGGCCCTGAAAACAACTTATCCATACTCGTATATCATGCGAAATGCAACCGTTTTTTATTTTTTTATTTATATTTTTTTTTTTAACAACATTCTTTAATTTGTTGATTGTAGAAAACTTTTGTAATGGAGATAAATGAGGAAGCACTAGAAGAAACTTTCATGATAATGATGCATACATGTATTTTAAATAGGAAACATGATGTGTAGTCAATAAAATAGAAGGGATTTCTGAATAGACTATAATATTGATTGTCTCATTTTAAATAATAAGTAATCTGAAATATTTTGTAATAAATTAATGCATTTCATTCTCTTAAATTTTTGGGCAAACAATTTATTTGTAATCATTTCAAAACAATACATACTTTAAACTCATACATACTTTAAAAGTGCAACATCTATCAAGTATTTCTTTTAATTTATTTAGACTTAAAGCCAAACCGATTTGAGCCAAGATTGATGTTGCGTCAGCTGTTGGCCTCAAATGAAATAAACATTTGTTACAATGACAATGAGATCAAGCGACAAGTAAATGGAAATTGAAGTTGAAACTGAAACTGAACCTGAACCTGAAACCTGAAGCGTGAATGTAAATGAAAATGAAAATTTAAATTTGAATTTATTACAGTTGGCGAGTTGCAAGCTCTAATTAGCCTGGTTTATTAATAGTTCGCCAAGCCAAAGGTTTTAGCTTCGGGGCAAAACAGTTGCTCGCTTGCCTTTTAAGCTTCAGCTTTTTACCTTTTTTTTACGCAAACTTTGCGTTTCAGTATTCTTTTAATCGTTGTGAGGCTTCGTGTGAAATTAACAGAGGGGTATATTAGACTAAGACTTAGACTTAACTTTATTAAATTAAATTAAAAGACAAACATTTTTATTGAGTTATGTTTTTTTTATAATTTCTTACGTGTTTGTTTCATGATCACTTCATAAAGACAATATTGCTAAGATTGTTTTTTTGTGTTTTGAACACATTCGACTTAAAAATGTCCTTAATATTCTGGTTCAGAGTCCAGAATTCCTTAATTTTTAACTAGTTTCAGGCTCAACACCTTCAACACTTCTGTGTTTTTGCTTAACACATAGCAAATAAATTTAAAAAATAAAGTGTTCCATGGTTTTAGAAACCGAGACGATTAAACTTTTCCTGTTCTTAAAGTTGAGCAGAGCGCATTGATAATATGGTTAATGAGGTAGTTGTAATCTGGCTGAAGAAAGAAGCCTGCTAAGCTGGCCACTAACCAAGTGAGTGTTAACTGTTAACCATGTCCTGATTCTTCGCCTTTTTCGGTCTCAGTTTCTACTATCTCTTGAATCCTCTTTGGAGCTGTTGGATCTCCTGGGTCTCGACTTTCAAGCCACTTTTTCAGCTCAGCTCGGCGGCAAACATAAACAAAATTAAGCAGCTAGTAGAGCAGCAACAGCGGCAACAACGGCAGTGGCAGCTTTCACTTCCACACGCTTCACATAAATTTGCTTAATTACTTTGCGCGCAACTTCAGTGCAGACGCCAACTGTGAAACTTTTGGCAAATGGTTGCGTTTTAACTTTAATTATCTCTGTTGGCAACAGCAGCAGCAGCAGCAGTAACAATGCCATCTACACACTTTTCTAAATGGCTCTACACAATCATTAATTAATTTATATAATTTAAAATGCCATTTATTGTGTTTGTTAAGGAATTAATCATAGCTTACTGACTTAAAGACCGGTTTCTAAAATTAAGAAACTATTTGCCTTTAAAATTTAATATACAAATAAAACAACTTAAAGAAAAATATTTTAGAAATATATTACAATAATTTGTTCTCAATTTTCAAGCATTTTTTTTTTCTCGACATAAATTTTAGACAAAAATTCAAAAGTAAAGCTTAGAAAAACGCATCAATAACCAAAATGTTTAAAAAGCAGAAAAATATCTTGTCTATATATTTGTTATCTTAAAGTTGTGTTCTTTAAATTGTTTAAATGCTTTGGTTTATTTTATTTCACTTAATTTGATGTAAGAGCATTTCTGCTTCTACGTTGCCTTTTCATTTTGCCTCTTGTAAATTCTAAATGAATCTTGGCTGTCTGTCCAGACGTTAAAACAGTTAAACGTCGTCACAGCATGTGTCTCTGCCAGCTCAGTTCTATCTATCTCTACACAGAAAAAAAATCCGGGATATTTAGCCCGAGAATTCAATCCGAAACGATGTCTTAAACCAAGTATAAAATACTTGATTTTTTCAATCCCGAATTCTATCCTGAAATTCTTAAATTCAGGCAAACATTTTTTTATTAGTTTTTATTGATTAAATTGTTTTTTTTTTAAACTTTTTTTAACATTTTTTTTTTTTATTTTTAAACTTTATTTTAAAAATTTTTTTAAAATTTTTTTTTAAAATTTTTTTTTTTTTTTTAAATTTTTTTTTTTATTTATTCTTTTTTTTTAATGAAGGGAATGTTTGACTGCAATTGACTGGGGGAATCGAACCCAGGTTTTTTTCAAACAGGTCGGCGACTCTAACCACTGAGCCACCGGACCAGCTGAAATGAGAAAGGCCGAGAGAGAATCAAGTAATTTGAGCTTATTTTCCCATTTTAATCCCGATTTAGACTTGATTGTTCAGCTTAATCCTGGAAGCATACTTAATAAATGAAGGCTTAAATTAAGTATTTTAGGCTTGATTTTATAATGGCTTTTTTTCTGTGTATCTCTATCTCTGTCGTTATCTTTCTCGCCATCTCTTTTACCATTTCTATCGCTGACTCTGTCACATTTGATGGCGGGGAGTTAAAGCTAAAGACTTGAAGCATTGGCTAATTTATGACCACTTTTGTCTCGCACTCAACTTACGTTAATTTTCAATTTACAGGTACATTAACATTTCGCAATATTTCGTCGAGCCTGAGTTGGAATTGAAATTGAAATTGGAGTCGGAGCTGGAATTGGAGACTGGCTAATTAAAACGAATCAAGAGACAGAGACAGAGACAAAGAGAGAGAGAGAAATATTTGCATGAAGCGCTGACGGGCTAATAAGTGATGAACCAAGCCAACTATAAAAGCGGCAAACATAACGCTTATTACAAATAGATACAGATACATTGCCCAGCTACAGTTACAGTTACAGCTACAGATACAATTACAGCCTGAGGATAATAAAGTGCAGCGTCTGCTTTGATGAAATTTATGCAACGCTAGCGGCAAATCCACAAAGTAATAACACAGTTATACAACAGGCAAACACACACCCACACACACACACACACACAGATAGAGAGACACAGATACATATGTATCTTTAGCAGTGACAAACACCATATAACAGGATTTTTTCGCCTGATTTACGGTTGCTGTGGTTGCAGAATAACGCACATCAATCCTTTTGCCAAGCCAGGCACCTTTTCCATACAACAACAACAACAGCAACAACAGCTAGAAGAAGCAGCAGCAGCAGCAGCAGCAGAAGAGGAAGAAGAACTTTTGCAAAATGCGTGGCCGTCACTTGCGTCGACGCTTCAGTTTGCAGCCCTCGTTCATGAAGGATGACAGCGCCGAGGATAAGCCCAAGCGTGACAAGTAAGTTATAGCCCACAAATACATATGCATACACTCACTCACACACACATGTACACAAACTCGGATAATTCAAGAAAGAGTGCCAGATTAGTTTGTGCAGATTGGATGGAGCTTAAAATTACAAAAGCTGCCTTTTGTCGCTTAAAGTAGCATAAAATATCTATGGGAATATTAAAGCGATTGTCATAGGAGTTTTATGAATTGTATGCACTTTAAGATAAAATAGTATTAAAAAATTTAATGCATACATTTATGCGGCAGTCATAACTACCGTTGCATGGAACCGATTTGGATGGGATTGAGTGAAATGATTGAAAATATATATATCTATTCTAAAAAGTTAATATGGTGGAATGCCAACATAGAAAAGGGATCATAAAACTGAGACAGTAAAAAATAAAAGACACTACAATTCGCATATTTTAAGTTTATTTAGTTATAGCTCAGCTTTATTCTAAACCCTTATTCTATAAATAATTATTTATTTTCACTACACTGATTAAAAAAAAATATCTAAAAGCAAGATTTTGGTCTCAGAACTAAGAACTTTGGTCTAAAAAATGCGTCGAGAACATGAAAATCTTGAAGTAAGAAAACACATCTTGATTCTAAGAACATTTCAATTAAGACCAAGTTCTTGTTTTTAACACCATTAATTCTTATATTTTCAAGACCACAAATCTTAGTATAAGAATAAAACTAATTATTTTTTTTTAAGATTATCAGCTCTTATTTATAGACCACAAAGTTTTGAGTACTCAAGACAAAAATCCTAATGTCACTTTTGAAACGCCTGAACCAGTTGTAAATTATAAGTCTCAACAAGTGACAAAACTATAATTTTTTGTTCTTATTTTAAGAGAAAAATATCTTAGATCTAAGATTTTTATTCTTATATTTAGAGCTCAAGATTTTTTTTGAATAATATTCTTAGTTTTAGTAATCTGGTCTTAAAATGGTCTTATTTAAGAACAAAATTTTTAAATATAAGAATTTTATTCTTCAGAATTTACGATTTTCAAAATTAATATTCTTAGTTTTAGTAATTTGGTCTTAAAATATTCTTATTTCAAGAGCAAAGTAATTAAGATGAATGTTTTTGATTTTAGAAACTGGTCTTTTTTTCAGTGTGCGTGTCTGACTTTATTATATCACAAAGCTGTAGTCAAGGTTTGTTTTTCTAATATTTTAATTTAAAACAGATTTTATTTTCAATAAAAAGGTGATTTTTGTTGGCTTTAAATAGCTGACAGACGTCCAATAAAAATTTATAAATAAAATGCACTATTCTTTATTTTATGCACAATTTCCATAGACTACAAACAAGCGTTGTAATAATTAAAAAAGCATATAAAAAGAGAAAATAAAATCATTTGCAGAAATTGAAAAAGAGTAGCTGCAAATTTTTAAAATGTATTTAAAGCAAATGCTCTTAAAGTTGTTAAAAGCTCAGTCTGTCTGAAAAGTGATGCGCATAATAAACAAGTATTTAGTTTTTATTTAGTTTTTTTTTTTTTTTTGTGTTCCACGTAATAAGTACAAGTTGTAAAAGTATAAAAACAATTTCAACATTTCCTTTTTGATAGTAAGCTGAAAGTTGGACCATGACCAGGTGGACGAACGTCAACTGTCAACGGCCAACGGCAATTGCCAGATTAATTTTTCCACAACAATTTCTTTGCAATTTGCAACGTTCTCAAGTTTAAGGAAGCCGCTTTTGTTTTTTCTTCTCATTTTTGTTCCTTGTTATTTGTTCATCAAGGCGAATCTCATACAAAAAAACAAGAATAATAATAATACAACAATGATAAGACATTCTCTGGCTGATTTGCTGGCCGTACTCCAGACCCGGATCCGGATTCGGATTCGGACAGAAACAGAGACAGTGACACGGAGACATCGTTTGCATATTTTTCTTTTGTTTTGCCTGCCAAGCTGAGAATTTTATTTTATTTTCTTGTTATTGTTTTTCCTTTGACTCGCATATTTGCGCTGATTATTTGCTGATATTTTGCCTTCCCTTGCGGAGTCTCTGGCACCAGGAGAACAGAAACTGAATGAAAATAATAAGTTGGGTAGCTGAAAAGAAAAGAAGTTGTTTGCCTTCAGCCCGTTTGAGAATTCTATTGTCCGAGAGCAGCTCAATGTCCCGGACAGCTTCTGAAACTCAAACTTTTTCGAACGCGAACAAAACGGAAAGTTTGCGGAGTAACCTCCTTGACACCTCAGGTAGAATCACAATCTTTTAATCAACAGCCTTGTTCTCGTCTTCCTTTTATTTCGAAAAAAAAAAAAGTTCCCAAGTTATTTGCTTTATCAGGACTCATCTAACAGTAAGATGTTAACGAATAGCAGCCCCAAAAAGTGACAAAAAGTTATCGAAAAACAAATACGGATTTTCCAGGAAATTGAAAGTTCTTAAATTGTGAGAAGAGATGAGGGTTGATAGACATATCAAGAACTTTTTAAGGACCAAAGATTCAATCTCTAAGATATTATTTTTAAGCTTAAAATATCGAAAGAAAATTATGTCAATATCATAAGCATTCGAAATGTTTTTTAAAAAAATATAAATAGATTTCCATATTAGTTCAATCATATATATTGGTAAATATTGATATTATAACAGGTTCATTATAATTAATACCCTGTAAAATTATTATTAATAATGATTACAGATAAAGCGCAATTTAGAGTGAATAATAAACCCTTTTTATTATAATAATTAACACTGTTGAAAAGCATTATATTGCCCTGTAACAATACACGTCAGCTTTTAACACTAAAAACCTATTTTGCTGGGTATCACGCAGTCGTATACACAGTTTCAAGTCCATGAAAGTTCTCATTTACACGTCAGTCGCGTTGTGTCCTCTTTTATCTGTTTCCCTTTGTGCTGCTGGGGGAAATGATTAATTTTAAATGTAGCGCACAGTTTTAATGAGGCTGAGGAGATTGGAGCGTTGCACGAAGCTTTCTTAACCACACACCACACACCCCCCCCCCCCCTCCCCCTACATCTGTACCTTGTTTGATTCCTCTCCCCTAACACCTTTCAACCGACAAGGACATACGATTAAATTAATACACATGATAAAAGCAAAATAATAATTCAATTAAAATTAATACAAATTTAACTTTGACGCTCATCCACTCTCTCTCTCTCTCTCTCTCTCTCTCTCACTCTCTCTGTAGAGTGGGTCGTAATAATGCGGTGGACGATGCCATTGGACCGGCAAATGCACGTCATAAAATTGTGGTCATGGGCGCGGCCAAAGTGGGCAAAACTTCGATAATCACACAGTTTCTATACAACACATTTACAACCAAATATAAAAGGACCATCGAGGAAATGCATCAGGGCAACTTTTCCATAGCGGGCGTTAGCCTAACCCTGGACATACTCGATACGGCCGGTTCCTATGAGGTAAGTACACATTTTCCGACACCGAAAACAAAAAATAAATCCATTCGAAAATTAACGTACAAAATTCTTGATGTACTTTTTAAGTATGTTATTCAGCAAAATATTCGAAAAATATGTGAAAAATCAATAAAGTCTAAAATATTTAATTTAACTGAAATAATTCGAATAGACTCTATTAGATTATCAAACTATTTGTGGAGAAGAAATTGAAAAATCCTAAATGATTCAAGTATTTTTAACTTGGCTTAAAAAATCGGGGATTATCGAACCGCATTGGATTGATTTTATTCTGGAATCCCAGTCCATTTTTTTCTGTGAAGTTCATTAAGTGAATCAAATTGTTTTTGGTTTTTCAACCAGGACTTGTTACCTTTGTTGAGCTGCATGTTTCTGGCTTCCTTTAGCTGTAGGTGTTGACTCTGTGTGTGTGTGTGTGTGTGTGTGTTGGTGTGTGTATAGTTGTGTGTGTATGTCCGTGTACTGCTGTTGCTTTTAATTTTTAAATACCTGGCTCTAATGGCTTTCAACACAGAGCGCCACTAGCATTTAGTTAGTTTTTAATCTTTCAGAACGACGACGGCGACGTTGTGGCGCCAACTCTGAATAAATTGTGTGTGTGTGTGTGTGTGTGTGTGTGTGTGTGTGTGTGTGTGTGTGTGTGTGTGAGCTGCTCCTTTTCGTACATTCACTGCTGCTGCTTTTGTGTGCAGCGGAAATTACAGCCTGCGATTCAATTTCGCTGCCACTTCCGCTAAACGCGAATTGAAATGCTTGTTCATAAAACTGAATGGCAAAGCAACAAACGGCAACAGCAGGTGGCAAATGAAAAGAAATATGAATGGGGCACACGCACACACACACACACACACACACACACATATATACATACATATATATACACTCTAATACACTCAGCCATCCATCTGTATGCAAGCCAAGTCAACTGTAACTGCGCCAAAAAGGATGCTCAGCAGCTGCTTTCGTCCTTGGCTCAGCCCTTGGATACAGAGCAGCAGCTCAGCTTCAACAGCAGCAGCTGTTCAAACAAGTTTCTTATCATCCGTCAAGTCAGCGCACACATTTTGCACTCACTGTAATATCCCTAAGTTTTATTGCAAATTATACAAATTGAGGTCGCAATTCTTGTTGGTATTAACGAAGTGCAATTGCCAATCAATTAGAGCATCAGCTCTGCGCCACACAACTTTACTCCCTTGCGCTCTGCAACAGGCTAAGCCACAGTGTCTGCTAGCAGTATACATAGCTGCAGATACAGCAGATTCGCTTAAACAAATAAACAAAGAAGCACATATCATTAACTTCTAAAAGAATTAATGATATACATATTTAATGACATATTCAATGTACTTTAAAACAGAAAAACTTTAATTATGATTTTTATTTTTATATATTGTATATTGAATAATCCAGAACAATTAAAGAATTTACATTGTTATTATTTTAGCATTCTGTCTTAAGTTCATTCCACTAACAACAGAAAAGCAGCCTTATTATAAAAATGTCCAGATAAAAGTAAACTAATTTATTTATTATACCCTGGGGATATATTAAGTTTGTTCAAAAGTATGTAACAGGCAGAAGGAAGCATCTCCGACCCCATAAAGTATATATATTCTTGATCAGCGTCAACAGTCGAGTCGATATACCCTTGTCTGTCCGTCCGTCCGTCTGTCCGTCCGTGTGAGCGCCTAGATCTCAGAGACTATAAGAGCTAGAGCAACCAAATTTGGCATACAGATTTCTATAAGCCCCACGCAGGCCAAGTTTGTTTCAAAGAAATTAGGATAATTTACTAATTACCGTTAGCTTTTTTTTTAAACAATTTTTTTTTTTTTTAATTGACGGAGGGAATGACCCAGATTTTTTTCAAACTGGAGTTGGCGACTCTAACCATTGAGCCACCGGACCGGTTGAAATGAGAGAGGCCGAGAGAGAATTTTCCTTTCGCGCTCAGCAAATGTGTGTTTTCCCATTTTAATCCCGATACAGGCTTGATTATTCAGCTTAATCCTGAAGACATACTTAAAAAATGCGAGCTTAAATTAAGTATTTTATACTTGATTTTAGAATGGCATTTCTTTTTTCTGTGTAATGGCTGACTAAAGTTTTCAAGCAGTGTGAGTGCCTAAAAGCATGCAATAAAAAATATTTTAAATTTATTTAAATAAGTAACGGGTATCCTTGTCGAGAGCTCGACTAAAGCCTTTCCCAAATTTGTCGTATACGGTAGTTGCATCTCCACAAGTTTTCCATTCTTTAAATATTTACCAAAGAAACTCTCCCAATCACTCTGAAATCTACTTTACTACCACTTGAGAGGTGGTTGTACCCGGAGTTAATGGCCGCTTTCCACAGCGGGACGTCGTTGTCGTCAGTGACTCAGGGGCTTATTAATCGAGGGTCGTGCAGCAAGTTTTTCACTCAAATCTTTTGCTGACATCATTAAACGAGCACAAATTTTATTTCATTTTCTCGATAGATACTTATTTGCACGTGCTACCATGTACAATGTGTGTGTGTGCATATGTGTGTATTAGTAGATACTTATGATAAGAAGTTTGGTTCATATATAGATTTTGATGTAGCAACTTTTGTTTTTGGCTTTTTCTGCTGTGCAGCAGCAATTTCCGTGCTTGGACAGGCAAACAGTGGGCGGTCGATGCCAAAGGAATGCCGTGCCACATGTTGAGAGTGTAGCGAGGCTAACGACCATGTTGCAAGTAGCATGTAGCAAAAGTAACAAGTTGCCTGTTACCAACAGCCAACAGCCAACGGAAATGTATTGTGTGTGCGCTCCATCTAGGCCCTTCTGCGCACAAGGCCACCCACAGTTGGCTTCACATTTAGGCCAGATTTCGACTGAAGTTGATTGCGTGCCGTGACACGACAAGTCACACAAAATTTATATTTCTATCACAGAAAAAAAAATCCGGGATATTTAGCCCCAATTCAATCCGAAACGATGTCAGAAGTGGGGTAATCTCAGATTTTCTTAAAACAAGTATGAAATTAATAATAAAAAAAATTGTTTTTAACATTTATTTTAAACATTTTTTTTTGTTCTTTATTTTTATTATTATTATTTTTTAAATTTTTTAAAAATTTTTTTTATTTATTTATTTTTTTTTTGTAAATTTTTTAACTTTTTTTTAATTTTTTTTTTTAGCATTTTTTATTTAAATTAATTTTTTTAACAGTTTTTATTTACTGATTTTTTTTTTAAACATTTTGTTTTTTAATGAAGGGAATGTTTGACTGCAATTGACTGGGGGAATCGAACCCAGGTTTTTTTCAAACAGGTCGGCGACTCTAACCACTGAGCCACCGGACCAGCTGAAATGAGAAAGGCCGAGAGAGAATCAAGTAATTTGGGACTATTTTCCCATTTTCATCCCAAAATAGACTTGATTGATTTGATTGATTTGGCTTGATTTTAGAATGGCTTTTTTTTCTGAGTACCATACCAAATAATTTACAAAATTATGTATGCTTAGTTTAATTTAAACAATTTAAGGAGTAAATTCTCGATTTATATCTACCATGGCGCCCAACGATGTATAAAGAAAAGTTAAAACATTTTCTTATTTTTTGGCATTTTGTGGTAAACGTTACATTTTTTAAATACTTTACAATACCAAAATTGTAAAAATTAAAAGAAAACTAACAATTTCAACAATTTATATAGAGTTATGCCTCGCGTCTATCTTCACAATGGCGCCCAACGTATGTATCTACTTGTACCACACATGGTCGAGCAATAGTCTGAATTGTAGTAGAAATCAAATTCAGTGCACAGCAATCATCGTACATATAAATAAATAAATAAATACTCAACCAGACACAACGTCGTATTTATTATTTAGGCTGCTGATGGCAAAAGACGCTGAAATCATAGCACGAGATGGAGCACAAAGAAACCTCAGTGAAGTCAACTTATGACACGTCAGCAAAGACTTAGAAGGAAGTCAGGTTGAAGGAAAGCATTTGATATGACAGACTGTTCCAAAAGTATGCGACTCAAAGTGATGTCTATGCGAAAGAGTTGATATATTTATGGGAAGGTTTGGTACAAATTGCTATGGGGAATTAGAAAAAACTTAAACAAAATAAAATCGACTCTTGTTTAGTCTACTTTTGAATTTGTGAAGCTATAGGGTATCTCTAAACGTGTGTATCTCTAAACTTGTGTGTGTTTGTTTTTGTTTTTTTCTGTTCTTTTATGACAACAAAAGGGCGCATTCAAGTTTAACACTTTTGCGCATTGCTCATAAATTTGATGAGGTGTTGAATATGCCCCCGGGACACAGGACAAGCTCTCCTCTCTCTCCTCGCCAGGGATTGGAGCGCAACATAAATCGCATAGTCGCTAATAATTTAGTAACTAGCCGACAACGGGGCCAATAGCCGTCAGCCGAAATGGCCAAAGAGCATGGCTAAAAAGGATTTGCCTTTGTTTTCGATCAGTTGATTTTATCGCAGTGCCATCAAATTTATGCCAAATATGTGCCTTATAAAAGCTTTTTTTGGATCAGTTGTCAGTTGTTGAATGCAGACACCAAAGGGAAGCAGACAATCGTCTGTAATCTAATTAGCTGCAAACACAGGGCAATCAGCTAAAGTTAAATTAACCTTCATGCAAGCGCCTCGTAAATTGTTGCCTCCATCCACTTACAGCCAAGTTTGTATTCCCAGCAGACGAGCAACTCTTAACCAGCTTGAATTTGTCAAGCAAATGTCTTTTCTTATTGCCTGTTTTTTGTTGTCTGGGAACAGCTCAAGTTAAGATTCCTGTTGCGTTCATCAAAGTAATTTTCAAGTGCAGAAAGAACTGACTCTAATTAAAGGAAAGCCATTGCTAAAGATCTAGTTTTTATGCAACGTTAATTTAATTTAAAATTTAACATATTTAATACCAAAATTAAAATAAAACTATTAAAAAAAAAAAACCCTAAAACTGAGTTAAATACGCCAGATCGGTCTCTCAGGGACTTTTGAAGATCCGGGTTGGGATTGGGATGAATTACCTTTGCAACATATTTTGGCACCTGGCTTTGGAGACTTTGGAGCAGTTATGTTTGAAATTGGAGATTTCTTAGGAGGCATTGATGCCGTCCTTTTAGTCTTGTTTGCAGCTAATTCCCTTTTTGAGCTGAGGTCGTTCAATTGCTTTGGTCCATCTCCAGAATTTAACTGGACCTTCTTATTATCGGGAGTTTCTGTCTTCGCATTAGCTTTACGAAATTTAACTGCTTTATTCTTAGACTTGGCTGAACCAGTGAGTGTCTCATCTTCATTTGAGCCACAGGATGGATCCAGAGTTCGAGAGGCGTTCACAATCAGCTCACGCATTTCACTTATAATCTTTTCAAACTCTCCTATGCTTTCTTCTTGTCGGAGTTGCGACTCCATTTCTCGGCCCTAAAAGTGTTAAAAATTGTTATGAGATTCCATTTTTTCAGGGATCGCAAATAAGAGTTATGAGAAACTGAATAATCTGTTATTTTTCAATTTTTATATTAGTTCAATCTTTACTTTTCAATTTTTATTTAAAAATCATATTTAAATTCCTATTTTTAACTTTTATTATAAAAATATGTTGAAAATTGAAAATAAAAATTGTTCTTCAATTTTTATTATAAAAGTTGAAATATAAAAATATGGAACTCAAATATCTTTTGAACCGGAAGGTGTATTTTAACTATAAACATTTAAAAATAACTTTTAAATATAAATTGAAAAACAAGTTTTAATTTCAATTTATATAAAAGTTAAAAATAAAAATTTAAAATTTAAAAAAAATTAAAAATAAAATATTTATTAAATTTTTTTATAAAAATTGTGATATAACACTTATTTTATGGTTTTTTTAATAAAACTTGTAATCGTTACGATCCCTGCATTGTTTTAGGCATATTACTTACATGATTTCTCCGTCGCTGCATTCTAATAAAATTAATTGTTGCTAGTATTGAAATCAATGAGATTATCACGAATTCCCGCAACCACGGTTGAGCTATCAAATTATCCATTGGAATAATGCTTTGAATCATTCCGTTAACCTTTAAAATGGCCCAGCAAAGCGAAGGCCAATTCTGGCTAAAGGGTGCCATCTTCAGTTTCGTCTCGATAGATTTCTCAACTATAACATCATATTCGATTAATTTTGTATGCATTTTGAAACAATAAAAGTGCACGTAAAAAAAGCGGTTAAAAGAGTATAAAATGAAGATTAAAAATAAATGCTATATCAGTACAGATTTTAAAATGTGTTTGATATTTTGTTGGATATTTTGATATTTTATAAAAAAGACACGGCCTACTGTAAAATATATTTTTATTAAAAGGAGATTTACAAACAAATCTACAAACTATTAAAAAACGGATATCTATCTTTGAAGTTCGAACTAAACATTCTCCACAATTTTAATGGTCTTTCCTCAAAAATGTCCCTTATACTTATGGATTTCTTTTAACATTAGCATTTGATCAATTAGTTTAGGCTTTTCGGGTTACACATTAAGCATGCGTCACACGACTTTTTTTCACCGACGCGTCGGCAAATTTTGCCATTCACAAAGTTCGCATAGGTTTTCAAACCAAAATTATCTGGGGTGCCACAGAAATCTCTTTCACCTGAAAAATGACGTAAATTTCATACAAATGTACGTCAAATTCAAGTGAAAGAGATTTCTGTGGCACCCCAGTATATCAGGTTTCTGTTCTCGCTGAATCTGGTCGGACTCTGAACAATTTTATACAAAAATGCTTCAACCTAGCAGGCATTTAACTGACACCGATGGAAATAGGACGTGTTCTATTCTATACAAGCAATAGGCTGACGTTTTAAAATTTTTGACAATTCTTCAGCATTTGGCAAAGTTTTAGCGTCTATTTGGCAGTCAGCAACTTCTGGCATCTTTTGAATACATACAAATACATGGATATAAAAAATCCATTTGGACTGCAATGTTTGTCATGTTTTTAACGAACTTGTTGCAAGTGCAGGAAAATAGTTTTACTCGAAGCAAAGCGCTGCCAGATTGCGGAATCAAATGGGCTAGCAGTGAAAGTTGCCAGACTGATTTGAAGCTGCAGCCGAGAGATGCCAACTACTCGTCAGAGAACATGTAAAATAGTGCATTTACATATGTTAAGTTGAATTTGCAAACACTAAGTATCACACATTAACAAAGTGCTTTCGGCCTTGATTAAGCATGCCAACTTTTATTGACAACAATTTCTTCAGTGTGACCTTCAGTCGAAGATTCTGGAAGCAGTGAGAATGCAATTGTGAGAAGCTCTTAAAATTTGCAGTGCAGTTGTAAAAACGATTCGCAGGTAATCTTCGTTTTCATGTGTTGCTGTTAAAGTGAACACTAACTTGAACTTGATGCTACATTTTGGTATTACATTTTCAATTTGAAATCCGACTTGAAGAACTTTATTGAAACAAGTTGATTTTATCTGCATTTGACGGCTTGCATTAGTGGTGCCAAAGTTAAAAAAAGTTAAAAAAAAAAAATCTCTATTACCTAGGGCAAAAAACCAGTCAACTTGTTACGATTTTATCAACGTGGCGTTGCCAGACTGCTGCATAATTTGACAAATTCGTGACAGTTAAAGTTAAAAATTATGCAATTACATAGTTTTTTCTAGAGCTTTACCTAGTCATTTTTGCACGAACCCAGTCAACTTGTCAATAATTTATGAACTCAGCGTTGCCAGATGGCAGCAAAATTCGACAAATCAGGCAAAGTTAATGTAAAAATTATGCAGTTTTATAGTCTTTAATAGAGTTTTACCCAGTACTCAGTTCAGTTTCAGCAGGTAAGCGATTGCAACTGGCCTATGCACATTTTTCATATTTCCGGAAGCGTAAATTCGTGTATTTGTACTCTCTGAATGCGTGCTCGCAATCATTTCCAGCCAAGTAGCCGCAATAAGCAGCATTGTGCGGTGGCATCTAGAACTCACACACAACCGCACACACACACAACCGCACACGCACACATAATTGTGGAGTGTGTTGCTGTGTTGCGGCCCAGGTTATCAGCTGCGTTGACGTTGACTGTGCGCTTATCGCGGCTGCAACAGTTGCAGGCACTGTATTGCAGCGGTGGAAATAGTTTCCACTGGCTAAGCACAAATGCTAGCGGTCTTGTACAAATAGCTGCACAGTCAACAGCAGCAGCAACAGCAACTGTGGCACACGGTGCGTATGAATTTTGTATTTTTTTTATTCGCTCTAGTCCTTGCACAAAGATAACATTCATGGCATATTTTATGAGTGGCACTTTATTAAAGGAAATGGCAAATGCAATAAAATTGTTGCCAATCCAAAGACAATATTATAATACATACTCATATTGTCTCGCTTATACGATATACAATATAAACTGGACCAGCCCCAGGCTCAAGGACATATTCGAACAGCAAATGAAATAAAGCGAAATAAATTGCAGCTGTACCTGGTCAGAATACATTTAAATCCAATTATATATAGCTGTTAATCATCGATAGTATGAAGTATTGTAGTAAAAGCTATCGATACGGATTTCAATGACTTTGATGCACGCACTTAACATTTTTAAAAATTAAAAAGTTATATATATCAAATTTTACTAAAGACAGCAGACATCTATCCAAAATATAAAATAAATTATTCAGGGATACCGCAGAAATCACTTTCGCTTGAATTTCACCCCAATTTCATTTCGCTGTGCCACAAATCAATTCGCAGATTAATTTTACGCCAAATAAACTAAATCCGCTGGCATTCGATGCTGCCACCTAGTCCGATTTAGATTTTCGAAGTTAGGGGCAGCGATGCCACATTTTCTAGTCAGAATTCGAAGTAAGGTATTTAAAATATATATATGGAACCACTTCTGTTTTCTTTAAATTAAGCATTCAAAAAATAGCTCTTTTGGAGTAAATCAAGTTTTACAGAATAAAACCTTTAACTTATTGTGCAATTTGCGAAAACATTTCTCATGAAGAGTTGCCAGACTAATGGCAGACAGTCGCTAGAGTTGTCGAGTAACTTTTATTTTGTCGCGCCAAATGATTTCAATTTTTTGTAGCTAAACAAAGTCAATTATTTTATAAATGAATTAAATTATATAAAAAAAATATGAAAAACTTATTGTTCTACAATGAAAAACCTTAAAAATTTGCTAAACAAACTCATGGATAATTTAATATCTGAGAAAGATAATCCTTTGGAAATGAGTTGTATGACAAATAATTGTAAATATATATTAAGTTAATCGAAAAGTACAACAATTTTATTGAACTAAACTATCCATCTATAGCTACATCGATATCCCTAATTAAAATTGAAAAGATATCATAAATTAATTTTTTATTTTATAGGGGAAAAGTATCAGAAGACATAAGTAATCCTTATAGCGACACCCCAAATTAATTAACTGTAATTTCGAATTGACAACATTTACAAATAAAATACATAATCCTGCTCTCAAAGCGAGCGAAACTTGTGGCTGATTAACAAAAAACCCATTTGAAAAAAATGAATACGCTGCAGCAACAATCTCAATTTGAGTTTGTCGTGCATAATATTGATGGGAAAAGTGCCTATCAAACCAATGTAAATATTTACCTATCCATTTATTACAATTTTTTCATCCATTTTATCTGTGCAGACTGTTTATCTTGATCTACCTTTGGGCGCTTGTTATTAATTTGCTTTCAATTCATTGCAGAATTTCATCAAAAGTTGCATGTGTTTTTCATCATATTTTTTACAGTCAAATCAAATATGTTTTTCCTATTGATTAATTTACAATTGTTTTTACGTGTGTGCCAATGGGTTTCCCCATGGAGAATGAACTTTCCTTCCTTTCCTATCACACTTACTTTTTTTATTTGTATTTATTTTGCGGTTTGCAACCAAAACAGGTTTTTATTTTGTTGGTTTTCATGCCCTAACAGTGGGTATAAGCATTTTGTTACCACATACGAAATATTTAATAAATGTATTTGGAAGTGTAATTATTTTAATTGGTATATAAAGTATCAAGGCTTCGTTATAACAAACTAATTTGTTACATTTAAAGCAACATACGCGTGGGACTTCAAAAAATCTATAATGTACTTTCACAAATCAAATATCTGGTAATATTCTATTACATTTGGAATTTCCGCTTAAGCATTTGCAAATTTGATGATATTTGATTATAATTAAAAGTGACACTAACAAAATATTTATAATAATATGCCCATGAAAATATGTAGCTTGCCTGTCATTAATGAAATTACCATTGAAGGCAAACTGAAACCTAGAGAGTGAGAGTAAGCGAGACAGAGAGAGCATGAAAAACTTTCAGCATTTATTTTAATTAAGCACTAGCTAAAATAATAGTAAATTTCCATTTGAAATTCCATAAAAACTCTTTAAATTAAATTAAACATTCACCAAATCTGCCAAACACAAGAAAAGTTTTATTTAAATTAGATAAACAAAATGTTGCATTAATATTGTGAGTGTCTAACTGGAAGATACCCACTAATCAGTTCCTAAATATCGGTCAATGAACAATCTATCTGTAATAGTATAAAATGTACTTAGAGGAAAAAAATTATTTGAATTTAAATTGAATTATTAAATAAGAGTGTGAAATTAACAATTAAATTAATTATATTGAAAATCAATTTTAATTTGTAACGGAAAAGATTTCATAGTTAAATTAAACTGAATTAAAATTTTAAGAATTTAAAACTTGCATATTTGTTCCAACGTTTGTTGGAATTTTCTCACAATTGCTGCTATCTAAATGTCACATGAAAAAGCCAGCTTGAAGATACCCAACTGCTGACTGCAAACATTACAGGGTATATTTAAACCAAAATGAAGGTAATACAAATGCCAAAAATGCATCTTAGAAGCTTGCATAGCACAGAAAACATATGCGCAGGCTAAGGACACACACACACACACACACACACACATACATACACACACATACACACACATAAACACACATACACACACATGCAGGTAGCTGCTCTGCTTTTGTCGGTGTAAATGGAATTAGTAAATTTTGCTAGTGGCTTTGCTAACGGAATTTGAAAGTTCTTGAGTTTTAGTTTTGCAGCTGACCTGCACTTTCTCTATCTCTATCTCTATCTATCTCCCTCTCTTTCTTTGTGAGTGTGTGCGTGTGTGTGTGTGTGTGTGTGTGTGTGGGTTTGTCCAATTTTGATTAAATTTGAAGCAGCTTTTATTCAATTTCAATGGCAAAGCTCAAGTTTTGAAAGCCAATAAACGAGTTAAGCCAATGGGCAACTTCAACACAATCAAATCTAGCGATGGTTGCAACAAGTGATGTTGTTGCTGTTGTTGTTGTTGTTGTTGTGGTTGCTGCTGCTGATGTAGTTCTTAATCCAATTGGAGAGCTGCCAGCGAAAAAACGCAGTGAGTTTTCGCCTACCAAAATAAAAAACCCACAAAAAATATAAAAGTGACACACACACACAATCAGTACGACAAGTGGCAACAATTTCGAGTCCATTGAGAAATCAAGCGGCAACATATGCTGAAAGAGACAGGAAGAAAGAGAGAGGGAGAGGGAGAGAGAAGGTTGCAGCGAGGTTGCTGGAAATGAGGCAGCAACAGGAACAGCTCAGCTTAATTCCACTCAGCGATACATTTGGTCTTGCCAGTCTCACATTCTGTCTCTACTTCAGGTTCAGCCTCAGCCTCGGCCTCAGCTGTGTGAGTGTCTAACGAGCGGAAACCGCAGTGCTACGAGCTTGAGAGCGTGTTGCATGCAACATGAGCAGCTTCTGGCAGCTACACTGAGAGAAAACTCAAGAATATAAGGCGAACAAATGCTCATGATTGCTATAGGAATTTTGTGTGTTTGCTACAATTCCGTATTGATTGAAATTAACTGCAATATGACAAAAATTTAAGAACAAATTGTTCTTCCGTTTAGTATTTTCATGCTCAAAGTAAGATTTAAACCATACCTATTAAATTTCGATTAGAATTACTAATCAATTAGATTATTTATTAGAAATAATCGTAGTGATTATATAATTCACTGTTAAAAAATTTGTGATTATCTAATGATTACGATGAGAAAAAATCAGAAAAAAATTTAAAATATTACGATTATTCAAAAAAATCAGAAAAAATCAAAAATTATCAAAAATAATCGTTTTGAGTATTTCGGGTTATTTTTGATTTTTCTGATTATTTCAGATTTTTTAGATTTATTTAAGATTTTCGTAATTTTTTTTGAATAATCGTAATAATTTTTTTAGATTTTTTTTTTGATTTTTTCTAATCGTAATCATTAATAATTGGGCAAAATTCAAAATAACCGTAATTTAATCATTGGTTCGACTTTTAAACAAAAATAATCTAATTACTAATGATTATGATTACTAATTATTATTCAACAGGTATGATTTAAACACACATAAGGAAAATGTCAAAATCATCAGCGTGCTTATGTAAACTTTCAGTTGGTGTGAGACTAAAAGACAGACTACAGAAATTATCTGGTTATATATGGTGTTGATTTCTCGGTGCAGAAAAGATATAAGAATTAAAGGTCTTGATTTAAGATTATAATAACTTGTTAAGTTAATTGAGCCTGAGCTCCGAGCTTAGTCAAAATTTTTTTTGATCAGAATTAAGCTTGTTTATATTAAGAACAGAACAGTCTTTATAAATGACACATTTTTCTTAATTTATAATTTTTGGTCTTAAAAATGATTTTCTCTTTTAGGAACGTGTCGCTCTTAAGTTAAGAAAATAACCGACCGACTTAATCTTCTAGAAGAAGACAGATTTAATTTAAGAACTTTTTTTTTTGTCATAAAACGAATCGTTCTGCATTTTGCTGAGTGTACCTGCCTGTCTCTGAGTGTGCATGAAAATGGGTCAAATCATCGGCAGCTTGCCACATGAGCTGATGCTGCCACTGCCACCGTCACTGCCACTGCCACTGCCACACCCTAACACCCCCGCCCTTTTGCAGCCACTTGCCTCTTCAGCTGCCACATTCCCAGCAGCAGCAGCAGCAGCAACAGCAGCAGATGCTGCTCCAGTAGTTCATACCCTCCAGCCCGTCTTCATCAAGCTATTTACAATAATATGGAGTAATAACAATGGCCGCTACTCCAGCAACAACAATAACAATAAGTAGAATAAAAATTAAAAAAAAAAAAACAGTTCAAAAAATGTGTGATCGACCAGCAGCTACCCTATATGAGAGTCAAAAGCTAACAGCAATTTAACTTTATTTATTGTCAAAAAATAAAGAAAAATTCATTCATTTGTTACTCAAACTTATATAAAATTATCGATAAATATTTATCGAAAAACTAATAGCATGGGAAATATGTGAAATTTCGTGCACAATATTTGCTAAATATAGATATCGACAGATAGATATCGATAACTACCAGAGTCAAAGTTAGCAAAAGTAAAAAGTCAGAAAATATCGATTGTTATCGGTAGATTAAATTAAACCAATTATTTGGTACAATTGGACGATGGACGTAATTTGCAACTTTGCAGACAGATACCGACTACATATTTTAATATTTGTATTATGTTTACAGAGTATGGCAATATCTGCAATATCTGCTCCCGTTTTGAGCTGTTGCTTTTTGCTGCTGGCAAACAATTTCGCAGGAAACAGACACAGAGCACGAATGCGAAATGTACACATTGGAATTATGACATGAAAATGCTCTGAGGCTCTGTTGAGCTCTTTCTTTGTTTTTTTTTTCCTTTTTTTTAATAGCGCTGTGCCGAAATTCGGCTAAATGTAAATATCGATTCACCTGAACTGTCGGCCTTTGTATGAAACTATATTGTGCTCGAGGCATATTCATATGTTGAGATACACGATACAAGATACAAGATACACGTGTACTGACTCTGATAGACTGCGGTGGTATCTGACTTTAAAATATTTAAAGAGCTGTATTATCCAAAAGCTAAGTCTATGTAGTCCCTGGTAAATATTGAGCTAGAATATTATAAAAGTTTGCATCCTAATAGTTACAATTTTTGCTATAGATTGTGAATAAAAATAATTGAAAATAAAAAAAGCACGTGGGAAAGGCTATAGTCGAGTTTCCGACTATAGGATACCCGTTACTTATTTAAAATAAATTTAAAATATTTTTTATTGCATGCTTTCAGGCACTTACACTGCTTAAAAACTTTAGTCAGCCATTACCACCTTTCTATTTGTGCGATCTTGTTACGATTTAGTAGGATGTTAGGTAATAATGGTAGTTAACGGTAATTAATAAATTAGTAAATTATAATATCTTGAAAACTGTGCGTGTGGTGGCATTTCGCAAAGGGCGTGGCAACATTTTGAAACAAACTTGACCTGCGTGGGGCTTATAGAAATCTGTGTGCCAAATTTGGTTGCCGTAGCTCTTATAGTCTCTGAGATCTAGGCCCTCACACGGACAGACAGACAGACGGACATGGCTATATCGACTCGGCTGTTAATGCTGATCAAGAATATGTATACTTTATAGGGTCGGAGATGCTTCCTTCTCCTTGTTACACACATTGCAACGAATTCAATATCCCCTTTTACTTATTTTTTAAGTAACGGGTATAACAAACTTAAAATATTACCAAATTTTCCGTCAACTGGTTAAAAAATGTAGAATATATTAGGAAACTCTAATTGGTAAATTTGAAATCAGCATCAGAAATTTCCCCACTGCACTATGGTAAAAAAGTCCGATATTTTGGCATTAACTCAAATTTTCTGTTTTTCAGTTTCTTACAAATTTTTGTAGTTCCTTAATCGAAAAACTCCAAAGCAAACAAAAATAATTTTCTTAGATTTTTCGGGACTACCATTAATATTTTAAGCGCGCTCAAAGTCAGCTTATTGAGCGATGCCATGTGAACTGAAAAAGAGCGGGAAAACAAATTGCAACTTTCGGATCGAATTGTGTGTGTTATGTAAGCATTACAAAAAATTATAAAAATGAACAAAGTTCATAAAGGTATTTAAAAAACGCTAGAAGCAAAGATTTTTAGTATTTGTGGTTTATTGTGCAATGGTCTACTGTGTTGTTCATGTGTATTTTTAGCTAAAAACTAACAAATGTGTTCCTGTTCCGTTAAGCTTTACTTTAAATTTTAAGCCTCTAGCTATATATTTAGATTTTATATAAATATTTTACCCTTTTTTGCATAGTCGTATGTGGGCGGGGGAGGTAAAGGCGTGGTCCAAATCCGAAAAAAAAAAATTCAAAATTCAAAATTAGTCTAACTAAAGGTTATGCCAAATTTCAAGTCTCTATCTTTATATTTAGAGTTTATGCCAAAATATACGGTTTTTTTACCATAGTGCACTGTTCGTGATATCGATAGTCATGGAATAGTTTTGTACAATACGCAGTTTCCGCTGATTTGGAATAGCAAAAAGCGCTTTTGCCAGACTTAAAGTGCAATTCAAAAAGAAAATAAAAGCCGAATTGTTGTTCCATTGAATGCATTGACGGGCCTGAGAGATATGCGTTCAATGTGCTTAACTGGTCAGGTGCAAGGTCAGCGATGCTGGTCGTGCTCCCTGTTCCCTGTTCCGTGTTCCCTGATCCCCATTGTGTGTTGCATGTGGCATTGTGCAGTTCACCTGTGTGTGTGTGTGTGTGTGTGTGTGTGCACCACATGTGGGTGTCGTGCTGTTTCGAGTATTTCTCATTTATTTCTGCTTTCTTTTTGTTTGTATTGTGTGTGTGTGTGTTATATATTCTGCCTATTGTATGTTGGGGGGCTTTTGTATAGCGAGCGAGAGCTCTTTTCATTATTTTCATTTGGATTTTCCATTTACCAGTTACCAGTTACCAGTTGCCAGTTGCCATACCTATCACATTTCGATGGCTGCCTTTTTTCTCCATTTATTAACTAGCCCCGTGGCAACAAGAGAATGAAATTAAACTGCAACCAGACATGAGGCACTCGCCAGAAATCGCTTGGATGACTCTGCGGGATATAAGGCTCTGTTGGCTTTGTTGGGTGCTATGGACATTTGTATGGTCCACAGGGTGCTGGGCACCTAAACCTGTGCATTCAATTTGAAACCAGCTGCAAAGCTCATGATTTGGAAAGCCATTAGTGTTGGATGAAAGCAAACAGCGTCAGACGTCAGATCCTGGCCCAAAATGTTGCGGTCTTGTGGCCTGACAACAGACAACTGGCAACGGGCAACGGACAAACGAGTTCCTGTCACGTGGACAACAAAGACAGCGCAGCCAGACAGTCAGACACCCAGTCACCAGTTAGCAGTCACCAGTTAGCAGTTACCACTTAGTAGTTAGCACCCAAACACCATTTTGGAAGCACCTTTTACCTCATTCCTGGAGTCCTGGTAAACGCTTTTCCCTTTATCTCTGTTGGACTGTCTGCGTCTCTAATTCGTTTCATTTACCATTTGTTAACTGTTTCGTAAGTTTACAAAAGGTATGTCTGCTATGTCAGACAGAATTTATCGCAAACTTGGCCAATAAAAGTAAGACATTGGGTTCTCTGATTGAATCTTTCGTTTTCAAAAATCAAGAATATGCATCTAAAAAATATTTATATATTTATATCCAACAAATTCCAAGCTTTTTAAAATACGAAGTGAACTTATGATCCAAATATTTCCGTACTCCATTACGAATTTTTGTTTCTCGACCTATTTTAATCGGAATCGTAATATAATCGTAATTAAATCTAATTTTTAATATCGATACCTTCTATAATAACTAAAAATTGTTTGAAAACAATTTGACTTAAACTTGACTCATTGGCAAATAATTTGTCGTATAACCAACTTCACAACAGGGTACCTCCGAGTCGAGCAGCCTCTCAATTACCAAACTTATGTAAACGTTGTGAACGTTCAATTTGGTTACAAGGCCATTGCATTCTTTTTGACAGACTTAACAACCGCTCATCTAACACAACAGTCGAGCTTCGTTCTATAGAGGACTTTAAATTCGACCAGAAATGTGGTGATTAGTGCACAGAAAAAAAAATCCGGGATATTTAGCCCGAATTCAATCCGAAACGATGTCAGAAGTGGGGTAATCTCGGATTTTCTTAAACCAAGTATGAAATACTTGATTTTTTCAATCCTGAAATTCTTAAAAAAAAAAAAAAAATTATTATAATTTTTTTTTTTTAAATTTTAAAACTTTTTTTAAAATTTTTTTTTTTAATTTTTTTTTAAAAAAATTTTATCAAAATGTTTTTTTTTAAACATTTTTTATCAAAATGTTTTTTTTTAAACATTTTTTATCAAAATGTTTATTTTAAACATTTTTTATCAATATGTTTTATTTTAACATATTTTTGTTTTAATGAAGGGAATGTTTGACTGCAATTGACGGGGGGAATCGAACCCAGGTTTTTTTTCAAACAGGTTGGCGACTCTAACCACTGAGCCACCGGACCAGTTGAATTGAGAGAGGCTGCATTTTTGGTTTCCCTAGTGCTGTTGAAATTTGATTAATTGAGTTCTGTATAAAAAATGCGTTCCATCTCCCAGCAGACACATTGCCCTGCATTGTTCGGGCTCGGGGTCGAGGCTACTAAAATATTTAAGGCATAATTCACAATTAGTGTGTGTGACATTCAGTTGAGTTGAGTTTGGTTCGTGCCTAGCTCTGAAAGTGTCACAAATGTGGAACACACACATATGTATACATACATAGGAGCACTCGAAATAGCAGTAGAATTAGTGAGCCCAGCTTTTGAACCACGACCTTTCACGTACCTCTAGTTGTAACCCTACTATTAACCGTACCCATTACCGTTTTCATAACATGGCCTATGTTGCAGCTTTATGGGTGCGCATTTGGCAAGAATGTTTAATTAAACCAAGCCAAACAATATACAGTTTCGCATAATAGTTAAAAAAATACTTTATTTTGGAGTTTTAATTAACTTTATAGCGAGACTCTTGAAACTGCTACAAAAATGTGTCTTTGAACAGAATTACTTGCTCTTAGATTTTCCTAAAATTCAGGTCAAAAATGAGCATTGTTTAGTATAAAAGTAGAATATGTGTTTTTGAATAGAAGAACTTAATCTTAAATTTTCTTAAAATTCATGCTAAAAATTAGTATTTTTTAGTAAAGAAGTTCTTGAAGTGCTATTAAAAAGATTTTTTGAAAGGGCTGCCAGTTTTCCATTAACTGCTCAGAATACTATGATTTTTAACTCTAAACAAAATAAAGATGTGGAAAGATTTTAAGTTATTACTGAGTTTATTTGGTACCACCTTAAATTGGTTTTCAGTAGTTGCTAATTGGCTTTGAACTGTTTTTAAAATGATTTTTTAAAAAATTGAAATAATTATATTTATTTATTTAGGGTGTATTTGAATTAATTATGTGACGATTTGCAAAGGTTCTTAACCTTATCTTGAGAGACTAAAATGCGTCCTTTCATTTTTTTCAAATTGTCCACCTTTTGATGTTTTCAAACGCAAAATTTATAAAAGCAAAATGCGTTTTTTTTGTCCAAGACAGATTGAGATTTTTAAAAGTTACCTTTGATTACAAATAATTTAAAATACACGTAACTTACAAAAATTATTTGAATACACATTTATTTGTTCAAAGGCTAAAGTTATCAGATTGTTAGATTATAAAAAATGTGCGCAATATGTGCGCTCAAATTTATTGTTGAGTCTCATTTCGAATACAAAGCTAAGATATGCCTGGCCTTGTTCTTCTACCCCTGTATAATAATGCTATAATAATGCTTAGAAAATATACACGCACGCACACAGCTACAGCAACTGAATGGGCAAAAATTTTCCATTTTATTTGGAAATGGCGCAATTCGCGACTTGACAAGAATTGAGGCAAGTTGCGGGCTTGCAAATGCCTGAAAGTGCGTCAAAATGTTCCAACGAAATTTACATTATTATCTGTCATTATTAAAATGCGTGAGTGTGAGTGTGAGTAGGTGTATGTGTGTGTGTGTGTGTGTGTGTGTGTGTAGGTGGAGTGTATGTATGTGTGTGTGTGTGTGTGTGTGTTGGGCTTATGCAAATACAATAATAATATGTAAATTTGCATTGAATTTTATTTGTAATTTAAGCCGCTTGTTCAACACTTTTGCTCACTCGCTCATACACTCCCTCTCTCTCACTCTCACTCTCACTCACTCAGAGTTTCTGTCTATTTGTTTTTTCCATGTATCCGCTGACAGTTTCCAGCAATGCGCGCATTATCCATATCATCGGCAGATGCATTTATATTGGTCTACGATGTCACCGACGCAGCCACATTTGAAGAGGTTCGCGCCATACGCGATCAAATCCATGAGACGAAGGCAACCACAGCGGTGCCAATTGTGGTTGTTGGCAACAAGATCGATCTGATTGCCGAGGATGCTGAGCTGCGTGAGGTGAGTCGGAAACTTGAAGCTTTCAAATCTAAAATCCAGTTAAACAACTTTTGAATCGGGAATTATAAGCTCAACCGTTAACCGGTATTAACCGATTGAAGTTGGTAACCGCATATGAAACCGTAACCGATTCCTAAAAACCGGAATTATTTCAAACGTTTAAGCCGATTAGTAACCGATTTACGTCTAACGGTTGGTTTCCGTACAATCAAGCATTTAGTTCAATCATGTTGTTAAAGTGCAATCCTGGTTTTTGTAACTATGTAATTTAGATATATATTGGAAGAAGTAATTTTAAAGTTAACTTGAGGTCTAGTAATGTCTATAAGACACCAACAAACAACAACACACAAAACACTTGCAGCTGTTTCAAGAGATGCCAATCTCTTTCATCAGTACCGTTGTAGATATACATACAGTTTGTCAAGTAATTGTTTGCAAAGCCTTAAAAATGTAATATTTTGAATTAAAATAAGAAAGTAATAGTTTATTATATATATTTGGAAAGGTCATTTAATTTTCGTTCGAATGATGCAAAAATTTCCTTAACCCATTGAGTACCCATTGAGTATTTTGAATTTTTGCAAAAGGTTACTTTTTCAACTTTTTTCCTCGATTTTTTCCAAAAAATATTTTATTGCAAAATAATTCTTAGAACAATTCTAAGAGTAACTGCAAAAAAAATTTTTCAAAAATATTTTTGCTAGTATTTTTTATAATTTTTAGAAAACTGAAAAAAAGGCACTTTTTGCATGAAAATGAGGAAAAATGGGTTAAAATGGTCATTTTTAGGATTTTCATAAAATTTTAAAAAATACCAGCAAAAATATTTTTGAAAAAATTTTTTTGCAGTTACTCTTAGAATTGTTCTTAGAATTATTTTGCATTAAAATATTTTTTGGAAAAAATCGAGGAAAAAAGTTGAAAAAGTAGCCTTTTGCAAAAATTCAAAATACTCAATGGGTACTCAATGGGTTAAGGAAATTTTTGCATCATTCGAACGAAAATTAAATGATCTTTCCAAATATATATAATAAGCTATTACTTTCTTATTTTAAGTCAAAATATTACATTTTTAAGGCTTTGCAAACAATTACTTGACAAACTGTATATTTTGAAAAATATTTTTAGATTTTGATGTATATATTAATAATTTATTGTGATCCGAAATCAAACGGTTTGCTGATTATAAATACTTATATTTTTGCGTGTTGACACTTACTTCACAAAATAATACCAGATAAATAGTTTGTATATTCGATTTTACAAAACGCCATTACCATCGCATTTAACGGGTGATAACTGTATTTTCTAGCACATGAATAGATAAATGTATAAGGAATATATTCTGCAAAATTCAGCAGAATCGGTTGATAAGCGTAAAAGTTATAGAGTAAGTGGACATTATTATCGAAAAAAAAAAACCAGATAAATAGTTTGTATATTCGTTTACATAAAACGCCCTTAGCATCGCATTTAACGGGTGATAACTGTATTTTTCAGCACATAAATAGATAAATGTATAAGGAATATATTCTGCAAAATTCAGCAGAATCGGTTGATAAGCGTAAAAGTTATAGAGTAAGTGGACATTATTATCGAAAAAAAAAAACCAGATAAATAGTTTGTATATTCGTTTACATAAAACGCCCTTAGCATCGCATTTAACGGGTGACAACTGTATTTTCTAGCACATGAATAGATAAATGTACAATGAATATGTTCTTAAAATTTCAGCATAATCGGGAGATAAACGTAAAAGTTATAGATTAAGTAGTCTGCACCAGCACTTTGGTGATTATTAATATTATTATATTTGCGTGTTGACATTTAATTCGCTGCGCGCCTTCTGGCCCAAAATGACAACAGCAATTTTAACTGATTTAATTGTTGTTGGCAAAAGCACTCAAAGGAGTGTTTATACAATAATCGTCGCGCACACACCCAGATAGAGACAGACAGACAGAGAGAGAGAGAGAGAGAGAGAGAGAGAGAGATGGTGTATAAAGAGCGAGAGACAGAGTGGGAGAGAGAGGGAGTAAACGCGTTGTAACTCGTAACCCGTTTATAAGCTATGCAAATTGCTTTTGTTTTGGGCCCATGCAATTATGTAAAGTTTGTCAAGCGTGACCAGCTCCAAACTGGATGACGAGGACAATGACAACGTGTTTGGAGCAGGAGAGCTGGAGATGGAACACAACTCTCCCGGGCCTAGTCCGCACTCCGCACTCCGTCTCCGTGTGAATGCCAAATTGCTGCGAAATTAAGACATTTTTCGAGCAACAAATCGCCAAAAGCAAAAATACTTTTCTCTCAACTTCGCCGCACTCAAAGTTAGCTCAACAGTTTGCCCATCATTCACTTTTCGGCAGTTTGAAACAACAATTTGATTTAAAATGAATAAATGCGCATTATAAATACTTGGAATACACGAAATATTAAAAGTATTCGGACTTCTGACAACTTCTTCTGCTTCAATCACTCTCGCATAGTTCAAATTTAGAAAAACATTCAAACGTCATGCTATTTATAATACAATTGAAAGTGAGCTACGATTGAATGTAAAACCCCGGCTCATAAACTTATACGTATTTAATTTGAGTGTAGTATGAATTCGGAGACCAAACCATGAACATTCCGCTTAGAAATCGGATCAGTTTTGTCAAAGTTATGAAAGTTGAAAGTTGGTCTGATTATCGACTTAGCAATTTTACAAGCTACGAAAGTTTCGAGTGTATTTTGTAATGTTTTTTTTTTTCTCTTTTTTTTTGGAAAACTCGATATATCGACAAATCGATTCACTTTTTCGGATTTACATCACTAATAAAAACTAATTTAAAGACATATATATCGCAAAAATATAAAAATATATTTAAAAGAAAATAAAAAGTCTCTTTTTCTGTATATAAATTGCTAAAATTTAAAAAATACATGTATATTGTGGCTGCTTTTAAAAAGAGGTAAGAAATAACTAAAACTCAACTAAAAATTAAACCAAGTTTCTAGCTGTTGCATTCAAATGAAGTGCAAACTCAGCGGGAAACTCACACGAAATGAAATCTCATCAAATGCGGACGCCGTTTGTGGAAAGTCGTCGTTTTTGCATAATTAGTGAGACGCGACTTTAACGAGAAAAGCGCATAAAAGTATGCAACACTTCTTTCACACTTTCCCCCAAAAATGGTAACTGAAAACTATTCTGATTGCGGGGAGTGAAAAGAGTGAAAAGATGAGGACGAAGTGACAGAGAGACATATTTAAACTGTTTGACTGTAGAAATTATAGCAATCTGGTGCGAAATTCACGAGGAAATAAGAAAGGGACAAAAATCCTAGAAGACACTAAAATTTAAGTTATAATATTATATAATGAGCAGTATTATATCTCAACAAGTGGCAGAAAAATAGAATCAAGTTAAATGTCTTTTTAGTATTCAGGTGGCAACGCTACCGAAGATACGAACTTTAAAAAAATGCACTCTTGCTATTAATCGGGAAATACATTACCGTAAGGTGGCAGCGTTGAGCAGAAAAATTGTTCTAGCTCTAAAATTGCCATCATGTTTCAATCTCAATGCTTGAAAGAAACATTGGGATCAGGTGGCAACGCTGCCTAGTATAACAATAAATAGCGGCTTTGGTTAAGTCCAGTTGGCAACGCGGCTTATTACTAAGTTTAGTCAGAAAGAGCAGCTTTAAAGTCAAGTGGCAACGCCATCAGTAATAAATTCCAACATTAATTAATAGTCATTTTAATTTTAACTGCATATTTAACTTAATGCCCACATTAAAATGAACTTGAAAAAATCGATTTTGGTTTTGAAAGATTTAAAAGAAGTGTGTGAAGTTATCAGGTATTGATTTATAAGGTAGCTGAAAAACTTTTATTTTGTTGCTTATTTCAATAATTTGCACCACTGTGCTGGGAAGTCTGCATAACTCAGACAGACAAACTATGTGCATTATTTTGAAAATAATATAAGTATATGCACTATATAATACACTCTCAATTTCAACACGGAATATATAAGCACATACTTACTACGAGTATATATTTGATTCGCTTGTTTGCCGCTTTTTCCAACTTTTCCGTACGCAAAGTTTGCCAATCGCATTTTATTGTCGTTATTTCGCATTTTGTTTCATTTGACAAACTCCCGAAAGTACAACAAAAAGAAAAATAATAATACACTGTAATAAGGTGCAGTTGTATGGGTGGATGTTGGGTGTGTGTGTGTGTGTGTGTGTGTTGGTGTGTGCTTGTTGTGGCATATCTTAAATGATCATCGTTAGGGCAAATGGCCAAATGGAATTTTGTATTAGTTTATGCAAATTGCGTTGAGGCGGGGCCAGCTGCGCTTTTGCCTTAGGACAAGTTCCCTACTGAAATTGAGGTACAAGTACTTCAAATATAACAGTATTCACACACACGCACTCACACACACACACACACACACACAACAGAAACTCGCAAGTGTAAACGAAGCTTTAGAAATGGTTTTAAATGGATTCAAGTTGAAGTTTAGCTCGTTCCTCTGAAAGTTTGCTAAATGTCAAGTAAATTCAAGCAATTTTCATAAAATTATTGAATTAAGTCAAAGCGTGTGAGAGAAAAATATATATTTCAGCAGACAAATTATAATACACTTACCTTTTCCAAATAGAACGCTATGGACGCTTGAAAAAAATATTTAAAGTCAAATTAAAATTTGTGAATGGTGCAACTTAAATTAATTAAAATATATGTATAAACTCTTAAAAAGACAAGAAGTTAAAGTATAATGCTTTTACATTATCTATCAAAAGTCCCTTATCGCTTAAAATACACCAAGCTCTTGTGTAATTTCATTAAATAAAATAAAAATAAAAAAGTAATAAAACAAATAATATTGAGAAATAAAACCTAATTTTTACCTACTTCAATTTCATTAAAATAAAACTTAAATGAAGTGAGCAGCTTATTAACTAAATTGTTATTTTTGTTGTTATTTTGGGCCTAAATCAATTTGTCTGACCTGCAACAATTTAAGCCGTTTCGTTGCAATAAATCACAGGAAAATGTCAAATGAAATCTACTTATATCATTTTAAATTACTTTTAAATAAAATGAGCAAAAACCGCTTTTTTTTTTGCTTGTTCCTCTACTTTTTCTGCTCCTTCTTCTTCTACCTTTTGTTCTGCTTCTTATTCTTTAGTTTTTTTTGTTGTTTTTCGTGTTCTTTAGAAATTTCAATTTTAATTTATCCCCTTTTGTTGTTGTTGCTTTCGCTGTTGTTTGGCACCAACGTTTGGTCCACTTGGCGCATACTTGATATTTAATTTTGTGCCCCTTTTCTTTTGCTTCTTTTGCCTGTGTGCCTTTTTTTCTGTCTCTATCACACACACAAGTCACAGTATATTGTCAATTTCAATAGTCGAGACAACTCTGGCTGGCAAGTGTCTTCTTTTGTGTGTATTGACTTTAACCGACTTCTAATATAATAAAAATGCAAATTACGCAGCGCCGGCAAACTGTCACTTTTTTTTATTGATACCCTGTAAGCCAAGGGGTGTAGCAAGCATCAGCCTAGGCTAATACTTTTCACTTTAAAAATTGATAATTTAAAAAAATTTTAAAATAATTTAATTATTTTTTATTTTTTCAGCCAGATACTCTAAAAAATCAAACGAATAAGCAACTTAATATTCCTACAAGACATAATTTCTTTCCATAGATATTTTTTCAAAATTTATATTTTAAAAAATTCTTGAATTTTTTTTAAAACTTCAACATTTTTAATAAAATGAAATCAATAAAAATTTCAACAATTTTGAATTATGTCCATTGTATTTTCTATTTTTTTCAAATTTATAATTTAAAAATTCTAAATTTTCTTTAAAACATTAACATTTTTAATAAAATTAAAACAATTACAATTTCTACAATTTTTAATTATTTGCATGGTATATTTTTTTTTATTTTTAGTAAAACTAATTAAATCGATTACGATTCGCATTCGTAAGACAAAATTGAATCGTTTTTTTTTGATATAAAAATATTTATTTTTTTTTAAAAGAAAGAAATTTTTCTTGCTTAAAATTATCTTCTACATATGGGCATTTCTACAGAAAACGTTAGATTGAAATTCAATAGGATGAGCATATAGATTCTATACTGGAATAAATTCACTTTTTCTATATTTTTGCCGATATTCCTATAAATTTACTTCCAAAATGGACTGTTGGCATTTTAACGATTACACAAAGTAGGACAGTAAGACTGTAACATGAACTATATTGATTCAAAGAAATATATTGAAAGTTTAGTTTAAATACGTTTTTCGGGCTGTTTTGGATATATAATTTAAAAATAGAGGGACAGAAAGAATATAAAAATAGTGATGGTAAAAAATGTCCCGTGCGAACTAACGTCAAATTGAATTTAAAAAAATGCAAGTCATCTTTGAAAAAAATCATA
>JBAMBL010000220.1:127500-166948 GCA_037043405.1 Drosophila subquinaria
ATTGGTCTCAAGAAGTGAACAAATTTTAATATATTTGTTCTTATTTTAAGAGAAAAAGATCTAAGATCTAAGAATTTTATTCTTATATTAAGAACTTAACATTTTTAGAATAATATTCTTAGTTTTAGTAATTTGGTCTTAAAATGGTCTTATATTAAGAACAAAATATTTAAATTTGAGAATTTTATTCTTAAGAACTTACGATTTTCAAGAATAATATTCTTAGTTTTAGTAATTTGGTCTTAAAATATTCTTATTTCAAGAATAAAATATTTAAGATGAATGTTCTTGATTTTAGGAAGTGTTCTTTTTTTTCAGTGTATGTATAAATGTATATGTATAAATTTTTCAGCTCTAATTTTTTTCCTTACCTATTACGACTAAGAAATTCTGAGCACAGGGCTCAAAGTGTAGAAAAAGAAAGAAAAAAGTTGAACTTACCATTTGCGGCATGTGTCCATGTGTCCATTGATTGGGCACATTTGGATTTTCCTTGTCCGGTTTGAAATGGATATTGAGACTGTTCATTGCGGCCAATCTTTCGGCACGCTCTGAACCAATTGGCGCCAGTTTCTGCATTTCTTCCATGATTTTTTTGGGTCTATTGAATTTTTAGTTTTTCTTTTCTTTTTAGTCTATTGAAAAACTGCTGCTGCCAGTTGTAAAAGTTGTTGTTAAATGTCCAGTTCCATAACCAAATGAATTTTCAACCAAAGCCTACTAATCAATCCAAACAATTTCAAATAAATGCTTGACAAAATTTTTAGTATCAAAAAAATATTCCATTTTAATGATATGTACACATTTTTTCTACATTTTTTATACCTATTACATAAAAAATAAGTAAAAGGGTATATTACAATATACTCGCTGAAATGTACATATGTGATAGAGAGAAGAAAAGTATATATATTCTTGATCAGCATCAACAGCCGAGTCGATTGAGCCATGTCCGTCTGTCCGTCCGTCTGTCCAACCGTCCATCCGTCCGTCTATCTGTCCGTCTGTCCGTCCGTGTGAGTACCTAGATCTCAGACTGTATATTTAGCGTTAGTAATGACTGATTTAAGTCTTTAAGCAATGTTACTGCCTAGAAGTAGGCAATAAAAAATATTTTATGTATATTTAAAAAGGTAACGGGTTTTCCATAGGCGGGAACTCAAATATAGCCATACCCGCTTGTTTTTACTTACATTTAAAATTAAAATACTTACCAATATCTTAAATTTTAATGAAAAACACACATATCTGTACAGCCTAAACATTTAATATTTAAGACATAATATTTTTCAAAGTAAAGTTGTACAATGGGAAATTATTTTACGTATTTCAACGACTAGAAATGTAAAAGATTATTTTATTGTTGATATTATTAAATATTGTTTAATTACAAAATATTACAATAATTAAATTTATTGACAATTCCAGGTGGAATATGCCACAACCGAGTCCGTGGTGACTGTTGACTGGGAGAATGGTTTTGTGGAGGCATCGGCGGCTAAAAACGACAACATCACGCAGGTCAGTTGACAGATAGATAAATATTGAAATTGAAAAATTGATAACACTGCATTCATGACGTTTTGTGAACTGTCTTTAGGTCTTTAAGGAGCTGTTGGCCCAGGCGAAAATCACGTACAATTTGAGCCCAGCATTGCGTCGACGTCGCCAGTCGCTGCCCCAGCAGATTGGCAACAATGGACCCGGCACACCACTGCACCACCACCACCACCACCATCAACATCAGCAGCAGCAGCAACAACATCAGCACCAGGCGACGTCCGGTCCTGGGTCGGCATCCACATCGTCTGGAGCTGCTGGTGGGGGGCATGGCTCACACACACCGACGCCGGCGCAGCTGCAGCATCTGCAGCGAATCCAGGAGCGCAGTTTGGGCGCCAAGCGTAATTCCTGCACAATTTCCTAAGCACTCGATTCAACTACAACCCAAAACAATTAAAATAAAATAAAATAAAATAAAATAAAAATAAAAACAAAACTATACCCTAATCCTATGCAACTGAAACTGAAACTGAACAAACGGTCTCCTACAAATGGTTTTCAATGTTTCACAAATAAACGAAAAAACAAAACAGAACATCACAAAATACCAAACAAAATATGTATTTACGATCTATTATAGTCACAACTCAAGTGTACCTCTCGCTAATCACTTTAGTACCTCTATATATTCTGGAGCAACTTTTCGCTCTCACTCTCTCTCTCTCTCGCTCTGTCTATCCAGAACTCTCTCTCTATATTTCTGTCCCTTTCTCTTGTGCTCTAACTAGTTTTTTTGGAACACGACACGACAATATCTGAAGCGTAACGTTTCCAAAAAGCACCAAGAAATAACTAGACCAAAAAGAAAAACGGTAATCCAATGGAAAACGAAACCAATTTTGTTATTAGGACTGGAAATTAGAAACGATTTTTTAGAAATTATCTACAAAAATTACAAACTCATCTGAAACTCTATAAACAATAAAACCACACAACATATTATTATAAATGCAATAACAATGCTTTCTACATCTAAAATAAAAAAAAAGTCAAGTAAAGCGCCCAAAATTGTGGGCAACTATTGAACCGCTCCTGCGCGTGTGTGAGTGTGTGCTCGAGTGTGCATGTGTGTGAGTGCAACTATTAACCCATTTCTTTATGGAAGTTATGCAGTGGGGTTGTGGTCCAAACTAAATGGTTCAGATCCGCGCTATAGTTGAGCTTTTCTCTCAAAGTCTTGAAGCTTTTGCTCTGTCCAAGAAAACTATCAATATTTTTGTTGTTTCTTTAATAACTTCATTGTTTATTAATCGATTCTCATGAAATTTTCAACAACGATGCAAAACAGTCTTTTATTTGGGCACACTAAATTTCAACACGCCCACTTTATAACTGGGCAAGCTAGAAATACATATTTATTTTCCCTTCTCTTAGAAAGTTCCTATATAAAGTCATGTCTATCCTATGGAATCGGTATGGATGGTGTGTGTAGAATTGACAGTGTTGCTTGACATTGTCGTGGAAGTCTAAAGCAAATGCATAGTAATTAAAATTGATAGGATTTAATTATTACATTTTTTATTTTTATTAAAATATTTATTATTCAATGTTAGCATGTATCGTATTGTAGTTGGTTAGTTAAGAAGTGTCGTTTAGTAGGGGAATTAACACAAGCAAAGGGTTAAGATTGAAAATGCAATGAAAACACCAAATAAAATGAAACTAAGGCCAAACAAAAAACAAAAGTAACAAAAAGCAACTAGACAAGAAGGGAAATTGTTTGTATCGTATTGTACTTGTACTTATACTACAAATTTATAGGTACACTCTATGGACTATTATGATGATGATGATGATGATGATGATGATGATGATGGATATGGTATGACTATAAGATGTTAAAGCTATCCATAATTACTTAGTGATTTATGTATGTATGTATACAACTACAACCACAACATATTTGTGTATGTGTGTATGTGTCTGTGTTAAATTCTTAAAATATATACTAAATAAATACTACTTATATACTAGCATCAGATGACGACAATTCAATGCATAATTAGCTAATTTATATTTCGGCCAAGAACTATAACTTTAATCGATCTTATAAACTTTATAACTTTATAAACCTCCGATCAACTTCAAAAGAAACAAAGAAAATTAAAGTTCTTTGAAACAAATGATTGAACACGTAATTTGCAGATCGATTTTAATATCACTTTCAAATGCTCTATGGTACATTTAAGCAATGCGGGCAATGCCGCGTAATACCAGCAAGTTCCAGAGCAAACTATATGTATATACATAAGCTAAATATGCATTTAATTGACGAACGTTAATGTTTACTTCATTGAAAGTAGAGCGCAATTATTGTCTTGATAGAGTCATTAAATTGTGGTCAAAGAATCAAGCGTATATATCTACACATATATATTTATAATGCATTATCTATGGCAAATATGTTGTACAATAACAAATACCGAATTCAAGCAAAGCTCAAGTGTTTATTATTTGAGAGCCTAGAATGTTATATTTACATAATATAAAAGAAAAATAAAAAGATAAAATTAATAAATTATAATAGGAAGTAAATTGAATGAAGAAGTGAAAACGCAAAGCAAGCACAAGTAATAACTTGATTAAAATTAATATATCGATGTGTTACAATAAAGATAAAAGCAGAAAACTAAGTGAATTTATGTAATTATTAAAGTCAAATCGCATTATTATGAAATTAGCGCGTATTCATGTGACATTTTATGTGTATACTTACAAACATTATATAAGTACATTAATCTAATAAAAACAAAAAACAAAGAGAAAATGCTAAGAAATAAATTAATATCACATGATTATATAAATACCCTGTACCAAACCCAAATAACTGCAGTATTTATAAACTATAACCAGCTAAAATCCCGACCTAATCTTTTCAATCCAAAATACCAAATTATTTATCTTCAGCTCTATCAGTCTCTGCGATCCATTTAAATAGAGTACAGGGTATTTAAAAATATATAATAATTAAGAACCACAACAACTGCATTGACAACTTAATAAAGCCCATTTTCTATGTATTGAGTGTAATTAGAAACGTGAATTTATTAAATTATCATTATGATAAAAATTAACACCTTTAACTATGTATAACAAATTATCACGATATTTTTGTGATTTTTTTTTTGTTAGACAGCGCATTGTGACTAAGAATTAGCAGGAATTATTTCGCTCCATTCCTTTCCTTCTATATACATATGTATCTCCTTCTCACTCAGTGCTATGCTCTTATTAAAAACTCAACGAAAATTAAAGCGCAGCCAACTTAATAAGCCGTGCTGCCAGATCGTTCATTTATAAAAGCAGCTGATAAAAATTTATAAGAAATTGTGTCTCGTAAATAAATTGTAATTGAAAATATGCTACAATTCAGAAATGTTAAATTTTAAGAATATTTATTTTAGTAAATGCCGTAATTTTAAAAAGTTCAACAATCCACTCACTCCTTAGTTCACAGTGCGCTAAATAACAAGAACATTTTAGAAAAAAAAAATAACAAATTAAGAGAAAAGAAATGAAGAGAAGAAAAACCAAGCAAGGCCACATCGAATTGACTAGAGCGTTAACAGATGTCGCTATATTAAGGCAAATACCAAATACTTTCGACAATTGAGTCCTTCAGTTACTAATTGTATTACATACTCGAACCTAAGTACATACATACTATTTAAATACAGATGTGCTATGATAACTCGTACCTAGATCTGTACTTTAATCCGGAGCTTAAGGTTGTGTCCGCTGTATACGCCGCTGCGATTTCGAAATGACATTTTATTGATGTGTATTTAAAAAACAAAAGGAAAATAAATTAATAAATTAATAAATTTATATATATATATTATAACTCGAACTCGTCACTAGCTCCCCCATAAATGAATGAATAATGAAAATACGGATAAGTCCATTTTTTAGAATATATTGTTATCATTACATATATAATTTAATGAATCGTTGTCTTCGCGGCTACTTCTTCTTGATTTTTCCTAAGTTCAAAAGTTAACAAATTGTGTACGAGTAATTATAATTATTGTATAATCAGCTGTTCCCAAATGAAATCATAATACAGCTGGATATCTTAATAATAATAAACATATATACGAGTATATACATAAATATATGCATACATAAGTATGTATACAAATACATACACAAAATGCGGCAATACATATGCATACACAAATATACACATATATATATACATACTATATATGTATATATACATATACACATAAATATAAATATATATTTATAATTATAAATGTAATTAATAAAGAACAAAACAATAAAAAAAATAAAATAAAATGAATTCAAAAAATTGCGTATACATTTCGTGTGTTTATTTATTTTCAGAATATTTCCGTTAATTGAATAAATACTAATGATCAGAGTCAGAAATTGATATCGGTTATCGATTTTCCATGTTAATAACAGCTGTAAGCGTGATAGAAAGCTAAATGACACCATTTTTTAGGAGCTTCTATGTGGACATAGGCCGACTGCTATGACTGCTCATCATTTGTATTGTGATGACACTTTAAATATTAAAAATAAAACAAATTCAGAATATATGCATTTAATTAAGCTAAGATTATAAAAATCGTTCCGTGTCGATAAACAAATCAACTGCTTTGTGCTGCTATTTCAACTGCTTGCTGTGCATAATCGCAGCGATTAAACTAAATGCTCGCGCGCAATTGTCAACTGCTTGCGGAGACTGCTTGCTACGCAACTTTGCCAGCTGCTTGCTACAGCACACAACTTGCTTTGCCTTGCGTTTTATCAATGTTTACATAAAACCATTACGACTCCAAATGCATTTTATGTACAATACATGGTACATAGTACAAAACATAGTACATAGTACAATACATAGTACATAGTGCAATACATAGTACATAGTTTCATGTTTATACATATGTATATGCACATACATACATAAGTATTAATACATTTTCATGTTGACATAAGTCTGTTTGCGTACTTTGGTTATTGCTGCAAAATGTTGTTGATAACGCAAAAAAGGGGTGTGGCAAGTGGCGGCAAAAAATAAAAGAATAATCAATAATAACGGCCACATAACGGTGGGGGTGTGTGCACACTGTATGTGTGTGTGTGTGTGTGTGTGTGAGCGACAATAACAAACACGAGCACAAGGCCAAACAAATAAGCGTAAAATGTGCAAAAGGACCAAGCTCAAGGTTAAAGTCAATGTTGCACGGCTCATAGACGAATATTAAATGCACTTTAAAAAACAAAACAAGGTAAATTTTAAATATATATAATATATTTGTCGAGCTTTATTCAATTAATATATAAATTTTACAAAAACATAGCCTACTTTCTGCAGAGAGAGCTAGAATTACATATATAACAATTGAACATATATGAACAATTGAATTACAAACAATTAAAAATAAATAAAAAATAAATAAAAAATTAAAATTAATTTGATGTTGCGACTCGAAATTATTTACACACACACAAAATCCTAATCAAATGTAACTTATAATTTATGCTAAATTCAAAAAACCTAATCAAAAGTTAGTATTCAGTATTTATTAAGTCTCTTTTTCTTTGTTCTGACATATAATAAAAATGATTAGCTTAGGCTGCCGTAAGTTAGACACTAATTAACGGCAATAGGCTAAAGTTTAAGTACATATATTTTTTTTATTTATTTATTTATTTAAAGCAAACATTGCAGCCTCTAATTAATGCACAAAATTATAAGAATTTGAAAAGAAAGAAAACCTAAATGAATTTAAAAGTTAAGTCCAATAACACCACCAATAAAATAAAATAAAAAAAAATTAATTAAAACAGGAATAAATATACAGGGGTGCCACAGAAATCGCTTTCACCTCAATTTCACTTCGCTGTGCCACAGGTCAATTCGCAGAATAATTTTACGCAGAATAAACTAGCGCTAAATCCGCTGGCGTCCGATGCTGCCACCTAGTTCGATTTAGATTTCGAAGTCAGGGGCAGCGATGCCACATTTTCTAGTCAAAATTCAAAGTAAGGTATTTTAAATGTATATATGGAACCACTTCTGTTTTCTTTAAATTAAGCATTCGAAAAATAGCTATTTTAAGGTAAATAAAGTTTTACCGAAAAAAACCTTTAACTTATTGCGCAAATTGCTTGCGATTTCTGTGGCACGCCTGATAAATGCATTCCTATTGAGTAAGTGTATATACCTTGACAGATTGTTAGTGTAGTCTGGTTAGCAAACAGGACAATGTCTTTCAAAATAGACGCAGGCGCAAACGTGTTCACGTTGCGTATGAGCAATATATATAACACATGCATACATATATATATTTCAGTGTGTGCCACTTTGTATCTGTGTATCTGTATGTGTGTGTGTGTGTGTGTGTGTGTGTGTGTGGCACGTAGTACTCACGTTGTCTGCTTACAACATGCCTCGTGCTGCTACAGCTGCTAAGCATACACTTACTACGCGAGTTTGTGCCTCGGTTATTGGGTCGCTGGGTCGCAACACAATTTAACTGTGCAAATATAACAACACTACTGTCTGTGTGTTAGTGTGTGTGTGTGTGTGTGTGTGTGTGTGTGTGTGTGTGTGTGTGTGTGTGTGTGTGTGTGTGTGTGAGGCCATGGCCATCTGTCTAAAGTTAAAGAAGAAGCACAAGTAGTAGCCGAAATCGAAACCGATATATCCGACAAATGTTGTAAGCGGATTCGCGGCGCCTTCGATCCCAAAAAAAAAAAACAAAAATAAATATAAAAAAAATAAAAATACGTCCCGTCATTTCGTTGTCATTGTAATCTGAGCAGCAAGCGGCACGGAGCTCAACTTGCAACTCGTTACGCATCGCAATTAGTTCGAATAATTCGTATTGTTGTTGTTATCATTGTTGTGCCGCCTTTTATGGCAGCTGCCGGAAAGTATGCAACGCATTTCAACGCCGCATTTTCAAATCAAAATAAAAATGATTACACAAAAATAACAAAAAGAAAAGAAAAGAAGGGAAAACGCAACATTTGCATAACGCGCCGGCCGGCAACGTGTATAATTGTTATTGTTGTTGTTGTTGTTGCTATTTATCTTGTTGTTGTTGTGCTTATATTGTCGTTACTTTTAGTCCCTGTACGGACCAAATTAAGAAGAGTCTATTAAGTTTGTCAAAAAATTAAAAGACAATACATAACAAAATCTTGCATTACAGGCAGTAGAAGGCGTGGCAGCTCCTATAATGTACATACACTTAATCAAATAATTGTTTTGACAACATAAAAAAAAAATACATTTTATTAAAAAAAAAATTATGGTTTTTTCTCTTAATATAACAAGTTTGAAAATAACAAAATAATTAAATCCATTGAGCAACATTTTTGTTAGTATCAAAGAATAAATATGTGCATTTTCTGAATGAAAATAATTACTTGACTAGCCGTATATATAATATATTTTTGATTCCTGTTTCACTGCGCGTCTTTCTGTTTCAAAGTCTAGATATCAGAGACTACAAAAGACTTCATATTTGAAGCAGATTCATTATTTTTACTTTAAAGTTACTTAAGAAATAATTTGAATACGAATTTAAAGTTGAAATATGAAAAGTGGACAGCAATACTTTTTGTACAGGGTCTCTGACAGTCGGGCTCACTTGACTGTTGACTTTGCTGCTAGCTGTTGTTGACAACTGGGCAACTGGCAACGTTTATAGTTAGTCCGAGTTTCCCCACAGGACTACAACTGCTCTCCCTTTTGCCCCTCGTCCCTCTCCTGCGGCCTAAAGCTCCACCTACAGACTGCATCTTAGTCGTAACCGCATTTCCTGCTGAGTATTATCCAGCGGGGCATGAATAACCTATGTACGTAGCATGTGCCTGATGCTGCACGTTGCAACTTGCCCAAAAATATGAAGAAAGAGAAAACAATGCAAGGTGGAACTGTGTGTGTGTCTGTCTGTGTGTGTGTGTGTGTGTGTGTGATTGGTTATAGACTCGCGTCAAATGAAGATAATTCATCCAAGAGGCATGAGATTACTTTGCATATAAACCGGGAATTTATAATTGCGGCAAGCAGATATCTTGTGGCGCCTCAGCTAATCACATCAAATGAACAAAACAAAAATAACAAGTTAAACTCTACAACAAATAAATTCATTTTTTACTATTTAAATTACTCGTTAGCTGGGTGGCAACCCTAGAGCATAAATTAAAAAAGTTTTCATCGTTACTAAAACCAAAGTTTAACCAATTATCAACTTCATAAGACAATTAAGAATCTTTTTTTGTGTGTAAGAAACTACTTTGCATGATGGCAACCCTAAAGTAAGGAGCAAATCAATATTCTTTGCTACTAAAATCAAATTTAAGCTGAATGACAACTCTATAACAAGATTAAGAACGGTTTTTTCATGGGTAAGAAACTATTTTGCATTATGGCAACCCTTAAGAAAAAAAGCAAACTAATAATCATTTGTTACTAACATCACATTTTAATTGAATGACAACTCTATATAAGAACGTTTTTTGTCATGTGTAAGAAACTAATTTGCATGATTTACCAATCGAACAATTTTCTTCGTTACTTAACCCCGATTTTAACTCAAAAGCAACTCTATAATAAAATTCAGAAGTGTCAAAAATAATTTGGTTGGAGGCAGCCCTAGAGTGAAAATCAAGTATGTTATAATCTTTACTGAACACAGATTTTTAATGAGTGGCATCTCTATAAATAGACTAAGCTTTTTTATGTGCAAAAACCTACTATCCTGGCAACCCTGTAATTAAAATGATACCAGTTTTCTTCCTTATTAAAACTAAATTTTTACTTAAAAAAGATTTTTTTTTAAATTCAACTTTCTGCACGTCAACTCTAGAGTAAAAATCAAACAAGTTCACTTCGCTGCTTGAACCAAACATTTGCTGGATAACAACTGTACAAAAATTAATATATTTTTATTGTGAATATAACATTTTGTTTTTGACTTTCCTATTTTGTGTATTCCAGCGTATTCCAAGATATAATTCTTATAGAAATTATATTATATCATACTGGCCAGCATCGTGGGATTAAATGTCAATTTTCTTCTCTGCACAACAATTTATTAATCCTGAAGCATATAGAATTTGAATTTTGATATATATTTTAGCAAACTTTTGATTAGACCGGACATTATTATTACCAAATGTATATGTATGATATTATCAGATCATAAGCAAGCAAGTTTTTTAAGAAATGTCATATTTTAACTTAAATTCAACCAACAATTTCCTTATGCGGAACATTCTTTTATGAACATATAGATGTAATTGCCAGGGTATCAAACCGAAACGGTTATGCAAATTTTTGGCATATCGTTTACGTAACGGTTACCAGTTTCTTCTATGTTTCGGTTTCGAAATATCGGTATGATTCGCAACAAAAATAATTTTAAATGTTAAAAATATGTAAATTTTAAAACAAATATTTAAAACTTTTAAAAAATGGTCATCTTTTTATTGAGATCAGTGTACACAGTAGAAATCAAAAATCGAATTTACTTTTGAAACCAGGATACCACCTTAATAACGTAATTACATTTTATGCTTGACCGAACCGAAACTAACCGTTATGGATGAATCGGTTACTTAACCGTTATTTCGGCTGGAATAAAATCGTTTTTTCGGTATCGGTATAATGTGAAAGTTTTTTTCGGTTACGGTTTCAGTTACGTTTACCAATTTAAATCGGTTAATACCGGCTATCGGTTACGGTTATGGTTTCAGTTTTAATTCCTGTTATTTATGAACGAACAGAGATTTGATAAAATGTAATTGAAAATGCTAGAAAACTAAACGTGAATAGGGTACTAACTACAGTCGAACTTCCCTAACTCGAACTTCCCTAACTCGAACTTCCCTAACTCGAATTTTCTTTAACTCGAACAAAATCGAGTACTGAGCAAATTTCATACAAATCGCCTTCCCTAACTCGAACTTCCATAAGTCGAATTTCCCCGTAACTCGAACAATATATTGGCCCGCGCTTCTGTAAGTCGAATTTTTCAGGAAAATCTCCAATAAAGTTTGAATTTTTTTTTTCGTTTCTGTTATATGCTTTTGTTACCGGCTCGTTTGGATATGTAATATTGATGTACATTAACATATGGAGATGCAATATGATAGAATATTGCATCGACAATTATTTAGGCTTGTGAAATTGCTATAGGAAAGATGTTCGTAATGTACTTCTTTGTCAGCACATCAGTGTACTAAAATGTCTAAGAATATATTCAAACTTATTAGTAGTTAAGGAATTTAAAAGTAGACCAAATAAATTAAAGTTGCTGAACAATTTGGTATCTCAGCAAAAACATTTTTCATTATATTAAAACATGAAATATTAATTATGATGACATTTAAATCGGGAACTTCTTTTGGATACAGAAAAAGAATGAAAAACCCAATTTTTGAGAATATTAACAGGTCTTGAACAAACTAGAATCCTCTTATTGTTGAAAATAGCAAAAAAAATTTCCATTTTGAAATGTATTTATGATTGAATGCTTTTGTAGTTTCTATTAAAAAACTAAAAAAAAAAAATTTCCTAACTCAAAGTCTCCCTAACTCGAACTTTTTTCTTGGATAATGATGATTCGAGTTAGGGAAGTTCGACTGTATATCAGAACTGTCTACATTTTATCTCACAGTTGAACACACTCTCTTTTTCTCTCTCTATCTCTCTCTGTCTCCCTTTCTCATTCTGTTGTCAATTTCCGATCGTAAGCGTACTAACATATATATATGATGTTAAAACAAAGTTATAACATATACATACATATTTATTAGAATTTAAATACTTATAAATTTATATTTAGGTATAATAAACTTATGCCAATTATTTTGAAAAGTAGCCGAGTAATATTAACAGGATTCAAATATTTTCAGTTGAAATGGGAATTGGAATATCATATATGTAAATGCAAGAGAGTCTGTTCTTACTCATTTCGCTATCAGATTGGAAATTAAGTAGTACCAGGGAAAACTCGTACTATAATTTGTGGCTATTCTCGGGCTAAATATACACGGAAATGAGTGTGTGTTATGTTCGTACATGTATATATTATGGATTATAGGGGACCGTACCCTCATACTGAACTACACAATATTATAACGGTTACACACACACACACACATACACACACTTAAGAGACGATGTCGATAAAGTCGCGGCAAGGAAGCTGTGACGTCTCGCTGATAAACTCCAGAAACAGAAACAGAAACGAATCTCAATCTGAAATGAAAGAGAAGCAATGCAAATAATAACAATAAAATTAAGTATTTTAATTTCTACTATTAAATAATAATAATAACAATTAAAAGAGTAAAATAAAAAAGATTTAAAATAAAAATAGATATTATACTTTTAATAAAAATATGTACTTATTTTAACAGAGCAAAAAAGTTATTTAAATTATTTATTTTTTTTTTTTTTATTAACTATTTTACTAATATTGCTCCAAAAATAAAACATTAACAACAGAATGGAAAAAAAAACAATTTTTTTATTTAAAATACATATTTACATGACTAACTGCATATATGTACACATAATGACTATACACTTGAAAAAAAAAAGACTAAATTCTAAAGTCAAGAATATTCATTTAAAATATTTTGTTCTTAAAATAAGACAATTTGAAGACCAAATTACTTAAACTAAGAATATATGTCTAAAAAAACTAAATTTCTTATATATATATTTAATTATTTTATTAATTGTATTTTCTATAATTAGGAATAATTGTTCTTTATATTTTAACAGTTACTCACCACGCATTTTTTAGACTAAAAATACTTTCAAAATCTTTTTTAAAGTACCCATTTTTTTTGAACAGTGTATAGACCTATATATTATGGTTTGGCATGGATATTGCCAATGGTGGCGACTTGCAACCTTGTGGTGTGGGTGACTCCCGAACCGATAAGCAACTTGGAAAGCCAAAGATTAAAAAAAAAAAAAACAAATTAAGAAAAGAAAACGAAAAAAACATATAATTATGTTCGTTGTTCTTTTTTGGTTGTGTGCGGGTTGTGTTAAGATTTTTCGAAGAAATATTTGTGTTGCTTAGCACTTTATGTGTATATATATTTATCAAGCATTATCCTAATCTGCACATACATATATATAGATGTCTGTGTGTATGTGTGTGTAAATGAGGCAGCCGCAAATTGCTCCGGGAGCGTTTTATAAAGCCGCCGGATCGTCTCAGCTGGCAGCAGTTAACATCGGTTTGTCGCCACAGCAGCAGCAACACGCTAAACAAATGAATAACAATTATACATACGTTCTTTTTTTTTTTTTTTTAAAGTGCTACCATAATTATGGAAATTTTTTTTTGTTGAAATGTTTTTTTTATTATTTTTTTTTGTGCAAGCGCATTGCATGTGAGTCTTTCACTTGGTGCGCTTAGCTGCTTTTCAATACGATATTGCTAGCTGCCTTGTGAAGGGCTTACGTGTGATTGTAAAACAACAATTCGAACGGAAACAGGAAATCAACATGGACTCATGAAGTAATAACGTAAGGAGGTGTCGTCGGCAAAAAGTAGTCCATTGACTATACTGATAATCAGTGCGAGGGAAAGGGAGGGACTAAAAACCGAACGATTCGGCAGGCGACGAGACGTTATTACTTCATTGCCAAAAATTCAAATTGCGCGTCTTTGACAACTGTTAAATGCAACCCTGTAATTTAACAGCATGGCACTTCCGTTAACAGCTTTGCGCCTGATTTTAACAGAATGACTCCACAGTTTACAGCAATTGCTCCTCAGTTAAAAGTATTATCTCTGATTTAACAGTATTATCGATAATATCGACTTCGATATCGATTGTTGTGCAGCTCTGGCTCATAATAGAGCAGAACCAAAAATATAAAAAAAAAGAAGCAGATAAAAATAATAACACGAAAAAAACGAAGAAACAGCAGTGCGCAAATGTAAAATGGCGCTGTGATAATAAATCTGGACGACGCAGCGGCAGCCGCGACCCATCAGCTAAATCCCCACAACAACGTTGGCGGCGGCGTCGAGAACGCGACTCCTAACGCGCGTGTGTGTATATTTTTTGTTGTCAGTTCGCCAATCTCTGAATGTGTGTGCGTGCGTGTGTGTGTCGTATACATGTGCATAAATAATACATGCATAAATACCATACACAGCCAGCATACACTCATATGCAAATGTGTGTGCGTGTGTTATCAATAGAAAAACTCGGCGACAGAAGCTAAAACATTTGGATGTTGTGGAGCCAGCAGCAAAGCAAGCATACAAAATACACGCAGGTGCGTACATACGTTATAATTATATACAAACATATGTATTTAGAGATACATACATATGTGTCTGTGACTGTGTGTAAAACGCGACGCAGCCGTGAAGAATTTTCGATTTTCCACTGCAATCTCGTACTGGGCTTGCTCCGCGCCAGCCACACACCAATACATAGAGCAATATACATACATGCATACATATGTACGTTCATAGACTGTGAAGCATGTGTTTGTGTGTGTGCACGCGCAGGGCAACGCAAAAGTTTCAGATCAGACAGCCGCAGTAAGCAAAAAGTTTTTTACGCAAAATCCAATCCAATTGAGCAGCAAAACAAAAAATAAAAGCAATTTCGGAATGCGCTGTCTCAGCTATTTAGCTTAAATCTCTGTGTAATGTTTAATTGAATTCATCAGGCGCATTCAAACAAAATGGCGTCGGTAGGTACATGTACATATACACACACACATTTACGTACATTTGTGTGTATGTGTAACTTTTGTTAGATAATCCATTTGGAGCCTTTGGGTATCCTAACGTTACACACACACACACATGCAAATGTATTCCATGTATACGTACATGGGTGTGTGCTTAGATGTGTGTGCATATATTGTTGTTGTGCTTTTGGACACCATCGGCAGCGGCGCTTTAGCCAAATAACATTAACGGCTACTGCGAGTGTCCGTAATTCCTACATGCGCCGTTCCCTGCGCAACGTTTTTTTTTTATTATTTTTTTATTTACTTTTTACATTTTCATTAATTTGGAAACGGAAAATGCAACGACTGCAAAAATCATCTACATATGTATGTATATTAGCATACATGGCGTATGCGTAATACATGATGCCCAAGTTGCTATTTTCATCTTATGTGGTTATTTTCCTTCCTTTCTTTTCTTTGCATTTCGCTTCGTTTCGTTTTTGCTATTCGAATTCCAAGTACGAATTCCAATTCGAATTTTGTTTTTCGCCTGGCTATGCGGGTGTGTATATGTGTGTATGTATATGTATGTATATATGTGTCTGTGCAATGGGGGTTGGTGAGCAGAGCTCACCCTTGAAATAAGGGCAGATACACACAGCAGCCCGTAGCCTGTTCTGTTCGTCATAAGCTTTAACTATGCACATTGAACGAGACACCATAGTACCTTTTTTTATGGATGGGGGTTGACTCGAAAATTCTTAGTTGAACAAGTACAGTTCCAATTGGAATTGCTTTGAGTAGTTATACATATGTCTGTATGTAGTGTGTATTCTTTTTTCGCTTTTCTGTGTGTTTCCGTTTTCTGTTTCATTTTGTTTGATGTGCTGTCAAACAAAATAATAAATAAATATGAAACAGGGCATGCGTTGGCAATTTGTACGTTTCTTTGAGTGTATCAGCGAGTGCGTGTGGTGCGCGGTAGGGAAGGAGTGGGGGTACTGCAGGGGCTATGTATGTTGGTGTGCGCCGTCGCCACCGCCACGGCCGCCGCATGCGTAACTTAACATTTTGCTGCTCTTGTTGTTCTTTCTTTCACCTTATTTTCCCATATTGGACATTATCGTCTTATTGTTTTTGTAGACGTTGCGTCAAATACAAAAATGTCGCATGGGCGCAGAGAGAGCAGAGCAGAGTAGCCCACAGAGAGAGAGAGAGGGAGAACGTAAAAGCTCGCTCGCAAGAGAGCGCGTAGAAGCATGAAAAACAATAGCTATTGATTATTTATAATGTGGAGCGCAGCAAAGAGCTGATGTCTGTCTGAGTGTGTGTTGTGTGTGTGTGTGAGAGAGCGCGCTGACGCAGTGGGAGAGCTGCCTACATGCATGTGTGTGTTTATGCTTGTATTTAGAATAGATTCTAGGCGGCGGGCGCATGCACTTACTTTATATAAGTATGTGTGTGTGTGTGTGTGTGTGCTCGCAAGCAGCGCAACTCACTGAAAGCAACAACAACAACAACAACTAGAACAACGAAACAGCTTTTGTGTATTTGTATTACTACTAAAACAAAAAACAAACGCTGCCGCTCTCTTTGTCATCTTTTCACGTGTCTCTCTCTCTCGCTCTCTTTTTTTTATTTTGAAATTATAATAAAAATAGCCATGGGCGATAATAGAGAAATGCATTAGCAAGTGTGACCAAAGCGCAGGCGCCAAGTGTGACCCTCACATTTGAATGCACATACAATTAAATTGAATGCAATTTGATTTCATTTGTTCATTTTTTTTTTGATGTGTCTGGCTATTGGCCATATCACATGTGCAATCTCACGCTCTCTTTCTCTCTTTACGAATAAACAACATTGGTTTATTCGAACGGATCAAATTTAGAATTGAAAGAAAAAAGACAACAAATCCAACTGGAATTTGGCGCTGGCGCATTTCAAATGGTCGCCTTCACGCATTGTTGGGCACACTCGCGTGCATGTGTGTGTGTGTGTGTGTGTCTGTATGTGTGTGTGTGTTTGAATCTGTAACTGACATGACAAACCTTGTAGCATGCTTCTCAGCGCGCTTTAACCAAACTTTGCGCAGACACACACACACACACACACACACACAGACACGTGAGGCCCACAAGTTATGTGAACATTGCGCACGCACCACCCAAAAACAACAACATCAACATCAAATAAAGCAGCAAACACTGGCGTCCACAAAAATATGCATAGTTCTAAAAGAATTCGAAACATTAAGAAACTTGTGAAGACAGTATTAATTTATTAATTATAAAAACACATACTCTAGTCGGAATATTTATTTTGACAAAATTTAAAGTTAATACTACTCATTATTTCAACCTACTTCATGTTCATTTTGGCATAAATGGAAAGGTCACTTCAATTCCGTTTAAATGATACAAAACTTTACTTAACCATTGAACCCATTAAAAATTTTGAATATCATGTAAAGGTCTATTTGAAAAATTTTTTCCTCGATTTTTTAAAAAAGATGTTTTGACGCAAAAAAAATCTTCAAACAATTCTAATAGTGACTGCAAAAAATTTGTTTCAAAATCTCTTCGCTAGTATTTTTTATAACTTTTTGAAAACTGCAAAAAAGGAACTTTTTGTATGAAAAGTAGGAAAAGGGGTTAAAATAGTCATTTTTGCAGTTTTCAAACAATTATAAAAAAATACAAGCGAAGAGATTTTTGAAAATTTTTTTTTTGCATTCACTATAGGAATGGTTTGAAAATTTTTTTTTTCCATCAAAACGTCTTTTTTAAAAAATCGAGGAAAAATGATTTAAAGTAGACCTTTGCAAGAATTCAAAATTTTCAATGGGTACTTAATGGGTTAAGTAAAGTTTCGTATCATTCAAACGGAATTGAAATGACCTTTCCATTGATGCCAAAATGTACATGAAGTAGGTTCAAATAATGAGTAAAATTAACATTAAATGTTGTCAAAATAAATATTCCGACCAGTGTATATATTAATAAGTTCTTATTATTTCATTTTTAATATTGCAACTAAAAAAAATAAAGATTACTAACTAGTGAAGGCAATAAAATTGTCTTACTATTTTTTAAGAACTGTTAACATTTCTTGATGTTCAATATAGTAAAATCTGGACAATTACTAACCATTCAGTTAATTTTTTAGTGTCAGAAATACTAATAATTTCTTCTAAAATCTGTTGCAATATATTTGCATAGAGTGACACACTTTAATGTCCACCACTGTAGCATATGTGTCTGTCTGGCACGCGCAAGTGAAACGAGCTTACCTAAGCAACTACCCCGCCCAGCTCCTGTTTCTGTTTCTAGGGGGTTGTTCGTTCCAATTCAGCCAAATGGTGGTGGTGGTGGTGGTGCTGCTTATGTTGCTGATGGTGGTGGGTGGTAGGTGGTGCGAGCAGTGCAAGCAGTGCATGCGTAGCCATATGGCCCATAATATAAAGCGGCAGTGCAATAACTTGATGATTATTATTCAAGCGCAATGCGTTTGCGTGCGCTGTTGTTGTTGTTGTTGCTGTTGCTTTTATATTTGTATTTGTTGGTGCTGCTGCTGCGACGCGACGTCGACTGCTGCGTCAGCTTCAACTTTTGCTGCTGCTTGCGTGGGGGATGTTTCTGATTCGCTTTTGGGGGTAGCTGCGCAGCCCCTTTTTTTTATGCTGACGTCTCGCATGCAAACTGACGCACGTACATACGTAAGCAAGCATGTGTGTGTGTGTGTGAGTGAGTGTGTATTGTAAATATGTACATGATGTGTGCAATATAGTTGTCTCTGTTACGCTTCTGGATGAGGAGTAGGCGTATTAGGCTGGGCACGCATGCAAGTGACAGCTTTTGACCTGCCAAGTGCAGCTTTTGCTGAAAAGCTTTCGGCTGCCTGCTGAGCTTGCATATTTTGGTTGTTGTTGTTGCTGGTGAATGAAATGAGAAAAGGGGTAAAAGAAAAAAACACAAAAGGGTTTTGCTTAAAATTTTTTTCTTTTCTACATTATATTTGTTGTTTGGTTTGTCGTGTTGCGGTCGCTCCAACAACAATATAAATATGTATACATACACACACATATATATGTATGTATCTGTGTATGCATGTAAGCACAGGCAGCGCTAGCAGTATGACCATCTCTGTCGCACTTTCACTTGCTAATACTTTGCTGCTGCCGTCGTCGACGCATGGGCGCAGTATTGATTTTTAACTGCGTCGACGCCGCCGCCTGCGTCGTGGCGACGTCGCGTCGTCGTCGTCGTCACCGAAAATGAAAATGCATGCACACGGCGCGCCGTCAATCCGTGGGGTGGTTTGGCGCAGTGTGGTCGCCTCTGCTCTCTGCTCTCTGTTTGTTGTATCTCTGCTCTTCTATAGCATTGTTTTCATTTTATTTTTTTCTTTGCTGCTGTCTTGATTACTTGTTTGTTGTTGTTGTTTTTGTAATTGTCGTGTCGCGTCGTCGTCGTCGTCGTCGTCGTGTGAGCAAACGCAAATAGAACTTCAACTGGGCAGGCGGAAAAGCCACCAACACGGCAAAGGCAGCGGCTACAGCAGCAGCAGCAGAATCAAAAGCAGAAGCAGCAGCAGCCAGACTAAAGATACAACAACTGCGGGCAAAACAATAACAATAAAAACTCTTCAACTGTGCAACTGTAATCACATTCTTTGTACGCGTTCTTCAGCTTCGATTTCATTTCAAATATCAACAAAAAAAATAAAACTCTATTTATTGAAAACTATCAATTTTTTCATCAAATTTTTTCTTGTGCTGTGTATGAGTGAAAAAAGTGCGTTTTAAAAAAAAACCAAAAGGCAAGCAAAATTACAAAATTTGTAGTTATTTAAAATTCATATATAATACAATAAAAAACTGCAAGCTGTGTGCAAGCTGTGTGAAAAAAGTTTTAAAAAAAAGTGAGAATGAAAAAAAGCAAAAACTGTGCGCACGTGCAGCGTACGCGGCTGCATTTCAAACTTGTCCGCTGCTTGCTGGGCGCAGCGGAGGGGGGAGGGGGCTAATTGCAGTTGAAACTGCTGAGTCGACGCAGTGGAAGCTTCAAATTTATTTGTTTAAACGTTTTTACAATTATTATAAATTAATTGTTGACGATTTGATTAAAAAGAAGAGAAGGAACCTTAGAGTGAAAGAGAGAAAATATGCACAAGCTGATCTTAAGGGAGGAAAGCTGTTTAGGGAAGCTTTAAGCTCGTTGTGATTAACAGCTTTTTACTTGTGTATTTTTCGATGCCTTATTTTTATAATTATTATAAATTAATTGTTAACGATTTGGTTAAAAAGAAAAGAAGGAAAGAGAGCAAAATATGCACAAGCTGATCTTAAGGGAGGAAAGCTGTTTAGGGAAAATTTAAGCTCGTTGTGATTAACAGCTTTTTACTTGTGTATTTTTCGATGCCTTATTTTTATAATTAATAATTATTAATTGTTAACGATTTGGTTAAAAAGAAAAGAAGGAAAGAGAGCAAAATATGCACAAGCTGATCTTAAGGGAGGAAAGCTGTTTAGGGAAAATTTAAGCTCGTTGTGATTAACAGCTTTTTACTTGTGTATTTTTCGATGCCTTATTTTTATAATTAATATTAATTAATTGTTAACGATTTGGTTAAAAAAAAAAGAAGGAAAGAGAGCAAAATATGCACAAGCTGATCTTAAGGGAGGAAAGCTGTTCAGGGAAGCTTTAAAGCTTTAAGCTCGTTGTGATTATTGATAAACGAATTGCTATCTATAATACTGAGAATCTCAGGAATACAGTCAATCCACTTTAAGGAAAACTACCTGGGCATAAACAGTATTCCTTCATTACTTTGTTTCACTGTCCCTTTTTTTTTGGTATTTCCTATTGGAGAATTTATAAAATGAAACGATTTCTAAAATCAAAATTATTTTTTTAATGTGACAACTTTAAGGGAAGACTCTAAAAATGCAATCTTAGAATCGAAAAACTTTTATTTTAAAAATTTAAGCTTAGACAAACGGTCCTTAAATTTAGAAATATCTTAAAAAAATGCGTCGAGATCCAAATTTTTTTTTTCAACTTTTTGCACTTTTATCTAAGGTTCTTAAGGTGTGCTATTAATATTGTTTACTTGAATTTAGTATTTTTGCTTTATTTTGTAAATTCTTTAAAGTTTTATTTAATTATTATTGAAGTAAATTGAATTTAGTTTAAAAGTTGTTAATCTACCTAAGGTTATTTAAAATCAGCTCATTAAGGAACAAGAAATAAAGTCTAAATTGCTTACTGTGCCAATAATTTAGCTACTCAGTGTACACTATTACTACAGTACAACTTCGTGAAGAGTAATTAACAAATTTTGACATTTGTTAGGCAATTTAAGCATTATTTAATTGTATATTAAAGCTTGCAATCATTTCGATTGTATTTCGAACTAAAACTACAGTGAATTTTAGTTGGCAGACATATCATTTAGCGAGTGAACACTGTACATATACAGATCGGCTTTTGTTGTAAGCATTTCTTATAGGCATCTCTTACTTATGCTTTGAATTGAAATGCAATACTTTCAGAATGTCGAGTGTGTCGACGAGTGTCTACTGTATGTATTCATTAGTTTATATGGCGTCGCTAATCAGCGATTGTTATAACGACACACGAAATTGTTCTTGTTGTTGTTGTTGTACTTATTCATTATATTTGTATGTATATAGAGCTTATTATTGTTGTTGTTGTTGTTGTTCTCGAATGTTGCGCATGCGCGCTTTTGACCTGATTCACTCAACGCTTATCAGTAATGAGTTTTTCCTTCATTTTTTATTGTTGTCGTTTTGCTTGTGAGCACACTCAGCGTCACAAATATAGAAACAGGCTATTAAATATCAAAAATTAATACCGTATTTAATACGCTTCTTTCTGTTCTTCCTTTTTGAACGCAGACTAAAAATTTTATATTAATAGTATGCATTTAAAAACTCAAAGAATTTAGCAATATTCGACCATTTAAAAAAAAAACTGCTTTCACTGGGTTGAAGACTGAAAAATAGCAAATTTTTTTGAACAAAAAATTTTTGAACATTTATTTCTTCTTTAGTTTTCAAAAATTTTAAATTTCAAAGCTTATCATGCTAATTCCTATATCTTGTACAGATGAGTAAATTGTTCAAAATGAATCCGAAAGTCTTAACTAAATTTTCCTTTGTTTAAGCATAGTATCCAGTTGTTGAAAAACCAGTTTTAAAGGTATCAACTCCATATAAAAAAAAGGGTTGCAAACTGGCTCGAAATTATTTTGTAAGGCTATTTCTAAACCCTTGTATCCAGTACCTAAATTTGGGCAGCTCAGAAAATTTTTGGGTTTTTTACAACACTCTTTAATGACAGCTGGCAGCTTTTTTTTTTGACCTTTCAAAACATCGATTCGTTCAGTGTTTCGACTAGTCGAAATCATTTTGAGCAGCAATGGAGCCAAATAAGCAACAAAATAAGAGCCGCATTGAGCTCTTTGACAATGAAGAACGAATTAAATTAATAGAAGAGGTGCAACACAGACCGATCCTGTGGGATCTAACCTCTTTTAGTACAATATAAGTGGTCATTAATCCCATAATTAGGGTATTAGTTGCTACCAATTGTCTTATGACCGTATTGTCCATTTTCATTCTTCAAATATTTTCAATTTAATTTAATTGATTTATTTTGTTGTTTATTTATTTTATGTGCACAGTTGACGCAACAGTGTGACCACAGCAGCATAAGACCAACAATCTCTCAACTTTTTAATGATTTTTGGTATTATGCTGTCACACTGAATTCTGAAAGGTCCGAAATCAAAACATCGAACATTTTGAGCGTCCAAAATATTTTCAACTACTGGATATTATGCTTTAAAAAAAAACTTAAAATAAAAATGATTTGAAAAAAGGCCAGATTTGGCGGTAAAAAAAACTGCTCTGGACCCACTGTAACATATACAGATAGATAACTAATGAGTTTCTTTTGCTTTCTCTTCTCTGCAGCACCCTTAGCACAATTTGAACTGCACGTAGTAGAATAAGAAGAATTCCTCCGACGCGACTCCTCGACGATTGCACCGCAAGTGTCAGAGCCACCAGCACCACCAGCAGGAGCAGCACCACAGCCATCAGTCAGTCATCAGTCAACAGTCGGCCATATCAGTAGGCGGGAGTGAGCATCGCAGTCGGCAAGCTGGCAACCACAAGCTATCGGCTGGTTGTGGCGCCGGCCGGCAGCCAACGCAGTGGCGCCAATGTCGTCGTCAGCAGCGGCGTCGTCAGTGGGGCAACGACTGTTGTCCAAGCGGGCGGCGGTGGCAGCAACAGCTCCGGCAGTGGCGGCGGCCTCAATGTGACCACAATAACGACAACCAGCAGCGGTACACAGGCACAATCCTCCTCGGGTGGTGGTGGTCAGAGCAATGGGACAACTTATAAAATTGAGATGCTCGACGATGATATCCAGAGTCTGGCCACGGATGACGAGGACGATGAGTTGATCAGCAGCGATGGCAGCTTATATGATGGTGATCTCAATACAATAGCCGTCAACGATGATGTCGCCCACCAATTGGCGGCCGCTGGGCCCGTGGGCGTGGCAGCGGCAGCCGCCATTGCCAGCTCAAAGAAACGAAAGCGTCCGCATTGCTTTGAAACGAATCCATCGGTGCGAAAGCGTCAACAGAATCGCCTGCTGCGCAAGCTGCGCGGAATCATCTACGAGTTCACCGGTCGGGTGGGCAAGCAGGCGGTGGTGCTGGTGGCGACGCCGGGCAAACCGAACACCAGCTACAAAGTGTTTGGCGCCAAGCCATTGGAGGATGTGCTGCGCAATCTAAAGAATATCGTGATGGATGAGCTGGACAATGCATTGGCACAGCAGGCGCCGCCGCCACCGCAAGAGGATCCCTCGCTGTTCGAGTTGCCCGGCCTGGTGATCGATGGCATTCCCACGCCCGTCGAGAAGATGACACAGGCCCAGCTGCGCGCCTTCATACCGCTCATGCTGAAGTACTCGACGGGACGGGGCAAACCCGGCTGGGGCCGGGAGTCGACGCGACCGCCGTGGTGGCCCAAGGAGTTGCCGTGGGCGAATGTCCGCATGGACGCACGCTCCGAGGATGACAAGCAGAAGGTGGGTGGGGTGGGTGTTCAACAGTCCGCCCGAAATTTCAACGTACGTTACTAATCCCACTCGATCTTCGCATTTGCTCCTTATCCAATTAACAGATCAGCTGGACACATGCACTGCGCAAGATTGTGATCAATTGTTATAAATATCATGGACGGGAGGACTTGTTGCCCACGTTTGCGGATGATGAGGACAAGGTGAATGCGCTAATCTCACAGTCGGGCGATGAGGACGAGGATATGGAGCAGCTATCGAATACGCCCACCATACAGACGGTGCAGACGGTCACGCCCGCGGTCAGCACCAACAACAGTCAAGTGAGTACAGACTTACAGTCATGGCAAACAGAACAAGACCAATACAACAAGTCAGCGGTGGGCAGGCAACAGCTATTTATTTCCAATTTGCGTCACAATGTCGCCAGCTTCTTCGTCGACGAGCAATCAAAACAAATAATCTAAAGGGTAATTTTTTTTGGAGTTTTCGGATTTGGTTTAAAAACAAAACAAACAAGTGTCAATACCCGTTACTTATTTAAATAAGTTTAAAATATTTTTCATTGCATACTTTTTGGCACTTACATTGCTTAAAAACTTTAATCAGCCATTACCACCTTTTTATTCGTCCGATCTTGTTGCGTTTAAGTAGGATGATAGGTAATAATAGAAGTTAACGTTAATTAGTAAAAAAATAATTCCTAATATCTTGAAAACTGTGCGTGTGGTGGCTTTACGTGACAAAAATATAAAACAAACTTGATCTGATAATAGAAGTCTGTGTGCCAAAAAAGAAAATTTCAAAAATCTCTTCGCTAGTATTTCTTATGATGTCTTTAAAATTGCTAAAAGTGAATATTTTAACCCAATTTTCCACCTTTTCATGCAAAATAGACAATTTTTTAGCAATTTTTGAAAAATATTAGCAGAGATTTTTAAAAATTGTTTTTTGCAGTCACTATTAGAACTGTTTGAAGAATTTTTTTGCATCCAAACATTTTTTGGTTGAGCCCGAGGAAAAAAGTTTAAAAAGTAGACTTTTACAAAAATTCGGTACTTAATGGGTTAAGGAAAGTTTTGTATCATTCAAACGGTTGCTAGACCTTATACGTTTTTCCAATGGTCGAATAAATAAACACTTGAAAAAAAATCCACAAAAACCGGTCTTTTATGGTGTCCGGTTTTTTTTGTCCGCCACTGTATATACTTTCTAGGGTCGGAGATGCTTTTTTGTTGTAAATCAAAAAGTTAAACGAACACAGCAAATTCGCTGCTTTGAATCGATACGCTTAACCCAGAAAAAAAAACATTTTCAAAAATCTCTTTGCTAATATTTTCTTTGATTTTTCTTAAAAATCGCTTAAAATTACACCACTTTTTCCACCTTTTCTTACAAAATAAACATTTTTTAGCAATTTTCGTAATAATATTAGCAGAGATTTTTAAAACTGTTTTTTGCAGTCACTATTAGAATTCTAAAGTAAACTTTTACAAAAATTCTAAATTTTCAATGGGTTAAGGAAAGTTTTGTATCATTCAAACGGAATTCAAATGACCTTTCCTTTGATGCCCAAATTCACATAAAGTATGTTCAAACTATGAGTGGATTTAACTTTAAGTTTTGTCAAAATAAGTATGAAGAACAGTGTATACATATATATGTTAGTTGTAGAAGTTTGTTGGCTGCCCACCACTGTCATATCCATATCCATATCCGTATCCATATCCATACATATGTACATGAATAACTCCTGTCTTGGGTATACGATACACCACATTTTACTTATCCACATATACTCACAACATTTTTTCATAACGTTTCTAAATTAACACAAATTAACAAACACACGCACAAAACACACACACACACACATACATTAACTCATAAAAAACAACACACACACACAATTGGAACTGCAGCCACAACAGGTGAATGTGGTGAAGATCAACAGCGCTGGTACAGTGATCACCACGCACACGGCCCAAACGAACACGCCGGCACCAACAATAATTCAGAGCACGAACAATCAACATGTGACGACGACAGCAACATTGCCGGCTTCCACAAAGATTGAGATTTGTCAGGCGCCAGCGCCGCAGCAACAGCAGCAGCAGCAGCAACATCATCATCAACAGCAGCACCAGCAGCAGCAGCAACATCATCATCAACAGCAGCAGCAACATCATCATCATCATCAGACAACAAGTGGCAGCAACACGGTGCACATACAGGCTGTGAGTCAGGGACAACCGCAAACCATTCAGCTGACAACGGCGAGCGGAACGGCAACGGCAACGGCGGTGCCAACGACAGCAGCAGCTGTCAGTGCATCAGCAGCAGCTGCAGCGGTCGCACAACAACAACAGCAGCAGCAGCAACAACAGCAGCACCAACAGCAGCAGCAGCAACAACAACAATCGAATGCTGCACAAACTGTGACCGCCCAACAGATCGCGAATGCCCAAGTTTGCATCGAGCCCATAACGCTCAGCGACGTTGATGTTCGTACTAATCTCTCAGAACTTGTAACTAAAACAAAGCTAGTTGACTCTCTAAACCCGAACCAAGAAACCAACAACAAACTTGCAACTGCACCACATGCCACGTGCCACTGGTGCCACACGGTGTATTTCATTTAATGTAGCCACTAAACGCGAGTTGAGCAGGTTTAAAAAGTTATGAGACAGAGATTTACAAACAGAAATATACTACATATTTTAAGAATTTTAAAGGCTAATTTGCATCTGATTGTTACTATGACAGCCATATTAAAAAGTAATCCGGTTTTGACCAAATTTGGTTAGGATGTAACAGGCAAATATATAGAAGAGTTTGGTTGAAGTAACTTAAGAAACAAGACAAGTTTTTTCATACTTAACAATTCCCTGAACAAAACGCCGTCTTATTGCGCGATAAAATTGTCTCCGCTATGTTGTGTGAAAATTTCAGCTTTCTAGTCTTAACCGTTTGGCCTACACGTTAATTCTCAGTCAGTGAGTCAGTCAAAGAGATTGCTTTTTCCTGAAATAAAAACAATGCAAATTTTACTATGAGTTGAAAGTCAATGAAATGTGAAAAAAAAATTACATTTCAACAATTATTAATTTTCTAAGCAGTTGAAACAATTATGGATATTATGGATATTTTGTAAACAAGTTTGAGTTTGATCGAGCATTAAAACTCAAGTTTTTCTTGCAACTTTGCTAATATTGTTAATACCACAAATTAATTTATAGAATTCTTCGATTCCACAAAATCTTACCGAAAGTGAAAACCGGAACAGGCCTGTATATATGTATATTTAGCCATTGGATAGGAATCTTTACAATATTGAGAACGAATTTTTAAAGCGCTTTCAGAAAGTAATTATCAAAGAGTTATAATAGAATCCGATTAAACATAAATTACACTTTCATTTCATTACATACAAATTATTGAGTTGTAATTGTGAATCTCCTAAAAAATACATTGTTAAATTTAAACTTGGAATGTTAGGACAGAATTTGAGTGAGTCTTTCGAAAAAAAAAAGCCTGAATTATGTTAAAAAATACACAAAACTCGTAGATATTAATTTCAAACTGCCTTAATTTCAACTTGATCAACTCGTGCCTAGTGACTACAAATACTCTGTACATGAGTTGCAAATTGTTTATTATAATTTGTTGTTTTTTGAATTTTGTTCAATTTACTGTTACTCGATTTTCGAGGTTATGTTTCTCATATGAAAAATGCCGTTATTTGATTTGCAATGTTAACAGCACTTTTATGAATATTGTTGATGATTGTTTATACATTTAAGTTTAACATGATGTTTTCTATTTAATCTAATGCAATTACATTTTTTTATAGCCTGACATTTTTTTCCCCATTTTTTTTTATTATTATTTGTTATCGTTGCATTTTTTTTGTCTTCTCGTTTGCAGCAGCTTTTAAATATGGTTTTCATTTCATGCGTTCTCCACAAATCCCACACATGTAAATACATACGCACAACAACAACAACACACATAAACATACAAAAAACTCGCAGCAGCAACAACAACAACAGCAACACACAAAAGAACAACAATTATGCACAAGTTTATTTTTATTTTTTTTTGCATGCATATATTCTTTCCTTTAACTCTGTTTTTCTTGCATTTTCTTCTTTTGTTGTGGTTTTTTTTTTATTGGAATTTCCTTAATTTAAAATTATTTTTTTAAATATACTTTTGTTGTTTTTTTTCTGTTGTGTTTTGTAGCATTTATTGAATTGCCTTAACATGCGCTGTAAACTAACATTCGTTTAACATTCTACTTAACAGTACACCACACAGACCGTGTTATCGCAGAATGCTGATGGCACTGTCTCCCTCATCCAAGTGGATCCCAACAATCCCATCATCACACTGCCAGACGGCACAACCGCCCAAGTCCAGGGCGTGGCAACGGTAAGTTAAACAACATAATTTGAATTTGCATTTTTTTTTTTTTGATTACTTGAAATGTACTTAAAGTATCAATTTCTGTACTTTTAATTCCTATATAGTGTTTTCAAAAAGTAAATTATTCATAACTGATCGTGTATTGGCAGTACGATATACGATTAATCGATAATTAACGATATTTTTATTTAGTTTTTTTTAGCTACAAAAATAAGAATTAACTTAAATATATAAAATTTAAAATAAACCATTAAGCTGCCTCAAAATATAATTTACAGCTATCATCTTTAATATACACATATTTCGTAATTTAATGATTAATTGTTTATAATTATTTATTTTGTCATTTTTGAACTCTCGAATCTCTCAGATTAAAACATTGTCGATTTCAACTAAAAATTTCCTTCTGATCACGGTTCAAACCCTAAATGTATTCAGAAGCAAATTCTATTTGTACAACTTAATTTTCGATTATTTTTTTTTTAAAACTGGCATGTTAATATGGTTTTTAAAAATTTGAGCGCTCAAAACTAGATTGAAGCATAAATGACTTGTTTTTTTCAAAGTTTATCGGATATTTCTAACTTTCTTTAATTTATGTTGTTTTCTTTGTTATTGCAGCTGCATCAAGGCGAAGGTGGCGCCACCATTCAAACCGTGCAGAGTCTCACTGATGTGAATGGACACGAGAATATGACGGTTGATCTAACCGAAGCACAAGACGGTCAAATCTTTATAACCACCGAGGATGGACAAGGTAAAAGAAGAGCTAACAAAACACTCTCTCTATTTTTAGTTTAAATTGAAATTAAGTAGATAGATCTAATAACGAAACAGATTATATAGAATATTGCAATCAACCTATCCTTATCAGATATAGTTGTAAATGACATTTTATAAATCTTATTTAAATTGAATTGTTAATTGTAAGTTATTAATTTTGAAATGTTAGAATAATGTGATGTTATTGAAAATAGATTGTTATCTTTATAGATTTATACACATATTTTTTAAGTCAATTTATTATTAATTTCCAAATAATAATTATATGTAATTTAACTAGAATTTAAATTTCATTTAAATTAAATTCTAAATTGAATAATAGAAATGTAACATAGTTCGTCTTTAGTTTTGAAATGTTTGAATGTGTTTGAATTGTATTGTTATCTTTATAGATGTATACAATTATTTGAAAATCAATTTATTATGTAATGTAATTTAATTAGAATTTAAATTGAATTGTCAACTATACAATTGTAACAAAATTTGTAATTAGTTTTAAAAAGTTTAAAAATTGTGTTAGAATTGAAATTATTTTGCTATCCATAATTGTAATTCAATTTATTATTAGTTTGCAAATTATAATTATATTCAATTTAACTAGAATTTAAATTTCATTTAAATTGAATTCTCAATAATACAAATGTAACATAGTTCGTATTTAGTTTTGAAATGTTTGATTGTGTTTGAATTGAAATGACATATTTATATTATATTTTTATATATATTGTTATCTTTGTAGATGTATACAATTATTTGAAAATCAATTTATTATGTAATGTAATTTAATTAGAATTTAAATTGAATTGTCAACTATACAATTGTCACATAATTTGTAATTAGTTTTGAAATGTTTGAAAATTGTGTTAGAATTGAAATTATATTGCTTTCCATAATTGTTATTCAATTTATTATTAGTTGCCAAATTAAAATTAAATGTAATTTGATTAGAATTTCAAGTAGTTGCTTAATTCTAAAATCAAATGTGTCCATTTATTTAAATTTAAGTGTTATCAAAGATTGCAATTTTTACTATTTTACTACTACTACTATTTAAATTCGAATTTAATGCAATTTTATTAATGTATTTAAATATGTTTATTAGTTTCTTAACTCGATTTTGATGTAATTTTGTTTAAATGTTAAGTGAATCTTTAACTAATCCCATCTGTTTGCTTTCATTTTCAATTTTCAATTCAGGTTATCCCGTGTCCGTGAGCAATGTGATTTCGGTGCCCGTTTCCATGTATCAATCCGTGATGGCGAACATGCAGCAGATCCATAACAGCGATGGCACCGTGTGCTTGGCGCCAATGCAGGTAGATAGCAACAACCACAGTGCAACACGCGGCAACAACAACAACAACAATAACAGCAACAACCACAACAGCAACAATAGTAGTAGTAATAATTGTAGTAGTGGCAACACATCGTTGCTTGGCATTTCTGTAATCAATGCCAGTTCCATAATGAGCAGACGCACTGCGGCAGCAACAACAACAGCAACAACAACAACAGCTGCTGCTGCTGCAGCAGCAACAACTCAACTCACGTTGCAAGCGCAGCTGGGCACACGCCTCTTTTTGGCGCCAAGTCTCAGCAATGCCGGCTCCAGCTTTAATCTCGCCAACAATAACAATAGCATGCTTACTAACAACAACAATAATAATAACAATAACATTAACGTTAACAACAACAACATTAAAATGCCGCTGCCAATTGTGCAGACAGCGACGTCGACGTCGCAGCAGCGTCGCAGTCGCTCGGCAACAGCGCAAAAGCGACGCAGACAAACAAGTGGCAACAGCAGCAGCAACAACAAGTTGTCGTGTGGCAAAAGCAATGATGCTGCAAGCAGCGCTGCCTCTGTCGCTGCCGCTGCCGCTGCCATTCGCTGCGTCGACAGCGCGAGCTTAACAAATGCGCAGCTGCAGTTGCCGGCAAAAACAATTAAATTGGAGCATTTGGAGTAGAGGAGAGAACACTCTTAGCACACACTGTAACTTGCCATGCCCACAAAAATGCCCCGCCTACCTTCCTTGCTGCCCGTCGACAGTTCTTAAGGCTCCCAAATGTTAATGCTATCGATAGCAACTAACTAATCTAGTCAAAGCGGCGCTGCAAGCACACACATATACACACACACACACACACACTTGCCATACATTAATGTACATATATAAACACACACACACACAAAGGAATGTGAATGCCAACAAACAAAAACCAAAAAGCAAAATTAACACATAAACACAAATTAAATATTAAAAAACACAATAATAAATTACTAACAAAACTTCCCCTTCCCCTGCTCCTAACCTGAATTTAAACTGAGCGTAAAACCAAAAAAAAAAAAAAAAAAAAAATGTATAATCATTAAACGTAATAATTTGTTGATAATTGAAGCCAAAACCATACGCATAAATCAAATCAAATTTGTCATGTTCCTACAAACGTAAACGTCAAAGCGAAAGCGAAAACGAAAACAAAACAAAACATTTATTATGGAATTTCTTTAGTGTTTAGTTTGTTAATTCTAATTTTAGTTTTATTTTACAATTGATTTCAATTGAAACGCAAGCAAAAATTAACATAGTTAAACATGATGAAACACAAGCCAAATATTAACGTATTTAGTTTAACAAACAAACAAAAAAAAAACAACAATTTTATTTTGATTATGATTTCGTCTCATTTTGATTTCGGTTTTTATTTATTAGTTGAAAACACAATTGTTTGTTTTAAATTAAATTTTTTTTTTTGTGCAATCTATGGAAAATGTTATTTAATTAATGGATGTAGTTTAATTGAATTTTAATTTTTAAGCAAACGGAAAAAACTATCAGAAGTGTAACTTTATTGAAGGCTGTTCTGCAATTCAATTTCGCTGCAATTTTTAAAGATTTATATTAGCTTTAAATATCAATTTAAATTTTGCCCGCAAATTAAGCATATTTTAAATAACTTTTGAATCTGAAATGAAAGTGCAATTGTGGCGAAATTGAAAGTCGGAACAGCTCGAAAAAGTGTCTATAGAATATAGCATATAAATTATATAGTAAAGCAAATCATATAGTCATCTTGTTAAACTCGTCCAACGTAGCAAATTTGCATTCAAAATGTAGCAAGTAAATTAATCTAAAAACAAATACAAACCAAACAAAACAACCGCCCACATTTGCCATTGGAACTAGTTCAAAAAAAAAAAGAAAACCAAAAAAAAAAACCATACAAAAAGAATTGTGAATATTGTCGAAAGTCGTGTGGCCAGAAAATTAAGTGCATACATTTATTTTATGTTGATTACAATTATTATTATTATTATTATTATTGTGTTTAATATTTTTATCACTGATTATGTTTATAATTATTATTATTCTAGTTGTTTTAGTGCAAATTTTACGTGTAAACAATGCAATGAAGCGAAAACAAAACAAAACAAACTTAAGAAAAAAAAAAAAAAAACTATTGAATAAATCTTTTGTTGTTGTGATTTTATAATTTCGTATTTTAATTTATACACAAACACTTTATAATTTTACTCTCTTTATTTAAAGGTTTTAGCGATCATTTAAATATATACATATACATATGTAATTTATATTTTTATATTTTTTAGCAGATCTGTTATATGATTTCTAAATATTTATTATGCCTCATTTTCTGTAAGTACACGCTTGATTTACTTAAACTCGAATGGAACAAGTTAATGACAATTTTTCTGATATTTTTTGATAATTTTACAAAACAAAACTAAATGAATTTTGTCATTTTTTTTTCTGTCCATTTCATCAGGTGGAAAATGGCGATCAATTGGAAACGATCAACTTATCGCCGGGCATGCATCAGATGATGATCCAGGGTGGACCTGGCCAGGAGCCTCAGCTGGTCCAGGTTGTTAGCCTGAAAGATGCGACGTTGCTGAGCAAGGCCATGGAGGCCATCAACTCCGGTAATGTGAAGGCCGAGGATACGATAATAATGGAGCAATAGAAGCAGCTGGGCACTGCCAGTGGTAACAGCTCTGGTACTGGAACTATCGAATATATATACGAGCTCCAGGACGAGGATATAATGGAACAATAAATGCCATTATTATCCGAGCTGTTAATTGCAACTGACAGTGTTACGAATTGCAAATCGATTGATGACGACGATGCTTACTTAATCAACAATTAGGAGCAATAGATACAAATTTGGAACTGCAACTACAAAACATTCATAAATGTGTAGGACTCGATATACAATACAGTTTGATGATCTCCAAGCATCCATCACGCAATGTAAATGCTTGATTACACACACACACACACACACACTCAACACACACACATGCATAGTATTAAACAATTTTTTGATATGATTATTATATGTATATGTACGATTACGCATCTTAATACTCGACATACACGACGCATAAACGAATATATTTTATAAGTACCTGAAAGGTGTTGCTAAAACAAAAACAAAAACAAAAATGATAATGGAATTTAGGCAAAAGCAATTGCAATTCTCATTTAAATATTCTTCGTTATGTTCTTCAGCCCTCCCAATTCGAGTTATTTGTATATGGATCGAGTCTGTATACAAAAAAAAAACAAAAAACACAAAATAAAAATAATTAACAATTCTAGTCAACAAATATTCAGTCAACTAGCATATATAATGAATATATAAATGTATATTATTTATATTTAGTTTTGTGTATAAAAACAGTTCAAATACGTCTTCGCATAGCATAATGATAATTGATGGAAAACGTTTTTGAAAATTGTATTCATTTTTTTTTTTATTGTGAACTAAGTTTTAAATGAAATTTTGTCGTCTTTATAAATAGTTCAATTAACTTTCAAGAATTAAATAATAACATAAGAATAATTGTAAAATGTAAAACGAAAACACTTTGATTGAAATAACTGTTTTTTCGGTACCCCCCATTAGACAGGGGGGGTGTCGCATTTAACGTTTCTGCACGTACTCATAGCTATATATACATATACGTCTTATATATGTACTTCAATGTATACATTACTTACTATATATATATATATATATAGGAATTATGCAGAGTTACTTGTATGTATGTTATACACACAGTCACACACACCCACACACCGACATGACACATACTCTATATTATAAATTTGCATTCGCATCATCTAGTCATAAAGTTAAATTAAATAAATAAATATATATAAATACTAAACAATAATAAACAAAACAAAAAAAAACAAATTTCACCTTAGGCCAAAAAACAAGAACAAAAAAAAAACAACCATGCAATGTAAACAAGAATTCACTTTAAATTTAATTATTAACTATAATAAATAAATAAACTGTAAACAAAAATCAACTTTTTAGTCTTCTTATTTCGATCTTGATATTTTTCAGGAAAAAGATAACACTCACCTGCGTGGAAAACTGGCTGATCATGGTTATATGGGATATGGGCATATATTAAACTGATGTATGATCTAACCAGGGATTAAAACCGAAACGAATATCGGTTTCAGTTACGGTTTCGGTTATGTTCGGATTTAGGTTTTCGGGTATAGGTTATGCCAAATCTTTGAATAAAGGTTTCGTAACGGTGAACCGGTTTTCGTATGTTTCGGTTTTGAAATACCGGTATGGTTTCGGTTCACAAAAAAAAAAAATTCTTTGTAAAAATATATTTTACATAAAAATCAAAATTAAAAATAAAAAAAATAAAATCAAAAATTAAATACAAAACTAATAACAAAATATTAGAGATCACAGACTAGACTTATGAGTCGGAATAAATAAAAACAGTTCAAAGTTGCTCGATTTAAATTATTTGTAACTGGTTTTTTTAAATTTGTATTACAAAAATTAATAATAAAACATGCTTTTAAAATTTTATTTTAAAGTTAAACCATAACTCTTATTTGCAATTTTTAAAATATCAATTAAAAATAAAACTTTTTGTCAATTTTTATTATAAAAATTGTAATTAAAAATGTATTTTAAGATGTATGAAAAACCGAAATTAACCCTTATAAATGAAACGGTTACTAAACGGTTATTTCGGTTTACAGTTTCGGTTTAAAGGTTTCGGTCAGATGAAAAATTTTTTTTCGGTTACGGTTTCGGTTACGGTTTCAAATTTCAATCGGTTTTTACCGGTTAAAGGTTACGGTTTCGGTTAGGGTTTTAATCCCTGGATCTAACTGAAATTAATTTTCGAAAATTTACCCCAAAGAATGTAAAGTTTGATGTTATAGTACATTTTTTATGCTGTGCAAAATTTGGACAAATCTTATTTTTTTTACCAAAGGCGAAAATTTAAAGTTGTCAAAAAACTAAATGTTTATAATAATAGTTGTTTTTTAAAATGGTAGGGTACATTTTCAAGCTTCAAAATTTAAAAGCAAAATGATTTTACGGTGGTTTGTCTGTTCATGGCCGAGCATAACCAATTAATTCCTCTTGTTTCCCATTCTTCTAAAAAATAGGTTATTATCGTGGTCAAAAAAATCTGAGTGTTTGGCGCTTAGCAAATCTTAATCTTTGTTTCATTTATTCAAGATAAAAACCATATTGAAAGGATATTATATATACAGTTGAACTTCCCTAGCTCGAACAAAATCGAGTGGCAATAGCGTTTACTGGGCAAATTTCATACAAATCTGCTTCCGTAACTCGAACTTCCATAAGTCGAATTTCTCCTTAACTCGAACGGAAATATTGGCCCGTACTTCTGTAAGTCGAATTTTTTCGGGAAAATCCCCAATAAAGTTTGAAGGTTTTTTGTTTTTATTTTATGCTTTTGTTACCTTCTCGTTTGGATATGTAATCTTGATGTACATTAACATATGGAGATGCAATATGATAGAATATCGCATCAACAATTACTTTGGCTTGTTAAATTGCTATAGGAAAGATGTTCGTAATGTACTTCTGTGTCAGCGCATCAGCTCAAGATTATTCACCATTTAAACTTATTTGTTAAGAAATTCGAAAGTGGACCAAAAAAAATTTAAGTGATTGAGAAATATGGTACATCGAAAACAGTTTTCAAGTCATTTGAATCGTGAACTTTTTCCGGATACAGCAAAAGAACGAAAAAAAACAATTTTTGAGAATATTGACAGGTCTTGAACAAACTGAATTTTTTTTATTGAAAATAGCAAGAAAAGTTTGCAATTTGAAATGTATTTATGAATGAACCAACTTTAGTTTCTTTTAAAAAATTAAAAAAAAAATGTTCCCTATCTCGAAGTCTCCCTAACTCGAACTTTTTTCTTGGATAATGGTGATTCGAGTTAGGGAAGTTCGACTGTATTTTGTTTGCTATGCCAAATTCATTAAAACATTTAAAAATGCGCGTTAACCTCAAGTCGACTTCCATTTTTTGTAACGTTCGCAACAGAACTTTCAGCAAGCTTAATGTTTTTTCGAAAACAGTAGGGCGTTTATCTTAAAATAGGTTTAAAAGTACTCCCAAAAACCTGCAATTTCCAGAAAATTTCATTAAAATTTACCGATCTGAACGGGAGCTGAATCAGTTTTAACATAAAGCAATATGCGTGCAAATGTAACGTTCGCAACGCTGGAATAGCCCATATCTAATGACAAACTATTGTAAACAAAAAATTGTAGTTCATTAAATTAGCCACCAGGTTTATTTTAAAAACTAAAAGTATATTATTTCTTTCATTATGTATTTTTTATTTTCAGTAATAATTATTGTTTTTTATTAATAGCTTACATGCTATTTGTATTATTGCTAAACAATGTAACGCATTATTATCGTTAATCAATATTATTGTATTTTTTTTGTTGCTTTTTGCATTTGTTATAGTTTTTATCTGTTTCATAAATTAGCTTGTACAAAAGATCTAGACAACAACACAAAAAGAACACAAAATTTTCTATATATACACATTAGATGTATTTATTAGTATATATTTATTTGTATATTTATTATTATAGATTTATATATTATAGATATATAACCCAAAAGTGTTTTAAGAGCACAACTCGTTGACAAATTAATATGTAAAATTAAAGATTAAAACAAAATTGTTCAAATTTGCTTAAATTAGGATTAAAAATTAGACTACGAACTAGAAAAACGATCGAACGAAACGAAAATTAAAGTAAAGTTAATAAAAAAAAAAAACCAAAACAAAAGCTATGCTACAAAACAAACAAAAAAAATTGATAATAATATTAATAAAAATAAATTGTGGTTAATAATAGCTACACAAAACACAAATAAAAAAAAATTAAATTAAAAAAAAAAAACAAACCGAAGAAGACAAAGATTTCGCTATGAAACAATAATTGCTAACTGATAAGGTAAACAACAAACCGCAACCAAATCGAGTGGAGCATCAAGAGGAGGGAGGAAAGGAGCGGAGTGGAGGGAAACTGGATAGCTTATGAAATTGTAGTGTATCAATATCAAATAAAAGATAAACAATAGATAGAGACAACTGTGTGTGTGTATGTGTGTGTCATAGTATATAGTATAGAATAGCTCAGTGCTCAGTGGGGTAGGAAAATTCCAGTGTCTGTTTTGTTTTAGTGTTTGGAGAAGGGGAAGGGTATCTCACATTTTCCCCCACTTAAATTACAGCTATATATTGTTTATGTATTTAATTGAGTATTAATTTGTGAGTGAGGCATAAACATTGCAAGTGGTTATTGATATTGTTAATGTTCAGGGATTTTGACCGAAACAATTAAAGGATTCGAAACGAGTATTTCCATATAAAAGTTTCTGTTTTCATTTTGTTGAGTAAAAAATATATATTGTATTACAGTTACAGTCAGCCCAGCATTTATGCGTACACTCAATTTAAATACTCTAACGATTAATGTAGGTCAGGGTTTTTATTGCACAAAAGAAATTTTATTCATTATCCACTCTCTTTTTAGTTGTTTTTTCAAAACATGTTGAGAACAAAAATTTGTTTTTTGAAGAAACACAAAAATTTCAAAAATATTCCAAGCGCGCGAACAAATGTTGTACTGACTGTATTTAACTTTTATTTCTTCTTCTCTACTGCATATGAATGTCTTTGATATTAATACCTGATTATTGTATTTGAAATATTATTTAGTTTTTAATTGGATTGCTTTATAAAACTAAAATCTCTCTATAGCTCTCACTCTCACTCACTCACTCTCTCTCTCACTCACTCACTCTCTCTCTCTCTCTCTCTATTTCTGCTTCTCGCTGTTTGTTTCTGTGTGTCTCGCTTGCTCTTGCTGTGTGTGTTTAAAAATTAATGAGTAGTTTGGCTTAAACCAATAGATATCTATATATATATATATATATATATATATATATGATTTTCAATTTTGTACTCTGTTTGCACTGGGTCTCAATTGTTGTTGTTTGTTATTTTGTTGGTTTCGCATAGTGTTGGTTAATTTGGGGATACAGGAAGTTGCTAGGATATGAGGTGGGATCGGGGATTAAGGGGATGGGGGCAAAGCTTCAGCCGTGCACTGAATACTGAGCTATTTGTTGTTTTGTCGACTTAAATAAATAATTGTATATAATATATATAAAGATTGTAGCTAATCCGAAAGGCAAAAGCGTGCGGCGCTTTGCAACACTGGCAACGAGAAATCCCCTCGAATTGCAGCTTGCTCTCTCATCATCATCATCATCATCATCATCATCATCATCATCACTGGACATTGTCTGTCTTCTGTTTGGTTATCACCAACGTAGCCGCATCATATTCGCTTTTGATGTTGACCAGCAGTTGCTTCTGCATCTGATGCTCCAGCATAAAGGCATCCATCTGTTGTTCCAACTTGGGCAACAGTCGCGTCTTGCATTGTCGCTGCTGCTGCT
>JBAMBL010000221.1:0-227651 GCA_037043405.1 Drosophila subquinaria
TCTACTCATAATTTAAACCTACTTCATGTACATTTTGGCATCAATGGAAAGGTCATTTCAATTCCGTTTGAATGATACAAAACTTTCCTTAACCCATTAAGTACCCATTGAAAATTTTGAATTCCTGTAAGTCTACTTAAAAACTTTTTTCCTCGATTTTGAATGCAAAAAAATTCTTCAAACAATTCTAATAGTGACTGCAAAAAGAATTTTTCAAAAATGTCTTCGCAAGTTTTTTTTTTTATTTTTTTGAAAACTGCAAAGAATATCTATTGTAACTCCTTTTTCCTCCTTTTCATATAAGAAAATGCCTCTTTGGTTTTCAAAAATTATAAAAAACACTGGCGAAAAATTTAAAAAATTCTCTTTGCTGTCACTATTAGAGTTGTTTTAAGAATTTTTTTGCATCAAAACATTTTTTTTAAATCTAAGAAAAGTTTTGTATCATTCAAACGGAATTGAAATGACCTTTCCATTGATGCCAAAATGTACATGAAGTAGGTTCAAATTATGAGTAGATTTAACTTTTAATGTTGTCAAAATAAATATGCCGTCTAGTGCAGTGATGCCAAATTGGCTTTTTTTCGGATAGATCTGTCTGATTTTTAGCTGCTTCAGCCGGGAAAAATCTCAAACAGCTTCTATCCGAAAATCTGGCTTTTTTTAGATTCAATTAAATTGAATACAAAAAGGATTCTATACAGCTAATTTTAGAACTTTTTGAGAATGGAAACGATATAAAAGCGAAAACACTTTCCCAGTACACCAAAATTCACCTCTTAAAATAGGAGAATGTTGAAAATACATCAAAATTTTGGTCCGAAGCAAACAAATATCGAGACTCTGCAGGCAGTAACCCTTTTTCAGAAGTGGTCACTTGTATTTTGTCTTTTTTATCGTTGCCTTGGTAAAAACTAAATTTAGGAACCGTCTTGAAATACAGACGATAAATGCTATTTTAACAATTAGGTAAATATATATATTATACGATTTTTCAATTATATGCATATGCATATTTTATCTTCTGCAGATTCGGATTGCGTCGACACAAATCGTGTTGCCATTTGTACATCTTGCCTGACAAATATCTTAAGTTTATAGGCACCATGGCGACGTACAATGAAAACAAAGAAAGTAAAGACGAACAAATCATTGAAGAGACCCTAAAACTATTAAATTAAATAAAAAAGTAATAAAAAAAAATTGGCCTATTTTCCTGTCTTATTTTTTAGTTTTTTAGCCTTTTTCCCCTTTTTTTTTTGCTCGTTTTGTCTTTCTTTTTCAGAAAATGTTTGGCATCACTGGTCTAGTGTAGTTTATTTGTACGGGTCAGCAAACAAAAACTTTATTTTCTGCTGACGGAAATCAACGCAGAGTCCAAACGGTAAGAGCTAAAAGGCTGCAAATTTAACAATAGTTATATTAATTTTTGGAAATTCGACCTACAAGAAAATCAGAAAAACTCACAGGCTATGTATTTATTATTGTCTTATTGGCAACAAATTAATTTGAGTGGGAGAGTGAAACTTTAAAGAAGCCTGAAGGGTTTGCTTTATAAACACATTAAGAGTATAATAATACAACTTGCTCGCGGATTTAAAAAATAAACTTTGGTGCAATTCATATATTCGACGATATTTCCATCACATTGATCTATTTAGTTAAAGTGTGATTCTCTGACTGGCTGGCATTACTTACTTGATGATAATGTCTGTAATCTCGCCGGATTCCGTGCGATTGTTGTTCACATTGAGATTCAGAGTTGGGGAGAGAGTTTTGTCCACGGCATCGTAGTCGCTGCTGGTGAAGACGACCCGACTGTAGATGTGGACAATCATCAGGCCCGTGGTCATGATCAGCTTGACCCGCTGCAGCACAGGATTCGCCTTCTGCTCCTCCTCGGTGAGGGACTTGAGCAGCAGCGATCCCTTGGCCCGTTCCCTGACCACAGACATGTCCACTCCATTGCGGGACAGATCGAAGATGAGCGAGAGACACGCCGGATAGAAGGTCATGAAGACCACGTAGTTGACCAGCACCGAGAGCACCGCAAACATGCAGAGCACCTCCAGTCGCTGGACGCCCGACAAGGTGCCCACGCCCACGAGCAGCGCCTCCACAATGGTGTCCAGCGAAATCGTGGGTCCCAGCAACTCCAAACCCCGAGCTATGTTCTGGGTCACCTCCGCCTGGCTGTTGCCCGACAGCGCCAGCTGCGCCAGTCTCCCCGAGTTGGACAGATCGATGACCAGCAGCAGAAAGAACAACGCATCTCTGCAACAAAATGAAGACAAATTTTCAATTTAATTATTAGTTAAAAATAATTATATTATAAATTATTATATTATATTATATATGTATAAATATTGTATAGAATTATTGTTTATTTATCTTTTGTTTAATATACATTTCTACAGTATTTTTATTTTATTTTATTATTTTTATACCCGTTACTTAAAAAATAGGTAAAAGGGTATATTGTATTCGTTGCAATGTATGCAACAGGGAGAAGGAAGCATCTCCGACCCTATAAAGTATATATATTCTTGATCAGCATCAACAGCCGAGTCGATATAGCCATGTCCGTCTGTTCGTCCGTCCGTCCATCTGTGTGAGGGCCTAGATTTAAGAGACTTTAAGAGCTGAAGCAACCAAGTTTGGCACACAGACTTCTATAAACGCGGATCTAGTTTGCTTCCAATTTTTGCCACGCCCATTCTACTACTTCTCTACTATTATTACCTATCATCCAACTAAATCGCAACAATATCGGACAAATAGAAAGCTGGTAATGGCTGATTAAAGTTTTTAAGCAATGTAAGTGCCTTAAAGCATGCAATCATAAATATTTTAAATTTATTTAAATAGGTAACGGGTATCCTATAGTCGGGAGACCTCGACTTAGCCTTTTCCACTTGTTATTTAGTTGAATTAGTTAACTGCAAATCAAGCTTGAGTTGAGAGGTGTGAGATGTTTTAATTATTGACATTAAAATGCATTTAAAAAGTATTATAACTTTGTGCGCGTGTATGTAATAAACTAATGGAGACCTCTTTGATCCCATAAACGAGATTTTAGAAATAAATGTGCTTTTAAAAATATAAATAAGTGTCAAATTTTAAATGTAATTTAAAGACCTTTTAAATATACAAGATTTTTTTTTAAAATTTTAGGTATTTTATGAAAATCTTCAATTTATTAAAAAAAAATGGAAAAAATAGCGTTACAAGAAATATTGTAAAGCAATCTTCTCGATTTTTGGCATATATAACTAAACCTAATCTTAAAATACCCTGCAAAATTTCAACACAAGCGGATAATAAACACAGAAGTATTTTTTAAAAAAATTAAGAGTTTTATCACGATCGAAAAATCAATGCAATCAATTTTTTTAAGAAATCAGAATGAAGAAACAGTATTTTGAGTATTTTGTTACAATATTTAGTTGTATTTTTTTTTATTTTAACCTGAAAATTAAGATTTTTGTCGGAAAACAAAGAAATCTTGACTAAACATTATTTTTTAAAATTAAAATTGTACATAAACTTTATATTGTAAAGTAAGGGTAATGTGTTGGGTATCTTATAGTCGAGCACACTCGACTCAAGGGTTCTTATGAATGTATTTGACTTTTGTTTGGATTACTCACTTGAGATCGGAGATATCGCTGCCCAGAAACTTGATAATGGCCGTGGTGAATATGAAGCTGGAGAAGACCGTAAAAAGGCCGGCAATGCCTGCAAAGAGAGAGAGAGAGGGAAGAGGGAAGAGGGAGAGTGAGAAGGAGAAACAAATTGAAGTCCAATTAGCAACAGAGGTCATATCGTTTAGAGAGGCTGTGAGAAATGCCATGGGATCGGGCCACATCTAAACTGTTGGCCAAACAATGGAGCACATGGCGTAGAGGAGACACCATTGACCATAGTTGTGGCTGGCCAAAGGTAAACACAGCATATTCTTCAGTTAACAGCTAATCAAAAAAGTCAACACACGCGCCTCACAAAGCCAAACTCTCGACTCTAGACTCGGTAAATGACGTAATTCGATTTCAGTTTCTAACTTACCCAGCACATATTTGGAGCCCAGTCTATGAAGACTGCAGAATTGGTAGTAACAGTACAAGACGGCGGTGCAGCGGACAATTGTCATCAGGATGACATCGGCGGCGTTGTATTCCGCCTCGAGGCCATCGCAGGATTGACTCCAGCCGTGACAAGGTCGATGTCGACTCGACGTCGCTGATGATGACGATGACACCAGAATGGGCGGCGGCGCGGCAGCTGCTCCTCCTCCTCCAGATGTGGGCGTGGCAGTGGCTGTTGTGTCGATTGTGGTTGTTGCTGTTGTTGTGCCGGTCTTGTCGACGGTCAGCATGCAGGCTGTGATGGTCAGCAGGGCGACGATGACCTCCCAGGGATGCGAGGCGCAGAATTCGCCATGGGCACGAAATAAACGTCCAATCATCTTGACTGTGCTCCTCCTTCTCCTGTCCAGCAAGCTCTCTTCGCCTGCTCCACGTGCTGCAAGAGAGAGAGAGGGAGAAAGGTGTCAGTTGCCAATCACAAAACGTGGCCATAATCGTTGAGCATTAAGCAGCATCAGCAAACAAATTAACAACTAAAATAACAAACTTTATCGATTGCCTCTGAGGGGGAGAAGGAGAAGAGAAGGCCAAGAAGTCCGAGAACCAGGCCTAGACTCCCTGGACACCCATTTCCAATCCCCTTCACGACCAGGCCAAGTTCTCAGTCTCTTCCTTCCTTCCTTCTCTTGGCGATAAAAAGCGAAACCCAAAGGCCGTTTATGGCCAAACAGAGAGGCAGGAATATCGTTAGATGCTGATTTGGCAGCTGCACGACAATTAGATACCCTGTAGCGTACGCCTGAATTTTGATAAAACATTTCTCTTTTAAATTCAAGCAATGTTTTGATTGACATTCGTTTGACATTATGTCAAGTTGAGGTCTATTAACAGAGAGTTAACAGAGAGTTAACAGAAGGTTAACAGAAGATAAAGACCCAGTAGGGAAGCCTTAATTAATCGAATAAACTGTACAAACGTCTTAAGTTAATACTGTGAAATTGTTTAATATAGAAAAACTTAATAACGAGTTTCGCAAATAAAATAACTTTAACTTAAAGTTAAGCTGTTACTTGCCTGAATACTTGAATTTTGAAAAGGTTATTCGAATGCAAAAAGTAACAAAGAACGAATATTAAATACCCTGCACTGCAGTTCTTCGACAAAGATATGATTATTATCATTGATTTCACTTATTTAAAGGGAATTGTGATGTAAATGATGTAAACGGAATGTGTGCAATCGATATACCCGCTACAGCTATTACTTAGGGTATGAACAGTAACCTGCTCTGCTTGTTATTACACTAAGCGCATTGGATCGTGTCCTTGAGCAATCATTGTGCGTGTCTCTGTCTCCGTCTCTGGCTTTCCCAATTCCAATTCCAATTCCTTTTCCCCTTCCCTTTTGCTTCTTTCTTTCAGTCTGTGTCTTGACCACTTGCCTTCGTCTTCTGCGTCTTCTTCTTCATCGCCTTTGCAGCCTGCAGTTTGCCCACTGAGATTGATGGCCATAAGCCGGCGAGAAGCGCCTACAGTGAATACTCGTAGATACATCCGCATGCCTACGCTTTAAGCTTTATCTATAGCTCCAGTTGGGCGCGCCCTGGCATTAAAAAAAACTAGTAGAAAAAGCTACAGTTGAGTGAATGCGACTGCGAGAGACCCTGTACATTTTTACGTCGTTGCATATAATTGTTTCTTGAAAAAATTTATATTGCTTTTATCCCTTTTTAATCACCTACGGTAAAATTCTGATCTCAATGGGCTGAATTGAACCTTTTGTTAATTCCTCCCCCATTGGATCACTGATCTTCCAGGAGGTTTCTAACTTATTATCCCCACACGTAGCAACAAATGTTGGATCACTTATAATTTTTTCCAAATCCCAGGCTTAACTTAATTTAACTTTTTTCTTTTCAGTTTATAATTTTAATTTTACATACATTTATTTTATTATTTTGTAATTTTAATTTAATATTAATTTTTAAAATAATTTTACTTTTTGCCGACTGCTTTTAGTCGTGCTTTATTAATAAATAAATATATAAATAATCAGTTCGATCGAAAAACTCGCATTTGCGTTAAAAAGTCGCCTTCTGCATCGTCGAAGAACAAACAACAACACAGCAAAAGCGCTGAACACAAATATTTGTTTATATAACAAAAGTTTGCTGATCTTGTAAAATATTTGTGTAGATCTGCCTTTCAGAATTTGGCTGTACCTTTGTACTTTTTCAAAGTACAGGGTCTGAAAGCAGGCAGTTAACTGTCGAAATGTCGCCTGGGTTAATTAAGCTACCAATGCGATTTCATGGCACTTCTCACTTGGCAATTGGCAGTTGGAATCTAGCTGAACGATCGGCTCGGATCGGATTGGATCGTTGCTCGCAACGTGCTTGGCATTGCCAATGCATCCTTCTGGCCAGGCGCCATAAATATCCAAGTTACATACATATGTATATATTTAAATACGTCTGTCTGCCTCTTCAACTGCAACTGCAACTGCAACTGCATCTCTGTCTGGAGATTGCAACTGCATCTGGTTCTCTGTCTGTCTGTCTCAATTTTGTATCTGAGTTTGAGTTATGTGCTGATCCAAGTGCCGTTGCTTATCGCCGACTCATAAAATATGTATTTTCTCTGTACTTCAAATAGAATCCAGGGAACGAGCCATGTTTTCGGATTGTGTAATTCGAAGCCTTTGGCCATAACAGACAGCTGTGGACTCGATCCGTCCTGTGAGCAATGTTTATGCTTATAAACATACGCTTGTAATAAATATATGTATATTTAACATGAATGAATTCTTCTTTTTGTTGATGCCGAAGTTTGAATACACTTATTATTGTGAGTACATGAAACTTGACCATTTTTTGATCAAAGTTCGATTTAACTAATATTTAAACAAAATTAGTTTTAAGAAATGAATAAAATTTTGATGCAGAATCAATGCTTAAGTAGATATTCCGCAAAAAAATCCGTGAAGTTATGATAAAGCTAAGTATATATATGGGCATTTCCACAGAAAGGTCCACCGCGGCCAAAAACGTAAAATTGATCAAAAATTCACATCTTTTGAAATTTTCTTCCAGAAATGTATTTAAGTTACTTATTTAAGCAATATACACTGGAAAAAATTCAATAGGATGAACATATAGATTCTACATTGGAATAAATTCACTTTTTCATATTTATGTCAATTTTCATAAAAATTGACTTCCAAAATGGACCGTTTGTATTTTAACGATTACACTTGGTAGGTCAGTAAAATTGTAACATGAACCATTTTAATTCAAAGAAATATATTGAAAATTTAATTTAAATAAGTTTTTCGGGCTGTTTTGGACATATAATTTTTAAATAGAGAGACAGAAAGAACATTAAAAAGTGATGGTAAAAAATGTCCCGTGCGCGATGTCCCGTGCGAATTTACGTCAAATTGAATTAAAAAAAAAGTGCAAGTCATCTTTGAAAAAAATCATAGCAATTTTTAAGTGGCATCAATGCACAAGAGTCTAAAATTAGTTGCATTAAAATAATGCCTCTGGATTCGCTGAAATTGGCGTTTGAATTGGTTGACCTCACAAGTCACTTCCGTTTTGTGTCCCGTGCGAATCACTTGAATTTTTCTAATATTTTTAAAATGAAAAATTACCCAAAATCACTCTTTGCACCAATGAAAGAGCTAATCAAATGCTATATGTTAAGCCCTTCATCAGAAAAAAAAACCGTTTCCTTTTTACCGTTTTTTTACTTTGAATGTGTACGAATGTCCCGTGCGCGAGTATGGAAATGCCCATATATAGTTTAGTGGTCTGATTTTGAAAAGACTTTGTCAGTATCATACCTGTTAGATTTCTATTAGAGTTACTAATCAATTAGATTATTTTTGGAAATAATCGTAGTGACTATATAATTATCTTTTGAAAAATTTGTGATTATGTCATGATTACGATAACAAAAAATCAGATATAATCTAAAACTATTGCAATTATTTAAAAATAATCAGAAAAAGTCAAAAGTAATCTTTCTGATTATTTCCGATTATTTTTGATTTTTACTAATTATTTTGGCTACTTTGATTGTAAAAATTTAAAATAATTTGATTTTTACTGAATAGTCATAAATAATCAGAAAAAAATCAAAAATAATTCGAATACTCAAAAAGATAATTTTTGTTTATTTCCAACTATTTTTAATAATTGTAATAATTTTAGATTATTTTTGATTTTTTGTAATAGTAATCAATAAATATTTGGGCAAAATCAAAAATAACCGTAGTTGAATCATTAGTTCGACTTTTAAAAAAAATAATCTTATTACTAATGATTATGATTAATCATTAGTTAACAGATACGGTCAGTATATATAAAATGTTCTATAACTTAAATTTGATGAATTTTGTAGTTATACCAGCACCCAAAATTCTTTTTCTAGTTTTCTGATTTTAGTAAGATTTATTTTTTAGCCGACTCTCTCCTTTCAAGGCGTAACAAACTACATAGTGTCTTAATAAAACTTGCTATTAGGGTATTGCCATGTGCAGAGTAGTCATAACACTTTTTGGGGGCTACAAAAGAGGCGAGAGGGGGTCTGCAGTGATCGTAAAAAGTGCGCTGCATAAACAATGCTTCCCATTTTGAGCGGCACTGAAATCGTTTTTCTTTTTTTCATTTTATTATTTGCTGTGGCTAAAATGAAAATATGTGTGTACTTTTAATTGCTGGAAAGCCCCTCCGTAACTTCTAGAGAATCAGGGGCATACGAAATTTAATGGCATAGTCAAGCACATCGAGAAGCCCCCTAAAGGGCCAGGGATGAAAGAGTAGATCAAGATCATGATAACATTAACCCGACGCCACTTACGTCTACATAGATCTATTTTGGAATATCCCAGGTAATATATTTCCAGATAGACTTCCAACTATTGTCGGACACAACAATGCGAAACTATTTAAATATTTTTAGTTGTAAACCATAATTTGTTGAAAAACAATTTGCATAGAAACAAAAGAAACCCTAATCATATAATTTCATGTTTACTTTAGAAACTCACATGATAGAACTTTAACTATTTGGAATTCTGACACTTTCAATGTAAGACTGTAATAAAGTTGCCATTAGATAACTTTTAAAGGTGACTTAAAGTCAAAGTCTAAATAAAATTCAGTTTTTTCTATAAAAATAAGGTTTAGCCCAAATAAATGGAGTGTTAAAAGGGTTTATATTTCAAGCCTTAACATGACAACAAAATTTAATTAAGAACATTCGACTTAAATGCCAGTCGAGTCCAAGTCCAAGTTCTATGATCTGTGATCACCTTCGGATATCCAATTCATATTCAGTAACGCCCTTTACTGACAAATCTTTTTTGAATGTCTTGGGGAATTTCGTGGAGTAATCAACACTTTCAAGAGAATTCGCAAAGCGTGTAAACAAGCTGGACTTACTCGAAGAGCTGTGAAACACGTCAAACAGATCAAATATTTGCATACCGTCAAATAACGATTGAAATCTTGTGCTTTGTATTCAAAGCCATCGCCCATAGTCAATAAACGAAATACGACCTCATCAATTAACTTTAAAATGATATACGAAATTAAGTGAAAAATCCGTAAAAATCATAAGTTTATTATAAAAATTCACATCCACATTAATTTAAAGGATTACAGGATGTAATCAGGCGCACCCAACTTAATACTGTCAATTGTCCAGTGCTGACAGTTTGTTAAACAACAGCTGCAGCTAACTTAATGTTGAACAGTGTTGGAAAACATCAATTTTTTCACTTAGAATTCAAAAAAATGTGTTTTAGTGCAATATCCTCTAGTTTATTTGAAATTTTACTTGACCCTTTGACCTCGTCTAGGAACTTTATTTTGTAGACAGACAGCTTAAGACACTGATGGATGACAAGCACAATTCGCATTCAATAAGAAGAACAACAATTGTCTAATTTCCACTTCCTGCACATAATTGAGAGCTGTCGATGAGCTGATGCAAATAGTGGAAAAACTGAAAAAACACGGGGAAAAGCAAACAATAATATTTTCATTTATTGAGCTGCTTATTGTTCAAGTTGCATCTGTTGTTGCTATTATTAAGAGCAGGGAATTGGTTTGGAAGCGATATAAGGAAACATCGAAAAATCGATTTCGCGGAAACGATTTTCAAGTATTTGAGCCCGATAATTTTTTTTTTTACATTTTTACATCGACTTCATGAAAAATCGACAACTCACTGGATTTAGTTAATTATTAATTGGAGATATTTTGAATCTTTGTGTATCTATGTTTCATTACGGTTTAAGCACGTCGATCTTAGAGACTAAAAGAGCCAGTTAGAGTTTTATAATTTTTGTTCTTTCTAGTTGTATTGAACACACGAAGAGCAAGAACAACAATCACAATAATAAACAGCAATTCAGAGAAGGCGCCGCTGGAACCAAAAAATAAACCAAAATACCAAAAATAAACTATTTAATGGCGAAATGTTGAAACTTAGCAGTGGTAAATGGAAGGAGCTCTTTGGAAAGAAATGCTGTAAATGTGCCGGGTGTGTGTGTGTGCGAGTGTGTGTGTGTGCGAGTGTGTGTGTGTGCGAGTGTGTGTGTGTGCGAGTGTGTTTTGCATTGTTTTGCATGCTGTTTTTGGTTTACATTTGAAAAGCACTCGGTAAACGGATGTTGCGCTCGACCTCAACCTTACGCGGCAGCCCGCAGTGGGTGAATGTGGAGGCAGAAGCAGAGTGGGAAGAGAGGAAGAGTGATAGAAATAGGCATAAACAAAAGAAGGAATGCTAGAGCTGAGAACCCGACTATGAGATACCTGTTATATTTTAATTTTATCAACAAATTGTAAGAAACAAAAATAATAAAAACCACTGCATACTTTAAGGCGCTTGCGTAAAAAACTTTAGACTTAAAACAGCCAGAAGTATTAATATATTTATCTGATTTCTGTGGGATTCAGTAGTATAAAAGATAACATAAAAATATAAAGTTAATATTCAATAAGAAAGTGTTATCTTCAAAACTGTGGATGTGATTGATTTTTGCGATTCTTGACTTCTGGCTTCTGATTATCCAAAACTAAATATATATACTTCTTAGCGTCAGAGATGTTTCCAATATACCCTTATGCTTACTTAAGTAACAAGTACAAAAATAGAATGAGAAAAGCATGAAGAAACAAAGTGCCGCAAGCAGCCAAAAACAAAAAAAGGAACAGGCAACAAAAAGAACCACAAAAATCGGGGGGTAAACCGATTGGATCCGTTGTTAAACTGCTTGAATGGGGTCTAACAGATGTATGCCAGATATATGTGTATGTATATTTGGTACATACAGCTTCCCTATATATTGGGCTGTCTTTAAAAATTCTGGGAAATAAACGCTTTCCCCTTGCCAATTGCCTGCTCATTATTATGCTCAACAAGTGGCAAGTGGCAAGCAATTGTCATGCTACCAGGAAAACAACAGAAGTTGACTCATCATCATCATCATCATCACAGACGGCACTTAAAATTTAATATTTACGATCATTATAGCTTTGGGGAATTCCGCGAAATTTTCCCAAAACAGTTTAATGCTGTTTTTTTGATCAAGCACAAAATTAACATTTGTTTGCTAATTGCATTAAATCGAAGAACGTTTCCAAATTGCGTATTAAAAAAAAAGGAAAACACGCTTTTCAGTTTGGCAATTCCAGTGGACAGTTTGAAGATCTTCCTGTAATCTTTAAAAATAGTTCAGTTGCATTTCGTGCACAATTAATTTTAGCCCAATTTGTTTATAGCCAATTCTGGTTTGGTCCAAAGGTCAAAGCAAAAATTTAAGGCAATTAACACCTTCGATGAAATGTTATTGTTTTGATTTGAACCAAATTTGCACATTATTGATTGGATTGTGTTTCGACCATGTGAATCCAGAGTGTATTTACCCATGAAAAAAACACACTTGAAGTGAGTATAATAGATCAATGCTTGAGTATGCAACAGACCAAGTAAATTATTTATATTTTGTACGTTTTATTATTTTTATTTTATTTTAATTCTTAAAAATATTCTAATTCTAATGACCAATTTCATGATGATATTAGGGTATCTCTTCTTTGAGCACTCTGAAATATTTCCATTTATCTGTTTTCTTGAGTTTTCGCCAATAATTTAAATAATGTACGGTCTGATTTCGAATTTGTTTATTGTTTCGCCGTGCAGTCGAATCTTTGGAAAATCTAAACAATTAAGCAAAACCGGGAAAAATAAACTGAAAAACAATTGGAATCGGACTATTGAGGGTTCCAAATAGAAAATTAAAGGAAATTTCAAAATAGAAAAATCACGAGCCACATATTAATTCCAAGGCATGCACAATTAAGTGTTTCATAACTCGACCCGACAAAGTGTGGCGCCAAGTGGGCGTACTGCAGGGGGGAGGAACATTACGTTAACATCATGTACGAACATTAATTGAATCAATCAGGCGCATAAATTGTGCGTCACAACAAAAAATGCAAATTTTCTTTAAAGTGTTTAGAGGACAAAACTGTTACATTAAAAGCTTACAACGAAGAAGGGGAGAAGCATGGAAAGTAGAATAGTTTAAATAAAACGTGTTATAGCAAAATCTATCAGATAAATATAGAACTTTTAAAGAGGTACGAGCGAAAACCCTTAGAAAATGTTACTGTTATAAGCTGTCATTCTACTAAATCGCAACACGATCGGTAATGGCTAATTAAAGTTTTTAGGCTATGTGAGTGCCTAAAAGTATGCAATAAAAATATTATATGCATATTTAAATAAGTAGCGGGTATTCTACTTCTTTTCCAAGCCTTTCCCGCTTGTTTTCAATTGCAAAATAATATATTTTGAGCAAATTCCAATGTCTGGAAATTAAAAATTCAAATGTAATACAGTTCCTTAGCAACAAACTCATTTAATTGTCTAGCCGTAAGACCTTCTTGTATAACTTTTGTATTTATCCAAACGTTAACGGCTTTAAATGTAGAGGCGTTATCTAAAATTAGAGCTACTACACTCGCCTTTCTTTTATAATCTTAAACAATTAATTAGAATTACAACATATAATGTTATCTGTATTTTTTATTAATCTTCAGCTAGTCGAAAGTTCGCGTTGATCTACGTCTACGTCGAGCTATTAGTCATACTGATGTCTGAATAAGTTTGTTTTTTATCATTTTATACATTCCCCTCTACGTGTATTCGCCTGATAAGGCGGTACTTAATATTTCCTCATAAAAAAGAGACATAAATACAATACATACTACTGTGGGCAAAAAGTATCGGGAATTTTAAATTTAAAAAATTTTGGGATTCCAATTGGAACAAATGTTTGTACTTTTAGGTTGGCACTACTATCACTAACATCTGTGCAAAATTATACGTTAAAATATTCATTAGTGTTTAAGCTACGATTAGTTTTGTACGACGCCAAAAGTGCAATTGGCGATTTTGGTTGAATCTCCTCAATCGACTCGAAACGGTGTCCTCGGAGTGGTCTTTTGAGCTTAGAAAATAGCCAGGAGGTCACACGAAGATAAATCAGGCGAAAAAGGTAGCTGTGGGAAAATTTTGGTCGAGTTTTTGGCAAAATGGTCACGAAGAACAGGGGCAGTATGAGAGGGCGCATTATCGTGTTGCAAGAACCATGAGTTGTCAGCCCATAGTTCTGGCGTCTTTTTACGCATAGCTTCGCGCAAACGACGCAAATCTCTCAAACAATATTCCTTGTTGACAGTTTGGTCGGTCGGAAGGAATTTATAATGAACTACAACACGATAATCCAAATAAACTGTCAACATGACCTTGATTTTTGAGCAAATTTGACGCGATTTTTTCGGTCTCGGCTCACCTTTAGCCGATATTCGCTCGATTGATCGGTAATTTCCATGTCGTAAGCGTAGATCCAAGTCTCATCGCCCGTAATAATGCGTTTTATCTTGTCCTGGTAGTCAGAAAACATTGTTTCACTCACTTCTACGCGGGGCTTTTTTCGATGAAATTGACCGTTTTTTGGCACCAAAATCGCCAAATGCACATTTGGCGTCGTACCAAACTAATCGTAGCTTAAACACTAATGAATATTTTAACGTATAATTTTGCACAGATGTTAATGATAGTAGTGCCAACCTAAAAGTACAAACATTTGTTCCAATTGGAATCCCAAAATTTTTTAAATTTAAAATTCCCGATACTTTTTGCCCACAGTAGTATATAAAAATTCGTTTAGAGTCAATAATAATTGGTTCGTTTTGGCGCCACTGCAAATGTCTGATTGATGGCTGATTGACAGAAGTTAGTTTGGGGGAATGCAATGTGTTGCAATGTCGATCGATCGCAAGATATCAGAGTTTATGAATTGGAATTCATGGAAATGGAAATGTAAATGAAAAACGATTGCAATTGGGAAAGTTGTGCTATATATTGAGCAGCTTGTGTTCTACTTTTATTAAAAGCACACAATATGGTGTTAGATAATAAACAATGTCAATGCCACACTCTACAAATACTTGATATTCATACTACAGATAATCCAAATAGCTAACGAATTCATTCAATAAACTGGATTGTCACTTCTATGCTTTCCCCATACACAGATAGATAAAGTATCCATTGAATTTATGGCACACTGCGTTTGTACCACTCGGTAACTGGTTCAATTTGGGATTCATTAAAACTGATTGTAATGAAGATTAAGACAGACATTAAACGAGTCCGTGGTACAAAAAACCAAACTACTTAATAACTCCAAGATAACCGAAAGCAACTCATTAGAAATACCCTGTAAATTGAGTAGAATAAATGAAGATTAGCTTAGCGAAAAAAAATCAAAGATATAATTATTAAGAAAAAAGTAACATTAAATTAGATACATTATTGTTCATCATTAATATTAAGTCTTTTTGATTACGGAATGAAAATCTAGTTTTATAAAAGAATAAAAAAAAACTAATTTTAAAGGCTTTTCAATTATGAAGAAGATATGTCTGCTTACAGGGTATCAGCTTGTCGAGCGTTCTTAGCTTAAAACACTCTCGTTTTTTGAGTTTTTTTGGGACTTTTCTGCTGTGTAATTTACAAGTTACTGAAAAAAGTAAAAGTTGTCGCTAAATGACAACAACAGCAGTCAAAAAAAAAAAAAAAAGAGCGGGCAACGGGCAAATAAATAAATTCAATATAGTATAAATAAAAAAGCAAAGAAAAAGAAACAGTTTTACTTTCTACCAAAAATGCGAATAACGCTAATTTGTATGCAATCAAAGCGTGGCACGCCAGGAAAAACTTTGAACGCCGCACGAAACTGTAAAGTCAAACAACAACAAACAACACAAAAAGAGCTCAAGACTAAAATCAAAGACCTCACACACACACACACAAACACACAAACCTACACACACATGCAACACACATCAAAAGATTAAGGCGTCTTTTTTGGAAGTTGAACAAGCCTTCAAAATTTCCAATTAAAATACATTCAAATTGTAAAAGAGCCCAAATAAAATGCTGCTGGTTTTCAGACAATACTCGTCATTATTCTGGCTGCTCCACGTGTGCGTTGTGCAGGGTATTTAAATAAGTTAAGCCCGTGTTACAGATAAAGATAACATCATCATCATCATTGTCATCATCATAACATCATTGTCATCTTGAGTGGACCAGCAATCGCTGTGACATTGACCCAAAATCGTTGACCAAATTTATTGATTTGGCTTTTTTGTTTGATTTGTTCAGTTTAAGATCGACGATGCGATGCTTCAAGTTGTTCGCATCCATTAAAAACCGGAACCAATCGCAATGAAATAGAAAGTTTTTTATGCTTGAATTTTTTTTTTTTTTGGTAACCCTTTTGCCAAAAGTTACCAACAAAAATGGGTCACAACAACAACAAAGATCTGTAAAGTGCGAAGCAAAAGAGACAACGCTTTGATTAGCATTCAGTTTCAGAGATATTTAGTATTTTTACTCATCCACACACAGTCTCAATTTCTCTTGAGAAACATGTGGAATTTTATGGTGCATTTACACTAGTTGATAAACATGCCAACGTTGATATCAACTTAGTCAATCCTAGTGTAAACAGCTGTCAACTTGATCAACTGTTGCGTTGACAGTAGATTGACAGTACGAAACACATCAATTGTTGCTCTGAATGTAAACATACAGGCATGCCACAGAAATCACTAGTGAAAGCGATTTCAGAGAAAAGCAATTCCACTTCGAAAATTTCTCCGTGCCACAGAAGTTCGTGTGACTTAGGTTTTTTAGCATGTTCATCAACCTTTTCGTACTAGGCTGCTAGGGTTGGCCCCTTCTCAGATTAAATTTCCCAAGGGTTTGTTTAGCAACTTTTTAAAGTTTATCATTGCAGAATATCAAATTTTCATTTTAATTCTTATTTAATTTATATAATTCAATTTATTTATATAATAATTGATATTGTATAGCTTAAAAAAATTTAAAAGTTATTGGCGCGACAAACAATAAAAGTTTCTCGACAACTCTAAATTCAAAAATTCGGACAAAAATGTGACATTATTCTCATGGCATCGGACGCCAGTGAATTGAGCGATGATTTCATCTCACTCAAAATTGTTTAGGTGATTGGACTGTGGCACGGAGAAATGAAATTGACGTGAAAATCAAGTGAAAGAGATTTCTGTGGCATGCCTGATAGTGTAAGTTGAAGACACAATCGGCGCGTTGACAACACAAAATTGAGTTGAGCTCATGTTCATTCTTTTGCTTTGTGTTGACAAACTTAATGTACAGATTAGAATGGCAACACTTCGCTCGCCATCTTATTAAATTAATGTTGTCTGTTTTTTTAACTGTGCAGTGTAAAAATAAAAAATGAATAATAAAAAGCTATTCAAAAATATATTTTATTTATTTTCTTTATATACATAATTATTCAACTTTTGCTCTTGCTCTTCTTCATCCTCAATAGCTAAAATCAAAATTACTGCTGCCGTCATTTTTCCCTTTTTAGCTGCTGCCATTGTACTAATTTTATCTTAAAGTAAACAAATTACATATGAATTAGCTTTAAAATACATATGCATGTGTACTTAGCACTTTTTTTACTTTGCGCATTTAACAATACACACAATATCGATTAAAATCACTTTCGATACATAAACAATATCGACGTCAACGAAAAATGCATTAGCAACGTGAACATCAACGAATGTTGATATCAACTAGTTTAAACTACTCTCAACTTCATTGTCAACGCATCTTACGCGTTGCTCAACTCGAAAATTAGTTGGCAGCCCGGTTATTTTGTCAACTCAATCAACTAATGTAAACACAAGAAATACGTTGACATTGGATATCAATTGTTGATATAGCTAGAATTGACGCTGCATCAACTAGTGTAAATGCACCATTAGTCTAAAAAGATTAGTTAATTTCAAAAGAATTTTTACAATTTTTAAATAAAAAAATAAAATGCTTAAAAAGCTATTTATCATGGCAATATTTCTAATTCTAAAATAGTAAAAAAGTTCGAAAGTTTTTAACTTTTTTTCAAAGTTTTAAAATTTTTTAAAATTTAAATGAAATAAATAAAAAAAAAATTAAATTCTTATAAAATGTTTTATATCGTAGATCTGAAAACTGCAAATGATTTGTCATTCTATTTTAAACCGAATAAAACAGTCCACTGAATCAAGTCCTCAATCTAGAGCAGCGGTGGGCACGCAGCGGCTCCGGGAGCAGCGGCTGCTTCCAACTTAGGTAGACTCTAATAGGGTTGTTGTTGTTGATGTTGTTGTAGTGCTCCCGAATTCAGATTTCGTGCCCACCGCTGATCTAGAGCATAAAAAAAACTGAAAGCATTCATTTTAAAGTTAAAAATATGGTTAAGTCAGTAAATATTTATTTTTTTCTCGAGAAATCTAAATAAATTTGGTTAAATTTACTTACAAATATTTAATATTTTTGATATTTCAAACAGCATACAAAACTTAAAATAGCTAAAATCATTCAGTTTCAAGTTAAAACAATTATCGAAATTATTCAAACATTGCAAGTTAAGGAAGACGCCAATATTGGAGTACTTAAGGCATTGGCATGCATTTTGAGTGCCTGGGATTGTCTGGAATGGGGATGGGGATTGGGATTGTAAAAGTTAACAATGTTGTAAGATCGTTGCATTGCGAACCATAAATAAATATGTATGGCAAGCACATACTTAAAGACTACTCGTATTTTTATGTGCTTACAGAAATGTGACTTCCCAGTATTTGTTTGAGTTAAAACAGTTGGAACAGGTCAGGCTGATAATTGGCTGGAAACGCCGACTTAATTGGCCATTAACACGACTTGAACAAGTGCATACAGATACGCTAATATAAATATACAAAAAAATATACATATATTAAACTTTATCAAAGTCTTTGTTAACCATTTAAGCAATTAACTAAACCATAATTGAAATGCGCTTTTGGCCAAGGTCTAAGGCAACGGCCAACACGCGTGGCCAAGTGATTCAAGGCACGCCTTGGGATTTAGCCAACCAACAACATGCGATGCGTTTGATTACAATGCGGGTTTAGATTTCGAGTCTGGTTCGTTTGGGTTTGGGTTTGGCAACGGGTTTAGGCCCGATTCGCAATCACGCTAAGTAAAGTTAAAGCCAAAACTGCCTTCATGCTCGGTTACATCGCATGAAGACCCAAAAAACAAGAAAAAACAAAACAAAAACAAAACTCAAATGTGCAAACAATTTAAACATCCTTCTAATGGCAATTGTGTAACTACACACACATCCACACACACCCTCACACACACCCACTTATCATCATTATGTAGTCCCATCATAACATCACATCACATCAACCATTATCATCATTATCTTTGCCCTATCTTCATTATTATCGTTGTTCAACTTGCCGTCAGTTTTCTAAATTTGAATTTTAATTCTGCCTTTTAAAAAGCGCAACATAAAAAACAAATTGCAAACACTTTAGACAAGTTGATTGGCTGCAAAATACCCTGTAATTGTGCAGCGAAGTGGATAGAGTTGTATATGTCAAAGTGTTGAACTTACATAAAATTGAATAGAATTGATTATTTTCAATTTTTTATTATCAGATTACAATTTTATCTCCTTTTAATTGGTTGCTTATTAACCTTCAAAACAAGTTAAGCATGTTATACCCCTTTGGCTAACTTTGCTGGGTATTGTGAGGAAAACCATTGACGTTGTCAAGTCTCCTGATGCTCGCTCCGGATGCAATTTCAATTTCCAATCACATTCATATTACACGGCTGCATGCTTGCGTCTGGATTAAAGGCCAGACCACGCCCACTTCCCCACTCGCCCCTCGCAGCGCCCACAGCAATCACTTCTGCCACTTTTTAACGTCAAATTGATTCCATGTGGGTTAGTTGAAAAGTTGCCAGGATTATGTTTTACCAGATGTATTTATTTTAACAACAAATTATTGTTGCTGTATTGAAAGCTGAATTTTTTAGCATAAACAAATTCGCGAAAATCGAAATCGACAAAGTTGTCTATCTATTATATAGGTATATAATGATGATGGGCAGAAAACAGCGCATGCAATACGAAGAAACACAAAATGATTCATGACTCGCAAATGATTGAGTACAGAAAAGCTTTCGAGCATCATTCTAGGAATCCAGAAAATGTCTAACAAATTGCTATTAAATTTATTAGTTGAATTCGAAAATATACCTTTACGAATATCTGCAGATAAATGTTTATCTGTCTGTCCTTATATATTTTATTATATATATATTTTAATAAATTCAATATATAAAAATATATATAAACTCTATCTATATAGTTATTTCTATTCAAGATATATATCTTTCTGTCTCTCATGTTTATTTTTATGATTTATTTTGTGCCTTCAGTTGAGTTCTCTCAACTTGTTTGGCAACCCTAGTGACCTGTACATCCGTTCGTATACGTAATGTTATAACAGCTTTATCTGTTCATTTGCAATATCCGCTCGCCGGAAAATGTTGCTCATTAGGAAATGCATGAAATCAAAGTCAAGAATATTTAATATTTATAAATTTGTTAAATATTTTGTGGCACGCGCTACACAGAAATACATACACATACACTTGCACATACACATACAAACAATATATGCTTGCATGCATTCCCTGTTGACCATAATATTGGCAAGGCCCAACAACAACAACAACAATAATTGTTTGGCTTTGAAGTTTGATTATAAAGCCAGTGTGAGGGTCAGCTAAATACCAACATACACACATACATACTATATCATCTATACTAAGTTTATAAACACGATGTTGTCTGCGCTTCCACACCAACAACAACAACAACAATCATAGCAACAAAGCCAACATCAAGTGTAGTCCAAACATTATGCGTTTGTGCAATATTTGCGAGACCTTTTGGTAAAAGGCCGAGACCGTTGAGAGCTGGACAAACAAACATACAAACAAATAAACACACATACATACATTCCCATGCATAGAACACTGTATGCAGTTACTTAATATGAATTGCATTAGATTTTCAGAGAATAAAAGACAACAGAGAGAGAGAGAGGGAGAGTGAGAGAGAGAGAGAGAGAGAGACACAATCTCAGCTGCCTTTTCTTCTTCCTATTATTGTCTGTATTATTTAAATATTTGTTTTTCTCTCTCGTTGCGTTAACACACGTGCAACACAACTATAACAACAATAGCAAAGCACCGTGACGCAACCCGATTGAAAATGTCACCAAATTCATCTTCTTATTCATCTAAAAATAAATACAAAGTTCAAACCTATTTCATCATGCATTAAATTCTCTTAATTTTAGACAACAACATTGCAAATGCACTGACAATTATTTCTCTTACATTTCAGAAATAAGTAATTATATATTTTCAATACGTGCCCTTAAAATGCATACAAAATTAAATGAAAAATAAAGTTAAAACTTATTGTATATTTTACTAAGAAATTCATATACACTAATCGCATTTTTTTATTTCACGTATATTAAGCACTGAAGACAAAGTGTAGAGTGTGAATCAGTGTAATATTTATGTAAAGTATAAAAATCATTAGTTGAAAAGTTGTATATGTACATAAATCCCTATATCAAGATGTTCATTTGTTTCAATTTAAATTTTAGAATTTGTAAACACAATTCATCTCTTACATAAAAAAAACTGAATGCAGTTTATATTGTAGGAAGATTAAAATTAATTTAAATTGTCTGAAATAATGAAAATATTATGCAACAGCTAAGAAGCATAACATATAAATGTTGTTATAAATTATTTTAGTTTTTTAAAATAAATCAAGAATGCTGATTTCAATATTACAATATTACTGTTAATACAATTTATATACAGTTTTTGTTGATGCTTGCACCACTGTGCAACGGTGACGTCGACGTCGACGGTCGACTGCTGTTTGGCCAATGCAAATAACAACAAGAAACGACAGTGGCAGCAACATGCGGAGAAGAGGCAATAAAACATGCGGCAAACGCATGTGACATAGACGACAACTTGGCAGAGCCACCAGACTACATAGAGATGGGCCAGTCAACAGAGAAGAGGAGAGAGGAGAGGAGAGGGGCTGCTCCTCAGTGGTCCGTGGCAATTGCATCCGCTGTGCGTGCATGGCCCAGACCAGACCAGCGAACCATAAGTGGATCACTGGGCAGCAGGAGTGGAATGGGGGAGGGAATGAAGGAGAGGGGCAAGTTGGCCACTTGAGTGGGAAACTTGATTATGCCATATGCTATATGCGATAATCAAATTGCGTTCGTTTTCAGTTGCACCTAGTGATGTAAATCCAAACTAAATATATAGTTTAAAATTGGAATTTAAGCAGAGCATCAAACTGAAACAAATATCGGTTCCGTTTTTCGGTTACGGTTCCGACTGCAGTACTAAAAACGAAACGGTTAATTTCGATTGTCAATGAAAACATTGAGTTTGCAAATTTAGCGTCAAATTTTAAACAAAATTCATCAATTGCCCGATACAAATATTCAAATATTAGCTAATGATTCTTAATTTTTGGATTGTTTTATGGATATTTTCTAAATGGAATTTTATTTTAAATAAGTACCGATGAATTTTAATTGTTTCATCGAGTTAAAAACTTAAAAATTTGTTTAAGAAATTATCGATTAATATTTGTATTTGTGCATCACTAAGTTGTATTTAAGTTGCGTTTAAGTTGTTGCTGTTGTTGTTTTTGGTACGCGGAATGTTGCGTTTGGTAGTTGAAGCTTACCTAAGTTTTGCCTATTAAGAGTCATCAGCATTCATGACGGTCAACAACAATTTGGAGTGCCAATTGCAAGTGGCGTATAAAACAGTTTGAGGTTGAGGCAACAAACAACAAACAGTGACAGCAGCAATGGAGAGACAACAACGACAACGACATCGACATCGAAGACAACTGTTTGCTGGTTGCCACTTGTGATGTGAACCCTGAACATGAAAACATTCGATAGGTTTTTCTTTGGATTCGACCTCTTTTACCAGCAGCTAGAAAAAAGAAAGGTTATCTTCGACACACCACAGATTTAATACCCTTGAAGAAAATTTGAAATAAATTTAAATTTCCATTAAAAACAAAAATTAAGTATACGACTAAGACAAAATGTTATTGATCAAGAATAAATACAGTCGAACTTCCCTAACTCGAATCACCATTATCCGAGAAAAAAGTTCGAGTTAGGGAATTTTTTTTTTTACTTCTTTAAATGAAACTACAATTTCATTCATTCATAAATACATTTCAAATTGCAAACTTTTCTTGCTATTTTCAACAAAAAAAATTCCAGTTTGTTCAAGACCTGTCGATATTCTCAAAAATTGGTTTAATCGTCATTTTGCTGTATCCAGAAGACGTTCCCGATTCAAATGACATAATTAATTTTCCATTTTGTAATATAATGAAAACCGTTTTCGATGAGATACCATATTTTTCAGCCACTTAAATTTTTTTATCCACTTTTAAATTTCTTTACAAATAAGTTGAAATATTTCTTAAAGAGATAATCATTTTAATACACGTGCTGGTGCTATGGTAAATAATCTTGAACTGATGCGCTGACAAAGAAGTACATTACGAACATCTTTCCCAAAGCAATTTCACAAGCTTAAGTAATTTTTAATGCAATATTCTATCATATACCATAACCATATGTATGTTAATGTACAACAATATTACGTATCAAAACGAGCCGGTAACAAAAGCAAAACAAGAAACGAAAAAAAATTCAAACTTTATTGGGGATTTTCCCGAAAAATTCGACTTACAGAAGTACGGGACAATATTTTTGTTCGAGTTAAGGAGAATTTCGAGTTAGGGAAGTTCGAGTTAGGGAAGCAGAATTGTATGAAATTTGCTCAGTAAACGCTATTGCCACTCAATTTTGTTCGAGTTAGAGAAAATTCGAGTTAGGGAAGTTCGAGTTAGGGAAGTTCGACTGTATATATATAATTGACTTTACTTTCTTTGATGCGTTACATATTTCATCGCATAATTATAATGCCCTTGCTGCAGAGTGTATAGAAACGTAGCACGGCTTATCTCACTGGTTGTGGCTGTAATCAAAGATTTGCATAAGTTGAGAGAGTCATCGTTGCCGTTGTCGCCGATGCGGGTCTAATAACCATAAACTTTAATATGTTTATGGCAGAAGCAGCTGCCTACCTGTGTGTGTGTGTGTGTGTGTGTTTCAGGTGTGTGTGCTTATATTTGCATTACAAAGTCAATTTAAGTGTTTCCCCTCCTTGGTCGGGCTTTTTTGCCATTGAACTGATTTGATCGAACATCAATTAAATTGCGCTATTTTTATGGCCATAAGCAGCATATGGGAAAACAAATACAAATACAAATGCATATGTTACACGCATTTGTATGTTTATGTGTATTTATGTATGTGCACCATTCTTTGTTCAATATTGGCCTTCGCCTTGTTGTTGCCAGTTTCGGGCTCGGAAGTTGCATTGTTGTTAACTCAAGGTGCTCAAATCAATTCAAGATTTGCCGCCAATTAGCACATATGTATGCTATGACTCTGTGATGTAATAAGAAATAAAATTACTACGTCTATTTTGACACTGGCAAACTTTTGCAAAATTGTAATTGATTGTTCGATACTCTAGTCGTTTTTCTGTTAGGTTTCCCTCAATTTGTAATCGATCTTTTACTTTTAGACATAGATTTATCGACTCATCGATTTTTACTTATTTGCAATATATGCCAAATTCTATAGATGTTCGAATTTTCGATATTTTATCATCGGACATTGCATTCTTTATTTAGCGATCGACGGAATTTACCGTAATAATACAAAAAAATGCATAATGACGATGATGATGTTATTGATTATTATCATTATGAAATTGTAGCTCAAGTTGAAATTCGCGCGCACGCGTTTTGAATACGCGACATTTGCTAATCGCGCATAGCGCGCATATCAAACACAAACATGACAAATGGCTACACACAAGCACACACGCACATACATAGAGAGATGCAGACAGACAGACGCTGTTTTGTGTTATTACTGAGTGCGAGCAAAAACGCGCACAAGACGCGCGCGATAACTGCGCGGTTTGTTGGCAGGTGGTGAAGAGAAAGTTACCAACATTGAAACCGCTTTTGTTGTTTTTATTGTTGTTGCTCAAGCCCGAAAAAAATCAAAGCTAAACACTCACATACTATACCAAAAAAAAAAACAGCCATGCAATAAAAACCGAAGAAGCACCAACAACAACAACAACAACAAAATTAAGTTAAACTGGGGGAAGCAGCAGCGCAAGCGATTATGAAATCGCCGTCAATGGAATTCGAATCAATGTAAATATGTAGCCCGTATGTATGTATGTGTGCGAGTGTGTGTGCGTGAGTGTATGGGGCGTGCAGCTTGACTTTGGCTAACTCTCCGGCTCAAAAGAAAAGAAAAAAAAAACTGTTTCGCAATATTCAACATCGAAAGCGAAACGAGGCCTGGGCCTGGCACAGACAGACAGACGGACGGACAGACAACTCAACTCCTCAGCAATGCGGCAACTTGGACTGGATTGGCTTTTAATTGAATCATACTTATACATGGACAGACACACACACACACACAGAGACAGAGAGAGAGAGAGAGAGAGAGGGAAGAAATAGGAGTTAGTGATGGGTATCGGTTAGAGAAGCATCGATTTTGACATCGGGGAAGTATGTATATCTCAAGGAATATCATATCGAATATATTTTATTAAAGTAAATATCGTTTAAGGTGTATTTTTATTTTCTTCAAATTTATGCGCTAAAATCAAACGAAAATTTGTAATTCATTAAATTTTTCTCTGCATCGATACATTATTAATGTCACCATCTCTAATAGGAGTACTTTTGTATGTACAAAATATACAGTTGTTGTTGGTTGGTTGTTGGCCACATAAACGCAGCCAGAGAGTAGGAAGCGACAAACGCACTTGATACAAGTTGTTGCTATTGCTATCGTTGAAGTTGATGTTGTGGTTGTTGTTGTTGTTGTTGTTGCTGCTGCTGCTGGAGTTAATGCCGCAAATGCCGCCCGCGGATGTATGGCATTTTTCACTTTTGCTTTTAATAGCCAGCGAGACAGTGAGACGAGACACGAAGACACGAAGACAAGGCGACAAAGAGACAGACATATCGACTGACAGACAGGCTAGCAATGCAAGTTGCGTTTTGGGAATTTTTCTATACCCTGTATTCATTGCAGTTTCGACGAAAGTAGGCTGCATTCCCAAAAAAAAGGTAAAAAGAAAGTCAAGTTCGTGATAAGAATATGCCCTTTATTTCTTATGACGAAAATATGCTAATCAACCATAGTTGATTTATTTCGAAAATATTCGTGAGTAAAGAAATTATCAAGCTGCATTTCTATATAGATCACGAAAATGAGAAACCTTATTCTGTAATTACAAGCTCATTTATTTTGGCTTTATTTATTTAAATCTTTTAAATTTAGTGATCTAGGAACTAGGAAATCAGATCCCATTCACTATTTACATTAAAGTCATAGGGTATATTGCCAGTGTAGCATCCTCCACATTGGCAATTGCACTTTGTGTTTTTGTTGTTGTTGAATTTTTGAAATTGCCGCTCTAGACATAACTGTAAGTTGAGCGTGGTGCAGGCGCCAGATGTCGCCCATTTTATTTCATTTAGTGGAACGAACGCACAGGCCAAGGAAATCAACTGGATGACATTGATATGAGAAAGGAGAGCAGAGAGAGAGAGAGAGAGAGAGAGAGAGAGAGAAGAGTCGACTTTCGACAGTTGCAGGAAATGTGAAAAGTTAAGAGCGCAACAGGATACAAGTGCCTCTGGACATGTCCTCATTTTCATTTCGAAATCATTATTTTTTGTTTAACGCACGCACAATGGAAATCGAATGTTCGACATTTCAAGTGGTTCAAGTGGATGCACAGAAAGAAAGGGACAGACAGAGAGAGCGAGAGAGAAAGGAAATTCTGCACAGAGAAAGTTACTTCAACATGCGTTGCAGCCAGAACTATTATTGATAAGGCCACGCGAATTTGGTGATTACGTTTGCCAGCCATTAAATTGCATAACTTGCAACTAGCCATAGCAACAAATATTAACGTGCTTCAATTGGCACCAACTGAAATCGGGTCCGATTGGAATGACAAATTGGGTAACTAATTGGATATGCTGCTCTTCTGCTTGGAACTCTCCAATGAGCAGCATGCAACCAATTAATCACAAAACGATAACATAAATAGAACTAACCTCGCTTTTCGATATTTTTATTTTTGATGATTTTGCCGACGGTCACGACGGCAGTCAATGTTGCTCTTGTTGTTGTTGTTGTTGCTGCTGTTGTCGCTTATCGGATTGGTAACAAAAATATGCAAATCAAGTCGATTCTTTTGGTTTGTTGATTAACACAACTAGTTTTCACCAATATATAAGTTATTGTATTTAAAGCACTAAAACTTTTCGATTATTCTTCTGGTTAATTTTGTTTTATTTAATATTTGGCAAACACTTTGCAAACTAATCAACATAATTGTCCGTAAGATTTTTGGTTTGTATAACTTTATAACATTTATATAATGATCACACAATCATTGTGCATACGCTATTTTCGTTTATATTTTGTTTAAACAAAATCAAAAAGTTTTTCCTATTGTTAAATACGGGCTCTTTGTTGTTGCTGCACGTACACGAGTTGAATGTTAAATAATTTACACGTTTTGCACTGCCTCTGATTAAAAAACTTGCGGTTTGGCTGCAAATTAGCTAAATGACGTATTTATATCCTTTTCGTTTACGTTTATTAATATTTTTTGTTGGAAAGCTAATCCAGTTTCTTTTACTCCGTGTTCCACGACTTTCACGCTCAGCTGTTCTCGATGAACTGAACTCCCCACGCTTTGCACAGCTGGCAAAGAAATCGATGTTAACATCGATACTTCGATAATTATTCACCTCTTATGATAACCAGAACAGCTGTTTAGTTTAACAGAAAGCATAACAGCAGTTAAGATAATTGCTCTAATATTATTAACATAAACCAACCTAAAAAATTTATTAGTCAAAACAACAGAAATTCATTCAAAATTCTATCTTTAAATTTAGAGAAAATACTTAAAATAAAGTGACCTTTTTAAAAAGACTTAAATCTGACATTGCACCTTTTTCTGTGGTTGCAAGGCTGCCACGTAACAAAACTGGCTCTTTTTGTGTTAACCAAAGCTGCCACACGTTTCAAACATATTCTGAACAACTCGATACAACCCTGTCTGGAATTGTGATTTGCAATTTTTTACTGTGCCTACTTTGAACGTGAATATTTATTTTATATACACAATTTGATTGAAAATATTCAGTAATAGCACAGCTACAAATCAAACAACAATGTCGAGCACGCAAGCGACAGTAACGGCTTACCTGGCAGCACAGAAGAAGACGACAAACAAAGATCTTGCTGCCGAATGGACACTTATTGAAGAGCTGCACAACGAAAAGTATGAATTTTGTGTCATTCAAGCGTTTTACTTGTCTCATTACATATGCGGCGTTTTCTTTATAGGCTATGGAATGAGCTGACTATTAAGCTGGTGACATTTGTGCGTCATGAATCGCTGCAGGATGAAAGCGCTCTGTTGCAGCTGTACCAGAATTTTATTTCCACATTCGAAACAAAGTGAGTTGCGTTTTCAGACCCTGTACTTGGCAATGTGCCACAGGGTCCATTGAGTTTGTCAACAACAAACCAATCTAACAGAACATACATTTAGTGTTTGTTGTATTACACAGTCTGATCAAACTTGATTCAAATTTCGTTATTGTTCTTGCAATTTATAGAATAAATCCCTATGGGCTGATCCAAATACTCGAGGTGGTTGTGGACAACATCAGCGACAAAAAGGAGGCCATTGACTTTCTGGAAAAAATGAAGGATAAGGTGAAGATCTGCGATGAAGCTGTCTGGTATCTGCAGGTAATGCAGGGCAACCTCTACCTGAGCAATCTCAACGATCTGAACGCCACCAAGAAGATCATCGAGGAGCTGCGCGATGTCCTCGAGGAGGCGGGCAATGTGACGCCTGTGCACGGCAAGTACTACATGCTGGCATCCCAGTACTATCGTCGTGTGGGCCAGCACAGTGAATATTATCGCTGTGGCCTGCAGTTCCTTGGCTGTTCCCTGGATGACTATCCGCGGGATCAGTGGGCACAGCAGGCATTCTTTTTGGGACTCGCTGCCCTCCTGGGCGATGGTGTCTACAACATTGGCGAGCTCTTGGCTCATCCAATTTTGGAATCGCTGCAAAATACTGAAAATGATTGGCTTGTGGAGCTGTTGAAGGCATTCAATACGGGCGACATTAACAAGTGAGTTGTCCCCGTTCTCAATTGGGTAAACAATACAAACTTCTCTCTTCTTTTTGTCCAGATTTAATGACATGAAAAAGATTTGGTCCAAAATCCCCGATCTCGCTGCCCAAGAGGTTAAGCTGCGTCAGAAGATTTCGCTGCTCTGCCTCATGGAGATGACATTCAAGCGTTCGGCCATCGAGCGGGCCATTTCCTTTGCCGACATTGCCAACGAGACCAAGTTGCCAGCCAAGGAGGTTGAGTTTCTGATCATGAAGGCTCTCGCTCTCGATCTGGTGCGTGGTGAAATCGATCAGGTGGCCGGAGTTGTCAACATGTCGTGGGTGCAACCGCGTGTCCTGAATCGCAATCAAATCGCCGGCATGGCGAGCACACTGGACACATGGATGGGAGCGATCACAAGCATGGAGAAGCTTATGGAGAATCGTGCAGCAGAAATTCTCACAAATTGATTATAAGTTTTCATTAATTTCCATTTGCGTTTATGCTTTTTGTATTAAATCAACAACACATGCATAAAGCACATAAAAAGTTGTAATTATTACTATAAAAATAAGGGAGAAAAGGATCCTTCAGTTCCTATTGTACCATTCAGGAGACAAAGTTTTTAATGATTATGATTGATGGAATATTACTTTATTTAAATGTATTTAATTCGAGATTTTAGTTGACACCAATGGCCTCCACATAACCCATGCAGGTTTCAGGATTAAATATAAACAAGTTTCGATGGGGTGCTTCCATTTTGGTCACCACCTTGATTATCTCCTGTGCGACAACGCCGCCAACGACAGCAACAGCTGGTGAAATCTGGGCAAACAGTAGACCAAGTGCATCATTATTCAAAGCGGAATTGGGCACCAGTTCATCACGTATCTTCTGCAACAGTGCAATATCCGAATCTCTGGACTTGTAGCTGGGGTCACGTTTATGTGTGCTACGAAAGTTTTGCAGAACGCGCAGCAGGATGATGCCTGGTCCATCACGCTTCAGCTTTCGCTGATAACTCGGCGCATTGATGTCAAAGTCCAGCCAAGTGGCGTACGCGGGATATTCGACTTCGCGTTGCACTGGCGTCGAAACAGTTTCGCATTTCACCTTCTCATTGGGCTTGGAGACCACCTTGTACTTGAAGACATTCCTAAAAGAAATTGTGAAAGATTAAGTTTAAGTTTTGCTGAACTTTATAGTGAATCCCTAGTCTAGTAACTTACTCCACAAAGCAATGCTTCTGCAAGCTGGCAAAATGGAAACCAAACATGCCCCAAACGTCGGCGGCAAAAAATCTGACGCCGAGCTCACGGCATATTGTATCAATCCGTATCAATTCCTCGTTGCTTTCGCCGTTTATAACGACCACATCGAACTGGCCAAAGAAGTCGGCGGTTTTCTCCTTCAACGGCTGAGTGTCGGCGGATATATCCACCATGGGATTAAGGGCACGAGCACGCGCCAACGAAGCCTCCGCCCGATTGCTGCCCAACGATTCGCGTGCCGCCAAGAATTGGGAGCAGAAATCTTCCTCAGACACTAATTTATCGTCGTGCAGTTTAACCAGATTTACGCCGGATAAAATAATATTCTTAGTAATCTCAGCACCAAGTCCATTTAGTCCAGAAATTAATATATTGGCTGTGCGCAGTCTAAAAAAGAGTAATTGCTTTAGACCTGCTGCTTCTTCTTCTCTCTAATTGCCGCACCGGCAAACCGGTAAACTTACCGTTTTTGTGATTCCAAGCCCCAAAGTCGAATCTGTCTATCGTATAGCTCGTTTTCTGCTTCAGTTAGCTCAACTCCAGTTTCGCTGGGATTTTTATCTACTTCCATTTTCATGTTTAGCACGAAAAAATTGTATCAAAATTGCAAATTTGCAAATTAGAACGCTAAAACGCTTGTACTCAAATTATCGATACTAAATAATGCGACCAATCGGTACTCGATTCTTCTTTCGATACATACATACAAATCAAATTGGGATTAACATATTTAGATCGTATCTGACGTTGGTCACACTGCCAAAACGAAAAACAAAATAGATTTTTGTAACAATTTTACCCAAAGCAATAAAAAACAGCTATTATAAGATTAAGATTATATTGATTTGAACGTGAATCAGTGTAAGCGGAGGAGTTAAGCAATTGGCAAAATGGCAACGCTACCGCCGCGCAAGAATCAAACGCCAACTCGCATCTGCAGCAGCATAAAACCGCACTTGACGCCGCTCCAGACGTTGCTCCAAATGGGCTTCCAAAAGCACAGAGCGTAGGTTACACAGCCTCAAAAATGTCACCACCTGCCTTGGCATAATTGAATAGCTATGATTCGATATTTGCCAGCAATATCAATTGCCCACTATGAATGCAGTGCGATTTATTGATTTTTTTTCTTTGCTGTAGTGAAAAAGCTTTGGCATCGACCGGAAATCGAGGCGTGCAAATTGCATCCGACTGGTTGTTGGCCCATGTCAACGATGCCACCTTGGACGAGTGCGCGCCACGGGAGTACATTATATATGCGTGTCCAACTGGTCCATTTCTGCAGCAGCTCGAGGAGTTTTGGTCGAAGTCGCGACAGATGTGCGGCTGGAATGGCGCCCACAATTATGTGCCCCACATAACGCTCGTTTCATTCTTCAAGGTGAGCCAGCAATTGTTTGAACTGATTGTTCGACTGACTGACTGATTGATTGTTTGTTTTGCTAGGCACCCGATGAATGCTCACTGCAGCTGTCCAAGGCCTTGAAGCAGGTGGTGGACATGACGGGCGCTCTCCTGGATCGACCCATTAAACTGGAGCCGTACATGAGCCAAAACTTTATGGGCTTCTTTGTGGCCGAGGATGATGCGAACTATTTGAAGCGTCTGGCATTGCAATATGTCAAGGAGGTGTCCAATTCAAGTATGCCTGCGATTAGTAGGAGCAGTTGCACTTTTCTTTGGTTTTTACTTGTATTTGTTATCTGGTTATCTGGTTAAAACTCTGTTCGATCTGTCGTGGTTGGCGTTGGCTTAAGGTTTCGTTCTCTTCCTCCTACTCCTTCTCCTCTGCCTCTGCCTGCACATGGATTTGATAACGTTACGGGTTGCGGATCACAGTTATAAGCGACACTTACGAGCAGCTGGACGCTATTGTCGCCTGCTTCCCCTGGTGCGGAGCCGTCTCCTCGGGCACTCGCTGCATTCCCCGCAGCAGTCGATGTAAGCGTCAATAGTATTAAATTTCGACTAGCTAATTACACTAACTGCACTAAGTACTAGTCTAACCAACACACACACACACACACCTGACTAAGACTGATTTCAAAATGCGCGCGAAAAGCAATTAATGATTCCTGATAAGATATCAGAGTCGCATTTGTTATTCGGATTCGCACAAAGAATTGGTTTATACAAGTTTAACAATTACATTTTGTTTACAAGCAAAACAAACAAGCGGTTAAGGCGACAGTCGAGCGCACTCGACAGTAGAATACCCTGCGACCACATATTTTAATTCGCACTAGCTTTTTAAAAGCGTAAAAAAGTGATTTTTATTAGGAATGAATAATCGGGACATTCAGCAAAATGTGACGAATGTCAATTTTTTTTGAGAATATTTTAAAATTTAAATTTGCTATCGTTCGTCACAAAATTGTATATCAGCAAATTTGGGGTATGAAAATGTTTTCGTCACTAGACTTTTTACAGCGAAAAGTGTTTTTTTATGAGATTTTTAGAATACTTGAATAATAATAATAATAAATGAAGTGTAAAAAAATAGATAATGAATCAATAATTATAAGGAATTCTAAAAACGAGGAGTTAAATCCAAATTGTGACGAAACAAATACAATTTGTTAATAGCCAAATTCAAATATTAACGAAACCTTTTCAAAAGAAGAAATTGAATTCCATGATAGATTAATCTATTTAACAATCTTTTTTATTCAGTCAGACAAAAACACTTCAAATTTTTGAGCACTTTACACAATAATATTTTGAAAATATAGTGCATTTTTAACGGACGTCATGGTATAATAAAGAGGTGTATCGCAGTCGCAGGCAATCTGACATCAGTCTAGACTGACTAAGTCTAGAGTAACTAAGACACACGTATGTAGTTAGTCGTAGCTGGTCTACTATATAGCAATTTTGCATGTATAGATTAGTCATAATTGTTGCCCGTTTGCTTAACTTGATTTCATCATTGATTCATGAGTTTGATGTATCTGCGCATCAGTATCACACCAAAATGATGACGTGGCAATCATTCCTCAAACACACACGCACACACATATACATACCCGTATTTATGTATAAGTAGAGGGGCAAACTACTAATAGAGTCTATTACCCGTAGCGATATCACTCGAGCCGCACGTTAAGAGTCTGCACCTGACGCTCGCCTATCAGTTCCCGCAGTCACAATTCAATGCACTGAAATCGCTTGTGGAAACCCTAGATGCCAGTTGTGCGTCCAATTGGGAGCTGCGCTTATATTCCCGCGATCCAAGACTCGCTACCAAACAAGTTAGCACCGTTTAAAACTTCCAAATCAGTCGCAATTTGTTGACACTGAATTCCATTGTTTGTTTTGCAGGTGCAAAAAGTGATTTATCCACATAATCCACACGAGACGGACGAGCTGGAGCTGCGCATTGGCGACTACATCTACTTGAACAGCGAGGGCGTCGATAGCTCCAGCGACGGCTGGGCCGAGGGCATCTCTTGGCTCACGGGCAGCACGGGACACTTGCCCGTTAACTACACGGAACGCACTGCCGAATCGGACGCCTGGACACTGCATCGTGTCGTGCAGCTATCCAAGAGCGTTGCCTCCTCGCTCAATTCGACCGAGGATCTGGACATTGTGGACGGACGCAGCATATCCACAGAGCCGGAGGAGCGTCAACGTCAAAGTAAGATCTATTGATTAGATTGTCTCAGTTTGCTAACGAAACTCAAACCGTTGGCGTCACAATGTCGCCGTCATGCTCGTCGATTTGATTTTGAATTGCAATCGGACTACTGTATTATTTAAAAGTCATAACAATCATTTAAAAATGTAATAAATTACAATTTAACTATTTTATATACTTTTACACTTGCAGGCCTACATCCCGAGATTATAGAGGGATCCTCGTTTGAGGAGTCGGAGCAGAGTGTCGAGAAGTATTTGCGCCAGACACTGCAGCCCTGCTTGGAGCTGCCCTCGCTGCAGTTGCTCAACAATCAGCACAACTTGACGCATCAGCACAATCCGCATACGCCGACAATTGAGATAACCGCCAACATGTCTTCCGTTTCCACCTCCAATTCGGTGTCCAAGAATGTCGATGAGATTATGGTGGAACCTGCTCAGATCAAGCCACCCCGACCGGATGATACGCTCAGTGTTCACTCGAATGCGGAGCCTTCGTTGCATCCCAACTCGTTGGATGCGATGCACGCGAAGAATCGCAAGATCTACATACTGCGACATGGCGAGCGTGTGGACTTCACCTTTGGCACCTGGATACCCTATTGCTTCGACGAGTTCGGACACTATATGCGCAAGGATCTCAACATGCCCAAGGTGCTGCCACAGCGCAAGAACAGTCCCGAGGGCTGGCAGAACGATTCGCCGCTGACCAATGTGGGTCTCTACCAGGCGCGTCTAACTGGCGAGGCTCTACACGAGGCCCAGGTGCAGATCGATCATGTCTATTGCTCGCCCTCGTACCGCTGTGTCCAGACCTGCACCAGTGCCTTGGAGGGACTGCAGATCAGGGGACAGCACAAGATTAAGCTGGAGCCGGGCCTGTTCGAGTGGATGGCCTGGTATCCCAATGGCGTGCCCGATTGGCTCAGCAGCAGCGAGCTGATCGAGGCCAAATACGACATCGATCTGGACTATACGCCCATTCAGCAGGCCAGCGATCTGACCAGTCAGCTCAAGGAATCCTCGGAGCAGTTTTACACGCGCAATCATCAAGTGCTGCTGCAGCTGCTCGAGCGGACCAGTGAGTGTCCTGGATATTACTACTCAAACAGTGTAATTTAAACCTTCACTTCCTTCTTTTCAGCTGGCAATTTGCTGCTCGTTGGCCATGCCACCACTCTGGACACCTGCTCCAGGCAGCTGACGGGCGGCGCGGCACGCAGCACCAACGAGCTGCGCCAGGTGATACACAAGATCCCGTACTGCAGTCTGGCCACCGTGGAGCAGATGGACGGCGTCTGGAAGCTGGTCGAGCCGGAGTGTTTGCCCGTCACACACTCGAAAAATCCGCGCTTCGAGTGGAATGCGCTGACGACCACCTAGTGCCCGTGCTTGGAGCAGTTTCTCTGCACCCACTAAACATACATAGATAAAGGCATCTTCTGACCAAACTGAGAATCACACATATATATTTATATGAACGCAAGACAAACATTTTTATATATACGTAAATTGTTAAGTTTATGCTAAAGATTGCTTAGCTTTTTACCTTTTTATAAGTTATTAATCGTTTTATTTAAGGCAATTCTTTGATTGAGTTGAGCGCAGGGATTGAAAGTAACAGCTAAAATTTGTAATTATTAATTTGAAGTCTTACTTCTAATATAAATCAATTTTAATTCTTGTTTTTAAGCTTAAAGTTACGAAATATCAGTTTATATTTTCAAATTAAAGTTAACGCTTTTTTAAAGTAACGAAATAAGATTCACAAATTCTAAAGAAACGGATATTTAAAATTATAATTTAAAAATAGCTAGTTTCTAAAATCAAGAATTAATTTTATAACTTATAACCGTTTCGATCCCTGGCTAAATGGCTAAATGTGCTTCGACAACAAATAGAAATCAGATATTTATATATTTGTAAGATTTGAGCAAAACAATTAATTAATTATTGCTGAAATTGAGCATGATTTTGGCTCAATGTTTTCATAAATTTTATATATGAAATACGTTGCATGAAACACAATACAATAATAATAATAATAACAATAGATACGTGTATACAATATGCTTACTTACCAATTAAAGAGGCGCGCTTTTAGCCTTGTCAACAGCAACTGTTGACCGTTAGCTGCTTTAATTATGCTTTAGCTTCGCCCGTTGGCAGCATTAAAATAAATGAATTAATTAACTACGCATGTACTCTTGATTAGCCTTAGCCGACAAATATCTGAAATACAATATACTATATCTGAACAAATGTAGCCAACCCAGAGGCATATTCTTACTGTAGTTAACTAGCTATCAGACTTTATAGAGTGGCAACTACAATGGCCCATAGGTATAGAAATAAACGTTAAGAAAACATTATGTAGCGCACAAATTGAAATCAAATAAAATAAAGTTAAATATACATGAAAATTTAAATGATTTTCAGCTATTATAAAATTTGTAATCTAAACACAATTTTTAATTTTTACTTACTTAATTGATTGGCTGACAGTAAATAATTAAACAACAGTTGCTTTTAATTTATGCGGCTCTACAGAAAAAAGCCGACGTTTTATTTTTTATTTATTGCGCATTGAATTAGTAATTTTTAAAACTATGAAATATATAATTGTTGAACTATTTAATTGAATTATTATTATTTGTATTGGTATTTGTAATATTTATACATATAACTAGTATATGTACTTGTTTTAGTTTTGCCTTTCATTAATTGTTTGTTTGTTTGTTTATTTTTGTAATAAGTTGGGCTCAGTTAACAAACTTAAAATACACTTTTTTTTAATTGTATAATTTGAAAGAAAGTTTAATTGTTTTTTTTTTATTAAAATTGCTCATTGAAAGTTTAAGTAGATTAAGCATTTCTTGTGTATAATTATAAAACAAAAAAGTACTTTTAAAATTCCTGCCACGATTTTTGTGGCAAACACGTCAAAAATATTTGCAACTTAAAAATACAGATACATAGATACATACATATTTGTATTTAGATGGTTGACAAAGAAACTTAAAAATGATCGAATTATGGTCTGAGAAAGCCGTTGCTAAAAAGTGCCCATCCCAATCCCTGGGTCAGCTCGAGGCCCAGCAAAAGCAGCAGCAGGACCAAGACGACGCTTGCCCTTTTTAGCCAGGATTGTTTATCGAATAATTGTTAGCACTGCACCTTGCCGTATTGGCCGCCACGACGCTCCAGGTGCTCGCGATACTCCTTGTAGTGCATCTGGATCTCTTGGGAGCGATAGCGTGTTAGCTTAATGGATTTACGCAGTTCCTGGGTGATGACGGCCCGATAGCCGCCCTTGCGCAGCAGCGAATCAATGGTTTGCACCTGATCCCAGCCCTGTTCGGTGGCCACCTGTGGCAAATATGTCGCTGTGCGCTTCAAGCCGCGTTCGGTCAAGAACTCAATCCGTATGCCATGCACGCCCAGCTGCCAGTCCAGATGCCCTTGGGCCTCCTCAAAGTTCTGCAATATGGAAACGGAGACGGTGAGTCGGGGCAACTCATCCCGGGAAATGGGTGCGAAACGTGAATCCTTGAAAGCGCTGGTCAATGCATATTCCCGCAGGCCATTGTGCAACTCCATGGCACTGAAGGTGCCAATGCAGCCCCGGAGACGCTTGTCACGTCCAATCTTCCAGGTGACAAACAATGGATACGAATCGTTACTAAACATCGGCACTCCGGGTCCATCCATGTTGTTCAGCTCGCAGTCGAGCACCTCAAAGCAAAAGAGACACATATCCGGAACGGCAACGTTATCCAATGGCTTTATCCGCATGCCATGTCCGTTCATATAGTGCTGGGAATAATGAACCGGCTGCTGTTGATGATACTCTCCCTCATCCCCATTGCTATTGGAATGCTGCGGCTGTTGTTGTTGTTGCTGCTGCTGCTGCTGGTAGTTGTTGTGGTGATTGTTATAATGGGAGTTGGACATTTTGTATCGTTTGGTTAAGCTTAAGTCTACCGATTATTATATATATATTATATAGCTAATGGCAGTGCACGATTAACGCAACGAAATCAAAATCTACTTGTTGTCGACTTCTCTCTCTAGCATGTAAATTAAACGCCAGCCAAGCGAAATTCCTTTCACGACGGTTTGTTTGGATGCGTGCTGGAAAACATTGTGGAATTTCATCATCTTTGGATCATTGGAATTGGAGTGCATGTGCAAGTGTGGTCTTACCTTGACAATAAAGTCACTGGCCACACTGGTCACACTGTTTTTGGATCCGACACGGGCTCTCTTTCGTTCTTTCCGTTGTTGTTTCTTGCATTTAACAGCTTCCTGCACCTGTGTCTGCTGCTTCTTCTTCGTTGCGGTTCCTTTTGCTGTTGCTTCGTTCGCTTCCGAACATTGGCTCTTCTGCTTGGCTGCCGTTTTCAATGCTAGTGCTTAGCCATTGCTCTCATAAACACAACATTGAATTGCAGGCTATTTGTGCTTCCTTCTTCTCACCTTGCGTGTGGGCGCCGTCGTGATTATCTCCCTTTTTCTTTTGCTTGCTGTGAATGTGAAATTTTTTCAATATAATTTTGCATGATTTAATACGATTGATGGTCACCTTTTGCTGCTTCGCAAAAAGCTTAGTGCAATCTCATTTCGTTATCTGCTTAAAAGACGAAAGAGAAGAGAAAGTAATGCAATTCTTGTTTTTCACTTCGTTTCATTTTCACTATCTTTTTAATTGCTCTTTGTTCACATACTTCATTTGCATTTGCCCACACACTAATAACAACATGCAGTCACACGCTTTGTTACACAAGACAGGAGTCCTATTTTTATCGTTATCTTTTTTTAATTGTTATTTAATTTTATTATAAAATATCACTAAGTTAGTTACCTTTTTTATGAGATCTAAAATTAATGTAAACAAATTAGAGTTGCTAGCCCTCTGTAGCAGTGCTGCCAACTCTTTTAAAAAAATATAGCTGTTTTTGACGGGAGGAACTAGAGATGGGCGCGGGTAGTGATGTAAATTTGAGTGGAAACATCGATGTCGATGCTCCTCGATGTTTTCAAAATTTAACATCGATGTTAGTTGATACATCGGGTCGAAACATCGATGCATCGATGTATTTCTAATGTTTGAAAACCATACCATTTTTAGAAAAAAACTAGAAATTCTTAGATTAATTAAGCTCATTTTCTCTTAAAAACGTATGCTTTCATAGCAGTTTTAAAGTTTTAAACAGTTTTTATCTTAAAAGTATAATCACAAACTACAAGAGGTCTTTTTGATGAGAACTTTGAAAAGACATATGTAAGCCTTCTTGTAGCTATAGTATCTCTGACTAATTTAAATAAATTTACTCACTTAGACATTGCAAACACTTCCCAAATTACTATAAACTCATTGTCAGAGCGGCGAAAATGGCGTGTTGAAAGTGCGGCAGCCGATGTTTTGCAAAACATCGATGCATCGCCATGCAACATCGATAAATCGGCTTCAACAAAAACATCGGAAAACATCGAGAATCATCGCTAAAAAAACATCGATGCTTGATGCATCGATGTTTTTTTACATCAATAGGCGCGGGCCTCATTTTTCAGACCCGGCCCGACCCGAGCCCGAAATTCCCGATGGAAAAAAGGCCCAAGCCCGCCCGATACTTTTGTTATAAAGCCCGAAAACCGCCCAGCCCGCCCGAAAAACTAAAAAAAAACAAATTTATTTAAAAATAAAACCTTTTCCATATTGGAACCTAGCAAGCCTAGTTATTTTTTCGTACAAAACATTTCCAGATGTGGAAAATACGTTTTCACTACTGGCAGATTCAAATGAGCGCGTCGTACCAATAATTGAACTAGCTTATATAGTCATTCGTGACCTTAATCTTTCAAAAATGCAATAGATTTTAGTGTGTTCCGGGCTTTCGAGCTTTGAAGTTAGGCCCGGCCCGGCCCCACCCGAAATGAGATTTTTCGGCCCGAACCCGACAATTTTGTAAAAGGCCCATGGGTTCCGAGGTCCGACCCGACCCGTGCCCATCTCTAGGAGGAACAGTACAAAATAGCTGAAACATGAATAAAAAAAAGCCATAAAAAAGCTGGTTTTTCCTGTGAATAATTTCATCAATGTTGTTCTCATTCACCTCATTATCTTATGATAATCCTATCATCCGCAGGAATTTATTGGGAAGCTTATATGTGTAGCAGCACTTGTCGAGTCTCCGCAAGCCATATCTTATATAAAGTACTCTATTAAGTGCACTCAAGTGTAGATTATTTCGCAGTTTTGACTTAAGAAGGATAAACTTGGCTAAATATGCGCTCCACGTCGCTGTTTGTAACAATAATATATCAATGGTAACCTTAGCCAGCTCTACAAAAGTATTGTTGCTCCCAGAATCAAAATAGGAATTGACTTCTATCCAAAATTTTGTAGTGCTGTCATCGTTTTGCCATATCATAAAGTGAATTTTTTATATTGACTTTCAATTTTCCCTATTCTTTGGCTGTTAAGGCCTTCCAAATTGGAAAATTCTGAAAAAAACATTTCAAAACGAAAAAACCAGATTTGACGGGATAAAAGCGAATCTGGCACCACTGCTCTGTAGAGGTGGAGAAACATCGATGCCGTCGATGCTTGCAAAACATCGAACCATGTTATTTCATATGCTGGGAATGTTATCGATTTTTTTCAGTATTTATCAACAGTTGCAGCATCGGTATTTTTGCACCCAAAACAGAAAGTAATCTGTGGTGAATTTGGCAGCATTGCTTTGTGTGGTGAATTTGTCAGCCCTGTTTTGGGATTAACTGGGCAAAACACAAACAAAAAAAGCAAATAAGTGAAAAATATTTACAACTTAGGCATAGAGAAATGGCATTGGCAAATGTACTTTTGCTCAGCCAAATAGCAGGTCATGTTCTGCTCTTCATATTATCGCTGTGCATTGTGCTGCCGTTGTGCATAAATCTTAATCAATTTTGGTATGTATTCAACGGCGCAGTTCACAGTTATCCACAGAGAAGGGAGTGACTAATGAACTCAACAAATTCCAACAGTGGTCACTGCTTACTCTTTACAACGGGCAAATGGCGAGAGGAGGACGGCATGTTCGACGTTCATTGGGCATCGAATGGATTTTGCACTTTTCCACTGATCACGGGCATCTTTCTGTTGGTCGTCTCACTGATACAAATCTACCGGTAAGAGATAATTCAACTTAAAATATGTATGTGACTTGATTATATTTATTTTGTATGCACTGCAGCTATGCGCGCATGAAGGACGAAGAATCTTTTATTGCGCTCTTTGTTGACGTTGTGCTCGGCATTTGGATGCTGGCCATGTCCATTTTGTCGGCCATTTTCATTACACTGGGATTCATTGTGTGGTGCGACGGAATGACCGAACGTTTCCCATCATGCGAAACCTCCGCTGGTCAAAATATCATTCGCGGTGATACGGAGAAAATCAACACCTCAGGATTCTACATTGAAATGGGCACAACTCAGGTAAGTAATTTTCTTTGTCAAAACCAGGGAATAAAACTGAAACGAATATCGGTTTCAGTTACGGTTTCGGTTATGTTCGCATTTAGGTTTTCGGTTATCGGTTACGCAAAATCTTCGAATAAAGGTTTTGTAACAATGAACCGGTTTTTTTATGTTTCGGTTTTGAAATACCGCTATGGTTTCGGTTCACAAAACAAATTTCTTTAAATAAATATAATTATATTTATAATATATGTAATGATAATTAAATAGGCAAACAGAAAAAAAATCAAAAATGAAATATAAAACTAATAACAAAATATCAGAGATCGCAAACAAGACGTATGAGTATGAACAAATCTAAACAGTTAAAAATAATTTTCAACGAAAAATTTTTAACTGTTTAGATTTTTTGTTTTTATTATAAAAATTTAAAATAAAACATGCTTTTCAAATTGTATTTAAAAGTTACACCATAACTCTTATTTGCAATTTAAAAACAACTTTTTTCAATTTTTATAATACATATATTTTTTAGTAAAAACCGAAATTAACCCCTATAAATGAAACGGTTACTAAACGGTTATTTCGGCTTACAGAGTTTCGGTTTTAAGGTTTTGGTCAAATGAAAATATTTTTTTCCGGTTCCGGTTTCAGTTACGGTTTTAAATTTCAATCGGTTTTTACCGGTTAAAGGTTACGGTTTCGGTTAGGGCTTTAAATCCTGGTCAAAACAATTTCTTGACTTACTGTAACTTCATTTAATTCTCTCTCTAGTTTGGCGCCTGGGGAGCATTTGCCATTTCCGTGGGCATTGGAGTCATCGCTCTGCTGAAGCTCATCCACAATCACCAGGTGCGCAATATCAAGGTGTCCATGTATCTGGAACGGCAACGTCTGGTGAAATCAACAGCACTTCGATGGACGCTCAACCCCGCCCATCGCTTCGGGCAACTCCTCCGACTCAGATCCGAACAAATAGTTGCTGTGTGCACCAAATCAGCAATTTGTTATTCTCTATGTTTTTCTCATCATGTGCGTAGTAATATTATTATGCCATTTAATTTTCGTTCTCGTAATTACGGTTGAAATGCGGCAGCAAGCATTGATTTGATTGATTGTCTAGTGCAATTTCATTGTTGTGCTGTTAATAATTATTAATTTATATCAATAAGTTATTTACGTGATATTATGTATTATTAATCCCTGTATTCCAATAAATAATCATTACATTTTACAAGTGAATTACGTTTCAAGGGGGTTGCATATAAAAGTATTCCTCGGTTCAGCATTGAAAAAAAAAGTCTTTCTCTTTAGCTCGATTTCAAATGGTCATGATTAATAAAATCAACTTAAGGACGTCAGTACTACAGGATGAGATTGGAATAAAAGAGTTATTGCCTTACAAAATCAAACTGAAAATATTCAGGTGTGCTACAGAATAAATTTTAATAAATAAATTTTAATTTTTTTAAGCTATATAAAATCAATTATTTTAAAAATAAATTAAATTATATTAATTAAAAATAAAAAAAATAAAAACCTATTATTTTACAATGATAAACTTAAAAAGTTACTCGACAAACCCTTGGAAAATTCAATATGAGAAGGAGCCAACCCTAGCAGCCGAGTTCGAAAAGGTTGGTGAACATGCTAAGCAAAATTAAATCTTCCGAACTTCTGTGGCCTTCTGAAATTTTTCGCTCGGAATTGGTTCTCTCTGAATTCGATACCCCTTGCACTTTCTAATTTAGATCGAAATTATTAACAAATTTAAGCTAGTCAAATATTATTTATTTTAAAAATAAAAATCAGTTCATCTTCTCTTATTAATACTTACCCATATCAGCATATTAAATATTTAGAAGAAAAACAATTTGTATCAGAATTCTGTTATGTCAGTTACATTTATTTTGCAGTTATATCCGTTTCATATCTGTTTTGAAATGTTGCAAGAATTTCTCTTTGTTCTGTCAAACGGATTTGGGTTTTGTTTTGTTTTGGATTTTCGCAATTGTAGTATTTTTTGTATTTGGTTTTTTTTTTTGCGATTGCATATCAACAAAATGTTCATTTAAAGACTTTAAAGCGACTCCCATTGTACAATATAAATTCCGTATTTGCATGCGTAGTCTGTTTAACAATTTCATCAGGGATTTTCATTGAATTTCATTTATCTTATCGTAGCTTGACAAACTTTGTGGGTGTTTTTCTCAATATAGTACATAAATAACATACTTGTTTCTTTCTTTGTTTTTTTGTATTTCGTTCAATCATCCGCTGTCTGCATAGAGTTTAATTTAATGTGGAGCAAAAATGGTGGCATTTTACTTTGGTTTTAGAGAAAAATAGTTTACTTGTACATTTATTTATGGGTTTTTCTTTGTTCTTTTCGGTTTGTTCTCCTGCGCTTAATATGAAACAAATTTGTAGTTGACTCTCAAATGGTTTATCATTATTGGTTTTTATAGTTTTTTGGTTTTAGCTTAGAATTAACACTACATCAATGTATGTACTATAATTAGTATTTTTTTTCTTTTTTGGTATTTTTTATTTTTTGTTGGTAATTATGTTTTGGATTTCTTTGAATAGCATATTATAGTTTTTTTTTGTTTTTTTGTTTACTTACACTAGTTTATTTTTTGTTTTTTTTTAATACATTTAAAAAACATAACGAAAATGTTTGGAAAAAACCGTGTGTAGTTCTTGTCGCAGTGTATTCTTGTATAAACGAGGCAATAACTCAAATCTCCTGCGAGCTGCAATTTATGTGCCAGTGGCTAATCGATTCAAACAGCAGTTCGAAGTTCGAGTTCGAATTCGAATGCGAGTTGAATATGTTCGCAACATGACGCACGTTAGGCAAAGTCCCTTGGCTACGCGATTCGGGATGCTTTACATGTATTTTTGAATTGGTTTTCAATTTAAATAGCCAAAATAATTGTAATGCATTAATTAAAGAACTAAAAATATTATTTTGAATTTTTAATTTTGACGCGCATTGTTTTTTTTGTGTTTTTTTTTTATGTCATTATCCATTGCATAGCCAAGGGGTTGGCGGGCCAAACGTGCGCGGTTGCTAGTTATAGAGTATACGGAAATCGGTGTGTGTGTGTGTTCTGATTAACCCCAGGCACTGAGCCCCTTAATCGCAGCTGGTCAAGGAGATTTGCTGAACATAAAGTGTGTTAAGCACTGTGTCTCTCTCATTCTTTTTTTGTTTTTCTCTCAAGGTCGTGAACAAAATGTGCGTGAATTTTCGGTGTCGAAATCATTTTGAGGCACTGTTATGCGATTTCCGTGTTTGCATAACAGTTGTATTGGAATAGCGATTAAAACGGTCTGTTTGTGTGTTCGTGCTTGTGTGTGTGTGTGTATTGGTCGGGGCAACTGCGATTGTTCTGCGTTCAAATTCCATATGTTTCAATGGAACCGTATATTCGCAACCACAATTGCCCCCACGCAGTGTGGTGTATTAGGGATGGAACGCTTGGGCATGCGAATATCCGTATTTGCAGACCATGCCCATTCGCCCCATCCCCGCACGAATTGGAGCCCGCGTAACGGTGTATTACAAACAGTATACAGTTTACAAGTTACTGGGCTCTTTCTCTCTCTCTGTGTGTGTGTGTTCTTTTTGTCTTGTGTCTAACAAAAGACATAATGTAAAATTAGTTGTAAAAAATGTTCAAAAATTGTTTTCTTTATAAGCGTTTTGAAGTTGAAATTGTAGTTTTTCTTTCGGGTTTCTTTCTTTTCTTTTTTATGTTGTAATTTGTATCTTGGTTTTCTTTTCTTTTCATTTCTTTACGTTTTTTTAATTTTTGTTTTGTTTTTGTTTTGTTTTGCGGATTTCAAGATCCAAAAAATGTTCTTTAAGACAAATGCACATGAAATACTTACACGCCCAAAACTCACCGACTGACTGACTGACTGACTGACTGACAGGCAATCTGTCAGTGCCAGTGTGTTTAGGCACATTGTTTTCTTCCGTTTTTGAAAATGCATTCGTTTACATTTTATAATTTCTGCACAAGAGCGGGGAAAATTCATACCAATTGCACAATCCAAATTGAATAAATCTCATTCATGTTCTGATGCATTTTTTTCTTCTTTTTTTTTACTTGATACGTTTATGCTCGGCATAGACGTACCGCTCTCAAATCTATAAATATAGTCCCAATATCAATCGTTAGTTTACGAATTTCGAATATTTTTTCTAGTACGAATTGTTGCGTCCCAATAAGTTAGTTTTAACAAACTATGCAATTTGCAGCGATTTTTTTAAGAATGCTTCGCACAAATTTTCTCGCATCTGCTGTACTTTTATTTTTCGTTTTAGTTTCTTTTACATTTTTCTTCATATACTTTTTGTTTTTGTTACCTAGCCGTGTGTTTTGTTTGAGCCTTGCTGCTACCAAGAACCTCGTCTGGTGAAATTACTTAAACTCACCATAAGCTCTTCTTTGGGTCTTGTTTTGCTCAGTACGACAGAGGAATGAAAAGTATGCAACTACTAATGATTTTTATGTTGCTCTCTCATGTTGTGGTGAGAAAAAATAAGGCGCGAGGTGAAGCGAATACGCCACCTTGCTACAAATTTCACCATGGTGCAGCTGTAGGACAGTTTTCTAATTGGTGATTTTCTTTAATTTGTCGCATTTAGTGTATGTTTAAACAATTATTAACAATTCAATTTTGTACTATTTTTATGTTGTTTTGCTCGCGCTTCTTTTGGGTTTTTGTTGTTTGCTTTAGAACTCTCTTGTTAACGGTAACACTAATCTGATTCTGTATCTCTTCTCTCTTTTTACATACACATTACATAGGAACAAAACGATAAGGAACATAATTGAACTTGAATTTTTATACAACATTTGCCAGACTATTGTTAAGTGTGGAATAAAACTTTTGGATATCGATATCGATATCGGTAGATACACGTTATCGATACAATACTAGTTTATACGTTGCGCACTGCTGCATTAATAGTAGTAATAATAGTAGTAGTTGTAGTTGTAGTAATAGTTGTTGTTCTTGTTGAATATATAGTTTTTGTTGTTGTCAGAGTTAGACTCAGAGATTCGAGCTGTTTGAATTTAACGTACTTATTTCAGACATGACGTGATAATGATATATGAACATCATCTATATATATATACATATAATACATACGAATAGTTGTTACACACATACATATACATACGATTAGTATATGAGTAAAAGAGTTAATTTTGATTTAAGCATTTTGATTTGAGTGCAATTGTGGCTATGATTTTATAAGCATGGTGAAATTATTAAGATGATCTTTTCACCCTCTCACTCAAGTTGTATTTCACCAGAGGGATCGTCGTCACCTTGCTGATAATATCACCATGAATTTGAGTATGATTGGTAGCTGTTTCTGTTTGTGTTCTTCTCCTTATTATTTTTTGTTTTATTTTTGCTGTTGTGGCTGTTGTGATTGTGACTACGCTGTAATTAGCACGTTAAATCAGACGCTCGCTATACCATATTCAGAAATCCGTATTATTCGGCCCGGCATCCGCCTCGGCGGCATCACCGACCTCCCCCACACTAGGTGGCAAGGCCAGAGAAAGCTGCGGAGTTGCCGTACCAGCGACGATCATTGTCGGCTCCGTATTGCGGCGTTTCATTTTGAGTTTGTTCTTTTTTAGCATGGTGGCCTGGGTAATTAATTATTTATGATCAATGTTTAATTAAATCATGTTAATCATTCAATTATTATTATGTTTTTGATAAGATTGTAATGACAAAATTAAGCGTCCGTGTGCAATTGTTGTATATTGTTGTTGTAATTGTAAATATTTATACATGTTAGGTAAAAAATATAGAGAGAGATAGAAAAAAGAGAAATAGAGATAGTAAGTAAAATAGAGTTAACATAAATGCAAATAGGGTTTTCAGTTTTTATTTTGTAAGCATTTAAGTATATTTTGATTGTAATTATAACATGGGCAATAATATTATTTTTGTAAATTAGGCAAAATGCAAAGTAATTGGAATTAACTAAATTACAGCATTAAAAATAATTGCATGATACAAAAGATAGAATATGTATGTGATGAGAATGGAGTTGCTTTAATTAATGCAGCACACGTCTAAGCGCATTCAAAATGGCCGAAAGCAACAAAAATAATACGAAATGAAAATAATCATAGACAGCTTTAAGGGGCCTGTGTTGCACTGTGTGGTGAATTGTGGCGTAGGGAGAAACGGTGTAGGGGTGAGTTTCAGTATTACAGCTAAAGTTTCGATAAGCGGTGGTCACAGTTCTTCAGTTTGTTCATTTCTCTATTTTCCTATGTTGTTGCTGTTCTTTGTGCAGTTTGGGTGGGGAGGCTAAAGAGTTTTGTAAGTACGTGTAAGTTGTATATGCCATAAACAATATTATGCACCAGTTAATTCACAATTTTCTAATCAGTTTTGTAAGTACATATACATATATTTTCGGAGGATTTTTTTGATATTTAATTTATATATCGTTTTTCCTATAGTTTTGTGTGCTTATTTGATATTTGAGACAACTGACAGAATTCCCATAATTACTAGACCTCGGATTTTGCATACTTCCACATTTTTCATCAGATTGGTACCAAACTTTGTATTTAGGTATGTTATAATTTAAAAAAACCAATTTTTAATGCATGTCGAAAATATGCAAATTATATGCAAAAAATATGCAAAAAAAATATGCATAATATATGCAAAATATGCAAAAAATATGCAAAACATGCAAAAAATATGCAAAACATGCAAAAAATATGCAAAATATGCAAAACATATGCAATCGAATTTCATCAAAAAATTGATTTCCACAGTCGAAAATTGTTAAATCTAATAGCTGAAAAAGTGGGATCATCGTTTCCTGTCGCTAATTCCTTCATATGAAAATAATATAAAAAGAATTAATGGTCAATTTTATCATTTTACATTTACTCTGCCAGAATGTACATCAAGTATGTATATCGATTTTGCCAGCATCAGTCCAAGTGGCGTAGTGGTCGAAGTGATAAGTGCGCGGCATGCTAAACACGAGATTGGAGTTCGGATCTCAATCCGGTCGATGCAATGATTTTTAATTAAATAACATTTTTAATTTTTTTTATATTTCTGGATTAGTAAACCAATTTTTTTTTGTTTTTCTCATTATTTTTACTTTTATTACATTTATTAAAATTTTAATATTTATTCCACCCTATGAATCGATTTTTGTATTATTATTTGATTTGTTAAATATAAATTTTTGTTTGCATATTTTGCATATATTTTGCATATTTTGCATATATTTTGCATATTTTGCATATATTTTGCATATTTTGCATATATTTTGCATATTCATTTCATGCAAATATGCAAAAAAAAAAAAATATGCGCATCGTTTTCCACTCTATTTTTAACGAAACGAACTTTGGTGTTATCAGAATTCACCTATCTTATCCCTATAAGAACATGCAAATATGCAAAATCCGAGGTCTAATAATTACTATTTCTATTTATTTAGTTTAAGTTATTTTTGTGGCCTATGGGAAGAAACAGGAAAACCAATATCGCAAGCCGGAAGCAAACGACGAGGCCAAGCTCTATGTGCTGCCAAAGTGCAGCGGTGGCGGCACTGAAGCATCCTTATCGCCGTTTTCAGCAGCAGTCAGCTGTTGATGTTGTTGTTGCTGTAGTTGCTGTTGTTGTAGTTGCTGTTGTTGTTGTAGCTGCTGCTGTTGTTGTTGTTGCTGCTGCTGCTGCTGCGATTGTTGTGGTGAATTTTGCACCGAGAGACTCAACACAGCAGGGGAGATATGCGGTTCCGTTAGACGTCGCTTACTCTTCGTTTTCTTCAGCATGGTGGCCTGAATGTAGCATAAAACACAACACACATTGTCAAAGGCGACTCAGCCACAAAGCTCACCACACTCATACACGTACACACCAATTAGCAAATACACAAACCATTTACCCATATTAGGTTTTAAGGGTGACCAAATTGAAATTATCTTCGGCTTACCGAAGCGTAAATACTAGTGATGTAAAAATCCCAAAAATTATAACGAATTTAATATCGAAATTTAAAACTAAAAGCATAAAACTATTTTTGTATCCTATTTTACTCCTCCTGGGAGTTTGGAGCTTTATATTGATTTCGAGCTGTCGATTTCTGAATGTCTTTTGAAATCACTAGTAAATACCCTTGATCATTAAAAAAAGTATAAAATAAAACCGATTCCTTTCGCCTATATTCAAAAATAATTGAGTTATCTAAAGCAGACAGACATTATTGCATAAATATATCAAGAGTGCATTAAATATTTTCTTTTTTTTAAGTTTAAATTGAATTTGTTAACCCTTTGCAAGCACATATAACATAATACACAAACGAAAACAATCACTGCAAACTTTTATTTGTATTTATATTGATATATTTATGTACATTATAGTTTCAGGTGTTGCTCAGGTGATATATTAAAAATTTATTGAATATCCAAACATACACAATCTTCATTTGTTTGCTATGTATATGTTGCTATCAACATTTAAAAACAAATGACATAAAACACACACATTTAGCACAAATACAACTTATTCAGTTAGTTCTCAACATTTTTAGGGGACTTTTGGGGGCGTGGCAGTTGGTTTGGCATGCACAGTTTTGGTTTTTTACAGTAAAAACAAACACACATTTTTCAGTTGCTCAAAATGGTATTTAACTAAATTTACAATTCATCTAATCAACATTGTCTAAATCTTAGTATTAGGGACTTTAACATCTGAATTTCGAGCTAAGCGAAAGAAAACTTGGCATCAATATGAATATATTTGAAATATTTATATCGAAACTGTTCTTCATTTCAGAATTTCACAAAAATAAATAAATCCTTTTTCAAGGATATACAAATTTGGGTATCGAAAGGATAAATTTAGGGATAACATCTTTATCTATTTAAAACAAATTTCAAATAAAAAGCATAGGGATTTTTAATATTATCCTTTTTTTTTTTAAAATAAGATTAAAAATACTTGTAACAATATTGCTGTGCTTTTGTTTTTGATTCAGTTTAATTCTTGTATAATATTAGTTAATACATTTGTCACGTTGGATTCTGTGGATTCTTGATTCTTTTCGAGTGTAAAATCAAAAAATATATGCAGAAATTGTTGAGAAAATCAAATGATATCGAAAAGCGCATGGAAACGAAAGACTTGAGTGCTTGGTGCTCATGTTTCTCATTGATCATGATCAGTCCCAACTTATGTATAACGAAGGAAGTGTGAAAAACGTTTTGGGTTTATTATAATAATAAAAAGCAGACATGCTTTAACAACTGAACGGTTTGTAACATGCATGCCTAACTTTAAGTGGAGAATAGATGGATAGTAATAGATAAAAGATAACTCACCTTAAGTGCGGACTTGAGGACGACAACATCGCCAGGACTTTGGATCCATGGCTCGCCATCCACCTGCACGGGCATATCGGTGTTCAAGTGGATTTTAATGTGACCACCCTGTAAACCAAAAATATAAATATTAATACTGGCTAACGTGGCGTATGATTGATTTTGATTTTGTACCTGTGCAATGCGCATGGCCGTGCGAATGCCCGACTGAATTTGGCCCAAATGAACAACACCTGTCACGCCCACCACCTCCAGCATGCCATCGTAGTGATTTGGGGTGCTGAACTGATCGTCCTTGTCGGGACCCCAGGGATTGGCACCGCTTCCCCAGCTGAAAGTTCAAAAGCATATTAATGATCATGCTTTATTTCATGAGTTTTATTTTTTGCTTAAAATAAAACTTAATTTGATGCTCTACCCCAGCGTTGGGCACGAAATCTGAATTCGGGAGCATTACAACAACATCAACAACAATCCTATTAGAGTCTACCTAAGTTGGGAGCAGCCGCTGCTTCCGGAGCCACTGTGTGCCCACCGCTGCTCTACACAAGAAATATATTTATTTTTCAAAATGGATAATTGTGGTTTGGTTGGCTTACTGACTAGGAATGTATATAATTTTAAGTTTTTATTCCCTAAGATGTAGTCGAAATTTTAGCTTGAGTTTTATTTTGAGCAAAAAAAGAAACTCATGAAATAATGAATATTTTTCAAGTTTTATTTTTCTGTTCAAAATTAATGATTAATGCTTGAGTAGCAAAAGTAAAACTTAATCATTATATTGTAAACTTGAAATTATTCATTATTTCATAATTTTTTTAATAAAACTTATAACGTTTACAGTCCCTAAAAAATATAAATCAAATCAAATCCGATAACAATAATATATATTTGCATTTTTGCTGTCTATGTATTAGAGTTTTTCACGAAAGATATTTTAAAAACCTGTTAATTACCTCAATATATTCAATATAATGATGCCATCGACAGGTGGCAGATCGACAACCTTGCCATCGACTTCCAGTTTCAGCTCCTTTTGCAAATCCTTGACCGTCTTGCGTCCAACAATCTTACGCAAACCCATCTTCACATAGTATCCTTTGTTGCGGAGACGAGAATTGAACTGATTGGGATTCTCCTCGCGTGCATTATGGAAGTCCAGACAGAGATCGGCATCGATGCCAATGCCAAAATAGTTGTTCATCACAAATATTTGTGAGTTGTCCTCGTTTTGGGCGCCACCTAAATCCACAAATCGTAGAGCATTAGTTGAGATTCTGAATACTTTTAATTTGAAACACACACACACAGATCAACAACATCAAACACAGGACATCGACACATTGAATTTACAAAATGTACATCGAGATGACGAGAGTTTTATTTTTTGTTTTTCTTGTTATTACCGGTTTTACACATCCCCAGGCTTCAACTTGACTCGATATACATACTATACATTACCTGATCTCCCCGTTTATGTCTTCAATTAACTACAACTAGAAAGCGATGCATGCAGCTCTTAAAATCCCTTTACAAATACATCAAATACATCGTATACACATCCAAAACCAACAGCATTTATCATCAGCTACCAAACTTTTGAATAGAAAACTGGGAACTACTTGGGTTTTACTTAAACTAAGATTTATTTTTCAAAATTTGAGGTTAAGTTTATAAATTTAAAGGTTAGGTTGTCAATTATTATCATCTACTAAGCTTTTATTTTGGGGAGTGGGAACTACTCGGGATTTATTTATACTGAGGTTAGATTTTCGAAATTTAATTAAGACTTTTGCAATTTGGGTTAGGTTTTCATATTTTAGGGTTAGGTTGTCATTTATAGTCAGCTACCAAACTTATTTTTTTAGGGGAGTGGGAACTATTCGGGTTTTATTTATACTGTGGCTCGATTTTCGAAAATTAATTCGTTTGAGGTGAAATTTTTGCAATTTGAGGTTAATTTTTTAAATTTTGAGGTTAGTTTTTCATATTTTAAGGTCTTAGGGTAGTGGGAACTACTCGAATTTTATTCATACTGAGGTTAAATTTTCGAAATTTAGATCTTTTCAGGTAAGATTTTTGGTTAATTTGATTTGAGGTTAATTTTTAAATTTTGAGGTTAGGTTTTCATATTTTAAGGTTAGGTAACTTATTTTGATCTAGTTTTCTATGGGATATGTAAATAGTTATTCTCTAGTATTGTTAAAGATAAAGATATACACCAATGATATTCTAGGAACTGATTCCAATCGAAGGAATCTTCAGAAGAATCAGTCACACAAATACATTTGATGTTAACAAAGTTATCATATGGAATCAGAAGCTTGTTGAATAATATTACAGCAATACTTAAAAGCATAAATAAAATTTCAACTCTCTCTCTCTCTCTCTCTTTATCTTTGTTTACAGGGTATTTTTGGATTTTTGTTTTTAAACATGGGATATTTGTAGGTTAGGGGTAAGAATTAGACAATGAAACGTTTAAACGTAGAGTATATAGAAAGAATAGAATAGAAATTTTGAAACATCAAATGACCTGATATATCACTCGATGTCAGAGCCGGTAATTGATGATGCTGATTTGTTTGTTGCGATGTTGATAGATGTGCTTGGTGAGCCTTCTTCTTCTTACCGGTTGTTTGTGCGGGCGGCTTCATCGCTGGCTCTTCGGGCTTATCCTCCGGATGGAAGACAACAGTCCAGCGATCCAATCGAATCTCCTCGGCCTCAATAACATCACGCAGCATATTCAGGGGATCCTCGCCACCGGTGTAACCGGAACCCCAACATAAGACGCGTGCCAGATCGTTGCCTGTCCAAGTCCAAGAATTATGATTTCGGAATTCGGGGGAGGGAGGGGAGGCTAACGGTACTTACCTGTACCTAACGGCACAATGGCGCACGGTGGGCTAGAACATTCCGAGTCCTGACCAACATTATCCAGGCATTGCAGCACCCAACCAATGGTGCCATCTCCACCACATACCAAGATCTTATAGTTGGTGATTTGACGGAATACATAGAGTCTGAAGAAGAGGGAGGATAAAAAACAAGTTGAGCATCTACAAAGTGTGTTTGCCTTTTGCAATTGGAGATTTACCCTGGCAATGGTCCGCCGTTGTCCAAGTCAAAGACCTGGTACGGATTAAGTAGTTTCCTAAAGCTCGATATTAATTCCAATCCCTGACAGCCGCCGGACTTGACATTCACAAAGACCAGCAGCGGCCTCACATCCGAGGGAACCATGCTGGGCTCAATGTTTGGCAACAGCAGCACCAACAGCTTCTTGTCCTCAATTATCGTTTCGCGTAGATTGTAGAAGGCGCGAACCTAAAAGAGTTGAGTTGCAATTAAATTGATCGTCATATAAAAAGATTTATAGATCCTGTACTTTAAGAAAAAACATCTACAAACTTATTGAATTGATTTTGACTTTAACCCAAGTTTAAGTCGAATTTTCCAAAAAAATTTTCAAATTCGCATTCGTATACAAAGTTTCATCCTTTTTTTGACTCTCTATTAGGTCGAATATTGAAAAACATCATAAAACGAAGCTTGTGAAGATTTCAGCCTTCTAGCTCTTACCGTTTGTGCTCCTTGTTAGTAATCGGTACACAGAAAATCTCATAACTTGGTCAATTCTGAACCGATTTTGACAAGCAAAGCAATTTATATCAGAGCTTTTCCCTTACATTTATGCTGCATTCAAATTTTTCTCTGATTAACAAGACTCTACCTTTCAACTGTACAAAAACTAAGATTAAAAAGGGAGAAGGACAACCTACCGCCTTTTGAGCATCCTCAAAGGTCAGCACCACCGAGCCGTACTCGTAGTAGATGGGTCCAATGCTAATGAACTTGTTCTCATCGGTCACGTATTTGTTGAGGATCTGCTCGTAGTTGCGTTGCGAGAGTCCCGTGGGTAGATTGCCCACAAAAAGTGCAATGTTTGGTCCATGGGGATCCTGTTTGTGCTGCATGTAGAAGCGCATCAATTCCATTTGACGTATGGAGTCTTTGCCCAGCTGCTTCGTAATATCCCAAGGCCTTTCGTTCCATGAAAGGATGCGTTCGGTAACGCCGCGATCGAGCAGCACTTCCGAGCATCTAGAGAGTAAAAAGGGAAGGATTTAAATTTAATTTGTAATGATTAATATTTCTTTTTTTTTGTTAATATTACCTATAATCCTGTATTTGGTTATCTTGTAGACCAAACTTATCGAGTGCATCACGTATCAAGTCCTTGATAACTGTTGTATTATCAACAGGCACATTGACATAGGGATCCTCCAGGGAGCACTGCAATTTGCCCGGATAGACACGGACATGGCCTCTGTCCCTGTCGTGAAACCTGAGATACATGGCCGGTCGCTTGCCCTCCAGGTGTGTCAGATTCAGCACTGGCGTCGGATCCTGAATTGGTGCATCCTCCATGCCAGCGGCTGCATACATATCCGTCAGATAGAAGGCCTGCGGATCACGTGTTATGTGAAATGCCCGCAGGGCGGTGGTCAGTAATTGTTCCAGGGTGTATGTCCGTTGTACGATGATCGCACGGTACTGCTGTCGTCGGAATGAGTTGTTGCCGTCAAAGACCTTGATCATCTCTGAAACGGAAATGGAAATGAAAATGGAGTTTTTCAATCAGTACACTCAGAAAAAAATCAATATTTATTTCGGAATTTCCAGAACTGGGTACCAAAAATCTTACTTCAAGTTCGCTTTTCGCAATCTTTTAATATTTGTATCGTAATATTTTAATTCAATCTTGAAATATACTAGTTTAATCACATAAACATCGCGCCAATTGCAATTCTCAGTCTTCAACTAATTCAAAAGCTGCTGATGTCGCCTTTTTGCGACTAGAACCAGTTGAGAATTATAACGCGCAAGCATGAAAAATTAAATTTAAATAGAGCGTTTCATATTTAAATAATATAATAATACTAAAATTTTATTTAAAAACGGTATTAATTGAAGAACGGACATACTTTAATTTAGAAAGACACATTTTCCGAGAGTAACGGGTCACAACTAAAATTCTGGACTAATTTCAAAAGTCCAGCAAAAATATATTTTCGGCTAATACTTATTGGGCTAAATTTTTTTATAAAGGTAGTAATAATATAAGTTTATTTTATTTAACGTACTTCATCAAAGGGTGCTTTGTCGGCCACAATGCGCAGTCTTGTGCAGACGCTCGAGAATGCACGTTGTACGCCCTTTGGGTCAATTTCTTTGAGGGATTTTCGGATGCGACGTGTCAACTGCTTAAATTTTGGCCTTTCAGCCATTCTTATACACTAATCTTTAAAGTTCACCAAAAAAATCTTCAATTGGTGTGGAATTTCTTTCTTTGGAAACAAATTTAATATTCTTGTTTACCAAGAATAAATGATTTTTTTTGTAATTTTTGCACAACCACCTGTATTGCGATCTTACTAGCTGGATTTGCATCTCAGTACAAACTGATGACTGCTGCTTCTTTCTGGCTTTGATATTTAATGATTTTAATATTTTGTAGATATGTTGCTGTAAGCATCCGATTTTTCGGGCCGCTTCAGCTTGGCTTATCCCATCTTTATTGTTAAAAACAGTCTTTAGCTTTAAAATGTTATTTGTAGTCATAATTGTTGATTTTCTTCCCGAACCAGACTGCCTTTCTATATTCAAGCTGCTGAGAATTAAATATAAAGTGCTTTTTGCCACGCCCTCCGCCATAAAATGGGCACAGGTGTAAGTCCTTCCATGCTCTTTGTGATCTTGGTTAAAAGCGTACAATACGTTTTCGCAGCTGTTGCTGTTTGAAAGGCAATTTGAAGTCTAATATAGTTCATATAATTTTTTGAAATTATTTGGTGAAAAGATCATGCAATAGTTGATTTAATTACCAAATACCATCGTCATACGACAAAGCATGCCTAAGCTGCAGGCTCTCAAAATCTGTCCAGAATTTTAGTTGTGACCCGTTATAGTTATTTTAGAATGGAATCTTTGCACAGATCTTACCTATATCCTTCTCCTCACGCTCCTTCTCCTTCTTTTCTCGGTCCTTCTCTTCTCGCTTGTCGCTTGCCGATTGCTTGTGGCCAGAAGACGATTCAGGGCGATAGTGCGCCGAGGTGGAAGAACCACCACTGGTACCACCACCACCACCAGTTGCTCCGCCTCCTCCGCCGCTGCTGCCACCTGCGCCGCCTCCGCCGCCTGAAGCAGCGGAAGCGCTCATGCCATGCGAGGAGTCGGCCTTGCCCAGGGACTCCTCATCCTTGAAGCGGGGCGCATCTCCGCTGCTAAATTCCTCCGATATGCTGCGTGCTAAACGTGCACAGAGCATATAGTTAAACGGGTTACTAGCTATAGCTTCTGGGACCAATTTAGGCATTCTGTTAGCGTTAGATTTACATGCAGATGTGATTATGAGTTTTTGTGCTATGTATCTTTAAACTTCTCTCACAAGAAAACAAATTGAAGCTGCTTATCATAAAATCTTATGTATCGATATATTGGTAAAAAAAAAGTTATCGATCAAAGAACTTTGATAACAAGTCGAGTCAAGAGCTATTATATTTACTTTAATAACTAATGATAGTAAGTACTAATTATTTTATAGTCCGGAATTGCCTTTTCCATTTGATATTAAGAAAATATCAGATCGATATATCGTAAAATAATAAGTTATCGAGATTAAAATATTGTTATTCCTTTTCCCTAAGCTATCATATTTATTTAAATTACAAGAGCTAGTAAGTACTAAGTATCTTATAGTCCGTAGCTGCTTTCTCCCATTTAGATTTATTAAAATATCAGATCGATATATTGTAAAACAGTAACTTATCGGGAATAAAATATTGTTTTTCCTTTCCCCTAAGCTATCATATTTATTTAAATTACAAGAACTGGTAAGTTTTAAGTGTCTTATAGCCCGAAACTGCTTTCTTACATTTAGATTTAATAAAATACCAGATCGATATATCGTAAAATAATAAGTTATCGAGAGAAAAATGTTGCTTTTCTTTTCCTAAAGCTATTATATTTACTTAAATAACTAATAATAGTAAGTACTAGGTATCTTATAGTCCGGAACAGCTTTCTCCCATCTGGATTTATAAAAATATCAGATCGATATATTGGTAAACAGATAAGTGATCGATAACACTTATTACACACTTATAATAATAATAGGTACTAGGTATCTTATAGTCCGGAACAGCTTCCTCCAATCTGGATTTATTAAAATAACAAATCGATATATTGGTGAAAAGATAAGTAATCGATAACACGTAGATTTGTATCAATATTATTGATTATTATCGCCTCTGTGAGAGCAGTTTGGAAGTGTTTGTTTTTTGGTGAAAGTGATTCTTGTGATTTAGCTGGTGATTTGTCGATAAAAGGCGATGCGAAATGGTGCGATCGTATGATTTGTGGTATGTGGGATTAGTAGAGTATTAGTATTCGGTTAAACAAATAAGAATAATCAACTAAGGCGCAACTTGTTAGCTCAAAAACTAGAAACAAAACAAAGATTGAAACGCAAATCCAAAACGTAACTAAACGAAAACGAAAACGAAACGAAACATGTTTTGTTGGTTGCCAATCGAGCGCACTGAGTACTACTGCTGAGAGAGAGTATACGGCAGTCGGTGGCAGAGAGTTGCTGTTAGCGTTTAAGGAGACAAAGAGAGTAGAGATTACAAAGAGTTTTCTTCACCTCGACGCTTCTGGTAACGAGGCTTACGCCAGCCGGCCGAGAGTCCGCGCACGCGACGAAGGAGTCTGCCCAGGACATGTTGATGTCCATGTCCTTGGGAACGACTGCTGGCAGCACCGTCGCTAATATCGCCAGCAATGTCGTCGCCACTGTGTCCACCATGATGATGAGGTCGATCATCCAGATACAAATCCTCATACTCGACATCGTCATCATCATCGAACTGATGACGCACTGAGGCAGCTGACAGCATGTGATAGTTGTCATCATATGGCTGATAGTTGCCATCCTCGTCCTGTATGGTTATCTCAATGTTCTGCGATAGCCTGTCCAGGCTGTAGTTGCTCTTGGTGCCACCGCCTTTGGTGCCTTTGGGCGAACGCTTCGAGCGTCGTCGCTGGAAGAGACCGCGTCCGTATTTCTTGTAACGTGGCACGAGTCCCGGCTCCTGGAACGACTTGCTGCGTCCAACAGCTGACAGAGAGAGCTGTTGTTGTTCTGGTTGTGGTGGTTGTGCTGCCGAGGAGCAATCACTGGAATTGGGTGAGCTCACGGAGCCACCTTTGTGCGTCCTGGGTGCACTGAGTATGGTCTTTGGCTTCGCCTTCACTTGAGGAGCCGACGCAGCCGTCTTTGCAGTCTTTGATGATGATGAGGGGCAGGGGCAGGGAGCTGCCGGAGAACTCGAGCTCACAGCAGCTTTGGCAGTTAGGGAGGATCTACGTCTATTGGATGTGTTAGAGGTGTTACTATTACTACTATTATAGCTAAGGTTGCTGATCAGATTCATGCTCGAATCGAGCTCGTCCGTATTGGTCAGTTCGCCACCCGTATCGGACGTTTCATAGCAGCTCTCCCGAGTGGTGCCCCGGGTTGTCTCCGGCGCCGTTTCCAGCTCCACATCGCCATGATAATCCGTCTCGCTGACATCACAACGCGGCGATCTTCGGTTCGTGCTCCGCTTGCGCAATGAGATGTCGCAGTGATCGTATTCATCGCTGAAATCACCGCCACTTATATCACAGACACCGCCATCGACATCATCATCATCATAATCATCATCGGAGTGATCCGAGTGATCTCCTCTGCGACGGGGGATTCCACGACGACCATGCGCCAATTTGCGACAGAGATTCGTGTAGAGCAGCTGCAGCGAGGAGTTGGTTGAGGGTGACTTCTGTATGGCTCCTGTTGGCAAATTACTCGAGGTAGTTGTCGTCAACTGCAGAGCGCTATCCTCCTGCTCCTGCTCCTGTTCGTCCTGCTCCTGTTCCGGCTCCTGTTCGAGATTACTTGTCTCACCAACTGTTAATGATGGCGTCGGCGACACGCACAGGGAGATGGAGCCACAGGAGGTGGGCGTCGGCGGCGTTGAAAGTAAAAAATGTTGTTTGGATTGCTCAAGTCGCTGACGGTGCAGGTCGAGCAGCTGCTTGAGGCACAAACTTCTTTCACCAATCTCACCAATTTCACCAACAATTTCAATTTCACCAGCCGCGGCTTCTATCGACACTGCATCGAGCTCCGGGCTGGCTATCGGTGTGTTATCGGTGTGTTATCGAAACCAAAAAAGAAACGTTCAAAGAAATAACAAAAGATCAACTTAATAAATAAATCAAAGGAATCAAATCAAATCAAAAAGAAACAGCTGCAAAACGAATTTTCTGTTTTTTTTTTTTTTTTTTTTTGGAGAGAGAAATTTGCGTATAATGTGTTCGAGGATGAATCCTAAAGGAGCTGAAGGAGATGAATGGAATGTTTTTTTTAAAAATGGTACTGAGAGTATGTGATGATATTATACAACATCATGTGCACAACATCGATAGCTGATGTAGCTGATATCTATTTTTCAGTTTTTTGGGGTGAGTATTGTTTGTTTGATTGATTGATTGATTGATTGATTGTTTGTTGGGTGAGTGAGGCTGAGAAGTGGAGCTGAGTTTGGATTTACAAAGAAAAGGGGGTTTTTGGCATGGGGATGCGTATCGATATGTTATCGATATTGTATCGATAACATAAAACGATTTATTATGATGCATAATTACGATATTTAAGATTTAAGATTTATTTCTGTTCAAAACAGATGTTTATCGATACTCAATGCATTGATCGATATATCGATACGCATCCAAACTATGTATATCGATGTAATTGAGGGCTGGAAACCCGATTGGTACTTACGACACGAATAATCGCGCACCAGCGACGTCTTGGATTTGACTTGGACGCCAATAATCGCCTCGATTGGCACCTCAGTACGTGGTATCGAAACTGAATGCGGAGGTAAGTAGATAGGTTGTAGTATACCAAAATTACATTCGGTTGGCAGGTACATGCGACATCCAGCGTGTGTGGTCATGCCACACCATTCGCAGCGATAGCCTAAGAAAAAGAAAACAAAAAACATATATGTATGTATAAAACAAAAATTAGTTGTAAATAAATATCAAGTATACGCACCTGTGAGACATTCCGAAGACCAACAGGTTTTCTTACAGTAAGCGCATTTGGACGTTGATGGAAGATTACCCTCTCGCCAATGATGCTGTAAGAGTTTAATTTTAATCAATTAATCAGTAATCAGTTGATTGTTTTAATCAAATAAAATCACTCACTTGATGCTTCACATTTAGCAGCTCCTTGCCGGGCACATAGGTTGCATTTTCGGTGCAATCGGGCACTGCAAAATCTTGGCACTCAGTATGCGCGAAATATTCGCAAACTGTGAAATTGGGAAAACACGGTATTAATTTACTGCCATCAAATTGTCGATAACTATCAAATTGTAACGAACTATAGCTGACTGCTACAAAAATGTTGCAAATGATGATGGTAGGCAAACAAAGTTGTAGCTGCTATCAAACTTAAGATAAGTATTTACAGAATTAGAATATAATTGTATTAATTGACTGCTATAAAAACATTGAAAGTCTTACATTGCTGACAAGCTGAATGCTGTATAACATATGACTTTAATATTTGCAAAAGGGCAAAGAAAATATAAGCTGAGTGCTGTGAAAGTAACGATAGTCAGAGGCTGTTTATATTTCTGCTTGCTATGCAACTTTTTAATTTTGCAGCTCTAAAAAGTATGCTATAAAAAATGTGTCTGAAATGTTATCTTCACTGCTATTTTTAAACTGTGGCAGACTTAACTTTATAAATTTGCAAACTAATGATTTAAAAAATAATGATATATTTTTAAGAGAACAATGAAATGTACAAAAGAAAATGTTAACAATAAATGGATGTGGCAGTTGACAGTGACAGGAATTATGTATTCAAATAAACTGACTGCTATGAAACTGTGAGAGAATTTGAAGGTAAGGAAAGAGAGAGACAGATAGAGAGAGTGTGATGATAAGGTGGGCTTACCTAAACAATGCACTGCTGGCGTTTCATCCAATCGCTTACGGCAAACAGTGCAAAATTTTCTCTTGTGATGCGTCGGCTCCGACCAACAATGGGCGACGGGATTCTGTCCGAACGACATGACAACGACATGTTTTTGCCAAGTTATTTTCAATGTGACAACGATATAGATAATGAATATGCTACTATATGATGTCTCTATGTACATATGTCTGTATGTGTGTATGTATGTATGTATGTATGTATATATGAAATGATAACTAGAAATTGTACGCACCTTTATAATGCATGGCGCAATGCCGGAACAGGGCGTTACCACGCTAGTGACACATCGTTCGTGTATGATAAAGTTGCAAACTGTAAAAGACAAATACAAAGAAGAACAATGAAGCAAAAGAGTAAAAGAGAAGGTATACATATGTACATATATTAAGTGTCATTCAATTGATAGAATACATAGACTGTCTCTGTCATACATATAATGGCAACTAACAAAATTTATCGCTGTATGCAAGTTAGTTATATAGATATATAGTGTATAGTGTTTTATGCCTAAAGCTGGAGGACAATCCCACGTCATCATCGTCATTTACAGCGCCATTCATAGAAGGGCCATGTTGGTTCTTGAGTTCATGGGCACAATATTCATTGAAGTTTCACTCTCACACACAGGCATACCTGCATATGCACACACACACACACTCGCACACAGCTAAGTGACTAACTGCAAGAGAGTAGAAAAAGGCTGCAGAGAGCGCAACACACAAAAGTGAAAACAAACGTTGAAATAATGCAGGACAAACAAAGACCTTAGCCCTCGCACTCGCACTCCCTTCCACTCTATTCCACTCCCTTCCACTCGCTCACTCACGCTTTCTTTGTGCTTGTGCTTGTGTTTGTGTGTGAATGACAGCAGCAGGCAGAGACCTGCCCATTAAGCTACCGCTCTCGCTCCCACTCCCACTCTCTTTACCCGTTTCCACTGCTCTTTGCATTGCATTTGCAGCTGTATATGTATGTATGTGTGTAGGTGTGTGCGTGTGCTTAGCCCAACATAGAAATTAGATTTTTATTTATTTATTTTTAGCTTTGCTTTCACAGTTTTTTCACACTTTGCAAGCATATTTATATGTGTATGTGTGTGTGTGTGTGTGTGTGTGTGTATGCATTGCTTGCTCTTAAATTTATATTTAGCAGCAATCATAATTATCTATGTCTATATGTACGCATGCAGCTATACATATGTACATACATATGTAATGCTAGATATTTGTCTGTTTGTATGTACATATGTATGTTTGTATGTGTGCAGGCATCCAAAAACTGGGCCGCTGACCTGACGCTGACGCTCTGACGTCATGAATGAACTCATGAATTTTTGTTGCTACTTCTGCTGTTGCTGTTGTTGTTGTTGTTGTTGTTGTTGGTTGTTGCTATTCAGCTATATATAAATAAACGAGTGTTGCGAGTACCTCGCTTTGCGTATTTGCGGCGCATGTTGCATGTTCCAAGTGGATCATAATCATTCTTGGCCAGAACGTGACGCTGGCACGAAACCAAATGCAGCTACTTACAAATACATAAACATATGTACATGCATATGTATGTATGCATGTGTGTGTCAGTGTGTGAAACGTAATCTTATATTTTGAAAAGCAGCAGGCATAAAATTGTTGTTTATTTATACAGTATGTCAAGTAAATGTTTAAACAAATAAAATAAAATTATATAAATTTAACTATTTATTAAACAACAAAAAAGTTAAGTAATAAAAAATATAATTTAATAATAATATTAACCAATTATTTTGCTAAATATTTTAAAATTAGTTTCTTCTTTTTTTCAGCATTAATTTATCTTTATTTAACATAGTTATAAGCAATATAATGCCTTGTATTTTTATTGGCATTATGTATACCAAAATACGCATACATATGTACACATATATACATAAGTTTGTGTGTGTGTGTGTGTGTGCGTCTCTGATAAGCGCGACGCGAGGACGCATGGGAAATTTTCAAATGCTTTTCTCTGCTTCTTGTTCGTTTGTTCGTTTGCCGTCTGGTTGGGAAATTCACGAAACTCAACACACTTTTACTTTTACAATTTTCTTGCTGGGCGCGTGCTCTCTCTCTATGTGTGTGTGTGTGTGTGTGTGTATTTGCTGCTTTTATAAAAACAATAACAAAGGAAACATGAAGTCAAATAACCTAAAAGAAAAGTATGCGAAAAGTTGCAAGTGGTTAAATATCTTGATACACACACTCATAACTACATATGTGTATACATATATACACACACATACAGTTCATGCTTAGGTATATAAAAGAGTGTGGCAATTGAATAGGCACAAGTTGTCATGCGTAGTACAATAACAACAATTAAAATTGATATTTGCATAGAAACTACACACACATACACACACACACACACAATCACACACACACACACACACACACACTCACATTCATATACTCATTGTAAGTTTGGCAGGAAATCAATTTATAACAACCGAACTCACTCAAAAACTAATAGATGAATCCATAATTAAATTTAGAAATGATTGGATCAATGTGACGCATGAATATATATATATATATATATATATTCGATACACACACACGATACAACATATATTCGATATACTTGAACTTGACCGCGCTCAACATGTCGTATGCGCAATATTAACTACTAGTCACAAATAAATAAAAGAAGAACAAATTCAAGTCAAATTGAAGTCATTGCAATTTTAGCTTCAAAAATATTGGCAAATTATGTTGATTTTCGCATAAATATAATTTGTATAAATGTTGCAATATGAATTCAATTCAACAACAACAAACTTGTTGGCCTGGCCCGTCACTCTGTCACACACACACACAGACACACACACATGCACAGCACTTGGAGCACGCTCTCGCAATGTACGTAAGCACACACAAGGCAACAGTCAAGGATATCGCGTGCGTCGTGTTCCGATGTCGATGTCGATGACTATTAAACCGCGCGACGTCGACGTCAACGTCGACGCTGACGCCGAAGTCAACGTCAACATTGCCGCCAGCTGCGCTACTTGATGGAGACTTTCGATTTACATACCCTGTAAACAATTGTCGCCACTTGGGTTAGTTTATGCTGTATAGCAGGAACAGCATAAAAACGTTATCAGTTTTAAGTAAATCAAACTTAAAATAAAAATGATCTCAAAAATATATCCACTCTTTTTATATAGGATCTGCTGGAAACAGGCCCAGGCATTAATTTTCATTAATTGTTAAGAAACAAATTACAAAATATTAGAATACAATTTCAATTTTGTTTTAAAAATCATACAACAACTCTAATTTATAGTTTTTGTAATACAATAAAATATTGTTATTTAAAATAAAAAATTCAAGTGCTTTTAAAAAGGTTATGGTACAATACATTTTATATTTGTTTAGATTTGACACACAGATTTCTATAAGCCCCACGCAGATCAAGATTATTTCTAATTTTGCCACGCCCCTTTCCGCCTCCGTAAATCGCGAAAAGCCACAGCACGCACACTTTTCAAGATATTAGGATTTTTTACTAATTAACATTAACTACTATTATTAACTATAATCCTACTAAATAGTAACAAGATCAGACAAATAGAAAGGTGATAATGGCTGATTAAAGTTTTTTAGCAATGTAAGTGCCCAAAAGCATGCAATAAAAAGTATTTTAAATTTATTTAAATAGGTAACGGGTATCCCAAAGTCGGGAGCTCGACTATAGCCTTGCCTACTTGTTTAAATATTGTTTGGTACTGACTTTTGACTAAAAACCTAAAACTTCCTTCTAAGCAGTTTAACAAGAGCATAACTTTCATTATCAGTGTACATAAAGTCGGCTATTGATTTAATATATTCAATAACAATTTGAATATGGCTAAAAATGTCAGCAATGTCACTTGAGTAACATTTCGAAAGCGATTCGAGGCGATTTGCCAGCCAAACTGACGGCGCAGTCAGTAAAAAAAAATAAAAAGCAAAAAAAAGAAACAAAATGAAACGAAAAAAAAACAAAGAGTTTCCGTTTCGTTTCATTCGTATGTTTTTGTGAATGAACAACGTTTGGGTCTTTGTCTATGTAGTAGAGGGTAATTAAATGGCAGCACAACCCCCTTACCCTGCCCCTCCCCCTAGCCCCTCCCACTCCTCCTCCTCCTCCTGCTGTTTGTTGCCTTCATTTGGGGCATATGGCAGTAGTCGGTTTTGGTTCCGCCGCATTCATGGCGGCCATTGATGACGCACTTTTAGCCCTTCATTGCTATCGGCCAACAAGTGAGAGATTCGGTTTGGGGTTGGGGTTGGGGTTGGGGGAGTGATGGGTGTAGGCAGGGGGAGAAAGGCCGTGCATGTTGCTGTATGTGTAGGTGTGCCAACAACAGGCCTTTGCATTGAGAAGGCAACCGGCTTGCAACATGCGAAACATACACTGACAAACAATAAATCATTCTAAAATTCCTAATTTAAAATTCTCGATTTTAGCATGTATTTTTCAAATATGAATTTGGTATATTATAGCAAAAACAAAAGATAAAATTGTTAAAATTGTCAAAAAAGCCACAAAAACATTTAATTTCACTGACAAAATTCTTATAGAGCCCCGATAATCAAAATATTTGCTACGAAGGAATTGAAAAACCGTTCTTTAATCAAATATTTGTATAACCGAACTTCTGACACTGCGTTGGATTGTTTATTTGCCGGAATCCCGAATAATTTTCTCTGTGTACACATATATTTTTTTCTGTGTATTTCTTATGCTCACCTGCTGCTGCCTCTGTTGCAACACGCAAACCAATTCAAATGTTGCCTGCAACTGTGTGTGTGTGTGTGTGTGCATGTGCCTGTGTGTGTATGAGAATGCATCTCGACCTACTTTCAAGCGTGAGATGGAGAAGAAGAGAGCGAGAGAAAGCGAGAGAGCGAGAATTGTTGCTGCCTAGCAACTGTGTGGGCGATTATGATTTTCTCACTTAATTCGCTCTCTCTCTCTCTCATAATTGCACTCTCTATTCCTCTCTCTCGCCCCACTCTCTCTCTCTCTCTCTCTATTTCTCTTCGCTTGCAGTTAAAACTGTCATTTGCACTTGTCGCGTTCAGATGTGAAACTCAATTAGTACAACGTGCAATGCTGCGTATACTTGTTATTTGCTAATGAGAGCAAGATAGCACAACTAAATGAGAGAGAGAGAGAGGGAGAGACTGGGCCAACGCCTGCAGCTATGCTATGAAAATTGCAACTGTAATTGAGATGCATCAGGGAAATTAATATATTTAAATATTAAAAATAGAATAAAAATAAAGAAATTGTTTTTAATTTTATTTTTATCATAGATTAAAACTGATTAACCGGTACTAATCGATTAATATTGATAACCGTAACTGAATCCACACTTCTTTAAAATACGAAATTGTTCAAATTGAAATAACAGATTCAGGTATAACGGTTAATACCGATAGAATCTAGCATTCAATTTCATTAAGCTATTAATGCAGTTGCATTAAACAATAGCTTTTAATTTTAAAAGATATATTTTGGACATTATGGACTTTTGTCAATGTGGCTTAAATGTTGAAGGGCCTATTTGATTATATTCTTCTAGTAATAAAATATTATACAGTTAAAATATAAATAAGACATGTTGCAAGCTTAATGAAAACTCATTTAATATATATATATATTTCTTTTTATATGAACATTTATACATATATATGTTCATACATATACTATGCCAGTGCTCTGCGTGTTTATTTTTAGCAGACACTGTCAAACTGCAATACTAAGTATAAGTACAAGTGTATTTGCAAATTGAACGGATAAGCGTAAACTGTAAACTGCACGCGGGAAAAACAGGCACGAGTTTTCTCACTCGGGGAAATCTGAAAAATCTGATCGGCATTGAGGCAATAAACATTTACGTTGGCAAAATTAAAATTACAACTAACTAAACTAAGCTAAACTAAAATTAAATTAAACGAAATGAAACGAAAATTAAAAATAAGAGCAAGAAATTTGCTTAAATAAACAAATTAAAGCCAAAGCGCTTAACACGCTTCCAATTGGGAGAGGCCAGCCCCCTCCCTCTCCCCCCTGAATTTTCTATAGATCTGGGCAATAGAATAAGGAAGGGGAAGAGGGTGGGGGGATAGCCAATTGGCCACACGGTCGTTTGTCTATGACGTCGTTTGTTGGCGCTCTCAATATTTGTGTGTTGGTGTGTTGGTAAAGTTCAAATGCGCACACTTTTGTGCCACAAATAGCAACAATGATCATCATCATTATCATTAACATTATCATTATCATCCTCATCATTCACATCATTCTCGTTATGACGTTCATATGGTTGTTGGTTGTAAAAATCCGAGAAATTGCTTTTACAGTCGTACTACAACTTTATGGTAATTTAAAAAGTATTTTCCGAAAACTAGACAAATGTATTTTTACATCGTTTTTGGATGCGGATTTTGGCGCTTTTGCCCCCAGAGCGTTTAGTGCTCATTAATTTCAACTTGGCACTCGTTGATGCCACAAGTGTTTGCCACAAAACAGAAACCGAAACAGAAACGAACTGAAAGTTGCCAGTTCTGTGAATTTACGACCATCATTTATGATCAGCGATCAGCGACACTTCACCTGACTTGCGTTTCCTCTGACAACATGATCAACAGACCTTAACTTGGCCTAAGCACATGTACAATAGTCGATGCATGCACTTTACCTATAAAAATATTTAGTACTTGTAAATGAAAATCCATTACTAAGCTAGATCATTTCAGAATACTTATGATATTTCGCTATTTAAGCCTGATTAACAGACGTTTAGCGTGTAGAGCATTTAAAATCCATGTAAGATCATCGCTCATTTGAAAAACAGTCCCTAAATCGAAGTTTCATAGCTCGAATTATCTCTAACTCGATCTAAATTGAGTAGCAAACTTTAGAAACTAAATTGAAATTAAGTCAAAGTCTCCATAATTCAAATTTTTTCTTTGGTTAATGGTGATTTGAGTTAGGGAAGTTCGACTGTATTCGTTTTAAAATATTTAGCTTTAGGATATCTCATACAACAACAGAGTTTTTGATTTTAAATGTTAATTTGCATCCGACTGTTCTTATGGCAGCTATATGATATAGTTATCCGACTTAAACAAAATTTGATCAGGATGTAAGAAAATACCATCTGTGAGTTTGGTTGAGATATCTTAATATAAAAAAACTATCTTTATGAGGTAAAAGTCTAGTGACGCAAAAATTTTCATACCCCAAAATTTCTGATATCCAATTTTCTGACGAATAATATTAAGTTTAACATATAAATTATTTAAAAAAAAATATAACTCGACCTGTTTGGACAGTCATAGCAAATTTTCCATTCTTCCTGTATATATTGCTAGTCGCCTTTCGCACCCTTCGTGCTGCTTTCGTCACTAGCGCAGTGATAAACAAAAAAGTTTTTCATACTATGCAATTTCTTGAACTTTGATCCCGAATTCGCCCCACTTACAGGTCGACTTTGGCAAAACGCCGTCTTATTATCTCATCTATGTTGTGTGAAAATTTCATCTTTCTACCTTTAACCGTTTGGCCTACACGTTGATGGGTCAGTGAGTGCGTCAGTCAGGACAAAGAGTTTTATATTTATAGATTTATTTAAATAGGTAACGTGTATCCTATAGCCTTGTTTGTGATATCCTCAAGGACTCGGGAGTCGGGACTTACCTTCGCATATGTAGCCCTGTTGGATGAGGCCCCACAGTAGATCCGAGCAGTGGTGACAGTAAGTTGGCTTATGAAATGTCTTCTTCACAAATGAATGCCCACCATCCGCCATTTTGTTTTGTCGAATGCTACTGCCGTTGAAGCTACAGTTTCCGGTTTTGGGGAGGGGCGGGGCAACGTTTATGTTTTTTTCTTTGCGTGGGTAGCTTGAAATGTTGTTTGATGTTGTTTTTGTTGTTTTTGTTGTTGTTATGGTTGGCACGAGACTTTTTTTTTTTGTGCGAAAATTTCCTATTGTTACTACTATTGTTGTTGTTGCTGAAGCGTTTGTTTAGTTAATTGTTGGTGTTGTTGTTGATGGGTTGTTGTGTCCTTTAAGCAAATGTGGCCAACTAACTGTAGATTGTGCTGGAGCTAATTAAATCGCAGCCAGCTGAGGCAGTGGCAAAAACAGAAGAGAGCTTAAATTTCTTGTGCTTCTTGATCTGTGCTTTCTGGGCGTACAAATAAAATAGTGGGCGTGTCCTTGTCGATTTGTTGTCAATATTCCACTTGTTGTTCTTGTTGTTGTTGTTGCTGCCGCTGTTGTTGTTGTTGTTGTTGTTTGGTGTTTTGGTTGCTGTTGAGGTTGTTGTTCTTTGTGCTGTTGTTGTTGTTGTTGCTGTTGTTGTTGGGGCAGCGTCAACGGCTCCGGCTGTTGCTGTTGTTGCTGCTGTTGCTGCTGAGATTGTGGCTGACAAAAGCGATGACAAATGGACAACGAAGACGACGACGACAAAAATGACGACGACGGCTGCATTTTCATCCATTGGTCAACTTGTTGTTGTTGTTCTTTATCCAGACATTTGCTTGCCGGGAATTTTTGTTTTGTGCGCCGCTGCGCCCCCTTAGCGATCTATCAACTCTTATTATTATATTTACTTTATTTTATTTCATATATATTTCAATAATTATCGAAATTATTTTCTTTGGTTTTTAGTTTTTTTTAGTTTGAAGGCTACGCTTATTTTTTGTATTTTACATTTATATTTTAATAATATTTATTGGTTGCTAAATATATATGTATGTATATCATTGTAGTTGTAGTTGTTGTTGTTGTTGTAAATTTATTTGGTGGAGTGCTTGTTGTTGTTTTTGTTGTTGTTGTTTTTATTGTTGTTATACTTTTGTTACTTATTTACAATTAACGTTGACTTTTACTTCAAGCGTTGCACTAAAAACACAAAAAATAAAGAACAGATCACAATTGATTTATATGTAAGCAATCGATTGACTGCATTCGATTGTTTTACATTTATTTTAGTTTCACAAACACACACACACACACGCACACGCACAGATGCGACGTGAACAGCAGCAGTGAAAATGTTGGAATGTTCAATTGAAGCATGTTTTATTTCCCTCTTTTTAGTTGTGCCTCCTTTTCGCTACGTGGGCGCCGCACCCCCAAAAACGACGACAGGCAATAAAAGATTTCAGATAACATAATGTACACGAACGCCAAGAGAGAGCGACTAACGCACTCAGAGAGAGAGAGAGAGACCGAGAGAGAGCGAGTTGGTGTGTGCGCGTGAGAGAGCGTATGGTGTATGGTGAATTTATGGTGAGCTGCAGAAATACCCGTTATTTGAGCACACAGACAGACACACATAAAGAAAGTAGTAGGCACATCATATAATAATAAAACTGGCAAAAATATGATATCAACAGCGTGTCAAGAGAGGCAGCCAGCAAGAGTGACAGAGAGAGAGATAGTTAAACTCTATGTTGAAGTTGCATTTAAAGTATTAAATTGCACATGATTTTTATTTTTTTATTTTTACACTTGAATGAAATGACATTGCTTAACCCAGCAATAAAGCCCAAAAGTAGGCACTACTATTTTCCGAATTTATGGCAACAAGGAATATACACAAGTTACGTTGATGATGACCACATAGTCTATATTTCTTAGGGAACGGTCTGATACTTTTGAGACCCTAATGGTTGTGTGTGTGTGTGTGTGTCCAACGCCCACGCATAAAACTGAGCTACGCTTAGACAACAACAATTGTCAAAACTCATACGAATTCTAATTATAGACGGGGGCACACTTTAAATTTGCTTTCTTTATATGACAATAAAAAAAGGTAGCAAAAATAATAAACTGGAGCAACAAACAAGAAGCAGTGTATGTACGTATGTACATGTATCAAATTTTCACATACATGCGTATAAGTATGTATGTATGTATGTGTGCTGCTGCCAGTTAGTCGCGACGTGGGAGGTTTCATGTTGTTCATGTCCTGGTCCCCAGCTGACCTGCGCAGTCAGAAATTCACCACACTCAGCACATTCACCACAACAGAAGCAAAAGCTTACTGTGTGCAAAAGTGGCCAAGTTTAAGGATAAATCACTACGAAAAACAACACAAAAGGGAGTAACGAGCACACTTGCACAGTGAAACCGCACATGAAATATATATGTGTATATATTTTCTTTTTTTTTTGGTAAACAATCGTAAACGTGGCAAATGAAATGCTTTACGCCGCATTAATTTTCGGGCAGCTCCATGTTTTTAAGTGTGCGAATAATGATTGTTGAAATTTAATGAAATTATTGATGATGCTAATGGGGGGCTACGGTTGAGTACTCGTATTTGGGTGCGAGCAGCCCACTCGATTGCTCACACGCACACACACACACACACACGCAAATTTGCGTTGTACATGTGTGAATTGAGCAGCAGCAGCAGCCGCAACACTTTGCACCCACTGCCCTCGTCACACACACACACACACACACACACTCCTATATCCCTACTCTCTCTCCACTTTTTTCTCTTCCTTGTCTAACGTTGCGCACTTCGCTCTTTTCGAGCCGCATGAGCAAATCGCAATAGATAGAGAATTTTTTTCTCATGCTGTCTCGGCTACTCCTGTACGATGATTCCTTGCCATACAACACACACACATACACACACACCCACATGGAGCACTTAAGTCCTTGGATGTGTGTTTTTCTTCATTTTAAATAGATATGTATGTGCTTATAATTTGTCATTGCCGAACATCAAAAAAGATAACACTTGAGTTTAATTTTGTTGACTGCAATTTTGAAGGTTTGTTTTTTAGCGGCTGCCTCCGTTGACGAACTTTGCACATTTGACAACGTAATTTTCACGCACGCACACACACACGCACGCATGTACACTCACCCACATACAGACGCACACTCGCGCAGGCACAAAATTTTATGTACCATATATTTTAGCTGGACAACGTAGACAACGGCAATTCGCAGTACTAAAGCTGCTGCTGCTGTTGCTGCTAATTTACACAATTCTTCTTTTCCATTTTCATTTTGATTTACACATTATTTCACTGCTGCCGCTTAAATACACTCTTAATTTCTTCCTTTTCACTTGCGCCCCCTTCTTTTTCGATAGGCGTTCAACTTTGCACTTGATTTCTTTTTTGCTTCTTCTTCTTCTTATTCTTTTTTAATACATTTTCAATTTTCGTTACGTTTTCGATTTTGATTTCGCGTTTCGTGCACTGCCTATCATTTGATTGTTTTCATTTCAATTAATCGAAATGGAAAATTTCCAACAAGAGTTTTCAAGTTTTTCTTCTTTTCTTGTACATTTTCAGTTTTTCTTTTTTTTTTCCTCTTTGCTGTGTGACTATGTGAAAATGAAAATTCTTCTATGTGTGTGGCAGTGCCCCCGTAACGTACACACCTAGCCGTTGTGTGTGCTTGTGCTTCGCTGAAGACGATGGTGCGCTCTGACTGGGACCGAAAACTGTTCACTGCTCGCTAGCTCCGCGCACTCGGCTGCTGCTGCCGTCGCTGCTGCTGCTGCTGCTGCTGGCCGCGAATTCAACGTGTTGAAAAATTTGGCGGCCGCAGCGGAAAGTCCCATCAACAACAGTGGGAAAATAGCGGGAGCGTTGCCCACAATTACTCGTTCTCGCTCTCTCATTTGCTTCCCTTGCGCTCTCTGCGCTTCATCTTCTCACAAAGTATTTGCTCTCATTTTCATAAGCATTGGCCGCTCGCTCTCTCGTGATGTTTTTATTCAATTCTGTGTTTTTAGGCAACATCGTGATAAATATTTCAAGCTAATATCGATGTTAAATATCGGCAGGTACTTTAATTTATCGATATTCACAAGCAGTTTAATTTTTAATTTTGAAGTCTAATCAATCAGTTGACAATTCCATCACGGTTGCCACAATTGGCGTTTTTACGCCAAAACTAGCTCTTTTTTGTCCTGTTGGCGCCATGGCACTTATTTTTCCGAATTGGCTTATTTTTCCATCATTTCAGAATTAGGTTTTTGTATGTGTGTTGCCTATCAAGATTGAAATTGGATTTTCGTGGATTGTTGACAATTCCATTCTTTATTAAATCAAACAGCTTGGAATCTATGGCCTACATTTAAGCGCTGTTTTTACATATTTTTTAACTTACTTTAGCCGTTTTTATAGACACCCTGAAATCCAGTTAGAAATATGTTTAACAGCAATAGCATGGTTGGTGTGGAGCAGTTTCGTTCAGTTTAACGAAGCAACACAACAAACTAGCCGATACACAAACCTTTCGATAGAATGTGCGCGCTAAATTTGAAGTGAAAATTTGCAATTTTTCAAAATCAATTAAAAATTGAATAAAAACAATTTAAAAAAAACAACAAAATCCAAAATTTTGTAAATTAATTAAGTTCAATCTAAAATTGGTTTGGTGTCAAAGCTGAGAAAAAACAAAAAAAATTTAACATTTTTCTTAAATAATGAAGTTTATTTTAAAATTCATTTGGTGCAGGTTACCCTTTTGCGTGGTGAAGTTTGGTAATAAATTCTAAACAAAATTTAAATATAAACAAAAGTATAAGAAAAATTCCTGTGAGGGTTTTAAAATTCTAGCCTCTAAATTAAACAAACTCTAATGCAGTTTTTTTTTGATTAAAAATTTGTGGATACGCTTTTTCAAGTGGCCATCTGTAAAAGAGATTGTTATCAAACATATTTCTCATAATATTTTCTAAATGGCCGCAACTTTAAACCAAAAAATAACCATGATTCAATTATGTTTGAATTCTTTTTTATTTTTGCATTTATTGAAGTTTGTTTATGTGCAACAAAATTTAACGAATTGAAAACTAAAAGCCAGTTTAAATGGAATTGTGTGAAGATACTTAGCATGTGACATGTTAGTTAATATTAATGTATGTATGTATATTTGAGCACGCAGGTCATTTAATTTATGATTTAGTTTAGATGTGAATGTTTATATATATATTATATATATTCATTGACGGCATCACGTTTCATCTCACACGTACATATAGTAACAATGATTGTTGTTAAGTGTGATTTAATATTTATACAGTGTGTCAAGTAATTGTTTTGACAAAAATAAAACAACTTAATTAAAATATAATTAATAATAAAAACCATGTTTCTTATGTATTTTTTCTTTGTCAAAACAACAACTTGAGCTACTGTATGTATTATTGTTATGGGCAATTAAATTTGCTTAAAATGAATAAATATGTGACATATAAATATTTGTTAACAGCATTTATGTATAATATGTGTGTGTAAAAATTGTAGCTGGTAATTCTATAATTATTAAATATATAAAATAGAATAAGACAAAGACGATATACTTTATCGGTTATCGATTATCGGTTTTGGGTTATGTTGAATACAAAATACAAATACACGCAATTAATTAAGGCGACTTTCAAGGATTTTAAAGGATCGCAACGATGTAAATTAGCCAAGGCCATGATCATCAAAGAAACTTTGCGGTGTTTCATCCTGTAAAATGGAAATGCGATCTCATTATGTATTTCACTTCGATGAAAGTCCAACAAAATATTACGAAATATATATATGTAAATACTTATGTAATCTACAAACTAATATAAATAGACGTATAAACTAAGCGAGAAAGGGACACCAATTGCACAGATTCATCAGTTGGGCTGTTGAGAGAGAGATTGATAGATTTGGGAGAGCAAAGCAAGATGTTGAAAGAGAGAACAGTAAGAACAGTGATTCGAGCCAGCAGCAAACAGTCATATTACCAATATAAAAATAAAAAATAATAAATTAAATAAAAGTTTAAAATTAAAAATATAAATACAGTAAATACGATCACCGTTTAACCTTACCTCTAAGCATATTACGTACATAATTTATTTATTTTACATACAAGTACACATACATACAATTTTGGTTTTTTTTTTGTTTTTTTGAAAAATATTTCAGTTTTTTTTTTATTGAATACAAAACACAGGAATTTGGCTAAAATGTACAACACACATATGTATAAAGAGAGTTATATATAGATATATTTTGTATATAAACTATTAATATTGTTGTTTTTTTTCTTTAATATGTATTATTTACTACTAGTAATTTTACATTTCATTTTTCGTGCTTTCCAAAAATTTTAAAGCTTACTTTTTCTATATATTGTAGTATTGCATTTTCTTTCCCTATTTTTCAACATTATCATTGCTTATTTATTTTTTGATGGTTTTGGAATGATTAACTAATTATCTAAATTTAAAAACGCATGAGGAGATAAGTACTTATAATGTCTGGTTGTTATTAGCATTTTGCATGAACTTTTCTTCAAAAAACAGTCTAAAAATGAAGAGGAAAAACCGCGCCAAATGCGTCTACAGATGAACTATGTGACGTGTTTTTTTCTCGTATTTCTCGTATTTTTCGTATTTTTGTTTTAATTTTGAATTTGGTTTTGATTGTTTTTGCCTCACTGTGTGACAGATCTAATTGCACTTATTAAGTGTTGTGCAGAGCTAAACTTTGAGTGCTTAACAACACACACACAGAGACACTCACTCACACGCACATAGAAGTGGAGTGCAGTTAAAATACTTATGCATGTGTGTGTGCGTAGGCATTGTGTGTGTTTGAGATAGACAGAGGTGTGTGTTTGGCGTAGGCGTGCATGTGTGTGTATGTGTGTAATATCAACTACATTCTACGTATTTGAATTTCTCTTTTATTTAGAGTAGTCCAATGTCTCTTAAAGTGCCCTCAACAGCTTCGTCCTGGAGTACAGAGAATAAGAACAATAAGAACAAGAAGAGTAGATACATAGATAAAAGTGAGTAACAGTTGTATACGTGTGTGTGTGTGTGTGTGTGTGTGTGTGTGTGTTACCAAGGTGAATTTACTTCAATGCAACATATTCCCCACAGCTGAGTAATTCCACCATGGCTGTGACAGTGTGTGTTGTTGTAAAAGAAGAAGAACGGCACAATTCAGTATGTGTGAGTGTGCGTATGTGTGAACAGTTATTTGCACATAGAATGTTTGTATGTATGTATGCGTATGCGTATTAGAAGCGCGCAAGGCGTGGCGGGCGGGGCGGGGGCGTGGCAAAACAGGGCGGAACTGATCACAAAACTACTCCCAGGCCCCAAAACGGGAAAAGCTTTTGCAATATATTTACAGCCTTTGACTTTCGTAAGATCGAACTGTATTACAGATGCATCTATCGTAATATCCAATGAATGATATCAGGAAAGGAACAATCTTCAAATGTCTGTTTTTTTTCATCGGGCCTACAAATTGTTAAATATATTTATAAAAGGATCTGTGTGTTTTTTAATATACATATTAACTTTTTACACTGTTTTTTTCTGTTTTTTTTTTTTGTATGTCTGATTAGTTCAGATACTCATTGAAGTCCTGTTGGATGGTTGTATTAACATCGATATATGCAGTGGCGGGTAGGGAAAGCGTTAATAGTAATAACAAGAGAGAGGGTATTATGGATTACACATTTAGAAATGTATTGTTAAATATTAAATACAGTAAGTTCAGTAATTATTTTGACAAAATTTAAAATTTTACACATTTATTTTTATTTTGCAAACTTTTATTCTTTATATTTTAAATTTAATTTCTTTGTCAAAGCAATTACTTGACTTACTGTATATATTGTATATCGCAATATATGTATGTGAAGACAAATTAATCAGTTAGTAGGAACTACAAAAACAATTTCAACAATACAACTACAAAGATCATGCAAAACAAACATATATAATACGATCAACTCCTCGATAATGCTTTAATTATAGTTGTTGTTTTTAGTTAAACAATACACACAAAAGAATTGTACTAAACATTTGACTACATATCAATGGCATTTACACATTTATATAGATGTTGTATATTAATATAGATATCGATATGGACGGAACTACGTTTGAATTCTTTCTATAGGACATTTCTGGATTAACAAGTTTACAAGTTTATAATTATGGCAAGCTCAATACTGTGCTAAAATTAATTTAATTATGTTTAAAACTCTCACAATTGTTTTTTTTTTGTTTTATAGGCAAGTTGTTTCGGAACATAAATTGCGGTTCGCATTAAGCATGCAAAGGAAAACATGTTTTAACTTAAAATTAATAACAATTTCATTGAATATTATTGTAAATCGAACAAAAAGCTATTGCAGTGAGTAAAAAAACTCTTCTTGCTTTTAAGTTTGTTTCGTTTTTTTTTATCAGTTTGTTAGAGTCGATTAGTTTCGTTTTGCGCAAAAATTAGAAAAAAAAGTAAAGAAGATTCAAAAAATTAAGTATATAGAACTGGAAACGTATATGTACCGAGTGATATGTGTATTATAATATGAAATGACTTTAAAAAGAACTTGTATGAAAACAAACACTAACGAGATATAATAAAAAATTAAGAACCAACTAATTGTATAAACATGTAGAGAGAACAATTAACAATATATATATCTCCGGCATGTATATATATACTCAATATATATGCACTATAGATCATATGTCTCGGGTGTACTGACCTCTTGTAGCAGATCCTGAGAGGCAATGGCTTTAAGCACATTCTTTTTCGACGTCTCCTGAATCTCGCCGCCAATCAGCAACTCATCCAATATGAAATACGCTTTCTCAAAGTTGAATATAATATCCAATTCGCAGACCTGCAAACATAATAGATAAATACGGCTCTTTTCACACTCGATTATATATCAACTAATAACTTACGCTGCCAAAATACTTATCCAAGAGTTCCACATAACGATGGATGATCTCCAGCGTCAAGAGCTCGTTGTCATTCTGCTCTATAGCGCAACAGAAATATAAGCTGGCGTATCTAAAATTTGTAGAAATTAAAAAAATTATTATTAAAGAAATCGTGAAAAAATATTTAAGAACCCAAAACGTGCAATTACGAAAACAAAAATTGATATCTACTTCTACTTCAGATACATTCAGTGTTGCCAATTTAGCTATTTTTCCGCCATTTCTGGCGGTTTACAAATGCCAAATACGGGAAAAATACTAATATAGCGGTTGGCGGGAATTATAGCACAGCGTTGAAGGCGACAAAAGTTTTGTTGAGCCAGACGTCCATTAACAATCTCTGGATTAATAAAAAATACATTTAATCTAAAATAGCTTTATATATGGCTTTGTTTTCAAATATTCTCTAGCCGTTTCTAGCTTTTCTGGAAAGCAGATCTAGCTTGCTCAAGCCCAAAAAAGTTGGCAGCACTGGATGCATTACTTTTATTATTTTTAAATTTATTCTTTTGGTGAAAAAAATTTACTAAATAACATATAAATGTATCTTACCTAAATTAAATTTAAATAGAATATTTAACTGTAGTCCAAAAACTACAAACATTTTCCATATTGGAATTTTCTATAATTGCTTCAGTTTGGTAATATTTCTCATTGGAATATTTTGCTTTCTGCTTCTCTTTAATGTCTAATGTTCAACACTGGCTTATTGGAATTATTTCATTTCTTCCTTCATTTTCTCCATACTTATTTGGTTTTTGTATATATTTTTTTTTATTATTCTTATGTTTGTAATTTTGTCAAACATTTTGTAAGGAATAGCAATGTGTTAGTCTTACCGCTTGTAGACAATCTTGCAATCCTTCCACTCCAGAAATGAGCACATTTTGGGCTTGCGGGCCAGAATTGTGGTGACAAGTTCACGGGTAATCTTCTTTTTGGTCTTGTCTGGATATGCCATGTACCATTTTTGTAATCGTAATTTGCCCTGACGACTGAACAGCAGCATGAAAAGCATCTATTTATAAGTTAAAAATAATTTAATTAACGCTTGTTATTTCAACTCGGACATTTTGACACTTATTGGACTAAAATAGGTGAGTCAGGTGCGCTGCGCTGGCAACTTATATGCAATTGCTCGTTTTCATGTTTCCACACGCAAAATTGTCTCAATTTCATGTCACTGACCATTTCAACTGTTGCAGCTTCGTGTTTTTATTCTTAATGCGCCGAAAGTTGCAGTAATATTAACAATTTATAATTTTTTCACGCTGCACATAAAAAAAAATACTTCTTCAGTCAATTTTGCCATTCACTGCAACAGCTGACAGTCAGCTGGCAACAGTGGCACGGTGTTTATGCTATCGATAACGTATCAAAACTATCAGTGACTCTTTTTCTGTGAACCAGGGCTGACAACCTGTCACACGTTTTACAACACGGTCCAACACCAGATCATAATAAAAGCGACGTTGTGGCAGACTGCGTTATTTATTTGCCGTATAAAAGGCGTGCAATTTCATAATTTGAATTTAGTTTGCAAAGGAAATACATATAGGCAAAATGTCAATCAAACTGAAGGCAAATGTAAACAATCCACCCATAAGTAAGTGCCATGAATGCTATGTAAAGTGCAGAAATAAGCTTGCAATATTGTGAGGTTATGGTGCAAATTCAATATGCGTTTTTTATCTATTTATAATATTGCATCAGTTTTTATCAATTAATTAAGCATGTATAATGTTCTACCCACACAGGCGGTTTGGCGACGGCGCATTTAATTAACTCAACGGTGCCCGTCGAAATTGTTTGGGGCAAGGAGACGTCGCTGCAGTTTCCGGACAATCGCCTCCTGGTCTGTCACTCCAACAACGATGTGTTGCGGGCCTTGGCACGTGCTGCACCCGCTCACAAGCTGTACGGCGAGACGGCGATTGAGCGCACACAAATCGACCATTGGCTGTCCTTCTCACTCACCTGCGAGGACGACATTTCCTGGGCGATGTCGTTTCTCGACAAATCGATTGCTCCCGTCACGTATCTGGTGGCCAACAAGTTGACCATCGCCGACTTTGCGCTGTTCAATGAGATGCATTCACGCTACGAGTTCCTCGCCGCCAAGGGGATTCCCCAGCACGTGCAGCGTTGGTATGATCTGATCAATGCCCAGCCATTGATACAGAAGGTGCTGCAATCGCTGCCGGAGGAGGCGCGTGTCAAGCTGCCTCCTCCTGCCGCTGGAACGAAGAGCGGCGAGCGCAAGCAGGAGGGCAAATTTGTGGAACTACCTGGCGCTGAGATGGGCAAAGTTGTGGTGCGTTTCCCACCGGAGGCATCGGGTTATCTGCACATTGGACACGCCAAGGCAGCGCTGCTCAATCAGTACTACGCCCTGGCCTTCCAGGGCACACTAATCATGCGCTTCGACGACACCAATCCCGCCAAGGAGACGGTGGAATTCGAAAATGTCATTCTCGGCGATTTGGAGATGCTGCAGATCAAGCCAGATGTCTTTACCCATACGTCCAACTACTTTGACCTCATGCTGGACTACTGCGTCCAGATGCTCAAGGAGAACAAGGCCTATGTGGACGATACGCCGCCGGAGCAAATGAAGCTGGAACGCGAACAGCGCGTCGAGTCGGCAAATCGTTCCAACTGTGAGTCTTAATCTTCATTTTGTAATATCTTTCAGTTTATAATGATGATCTCCTTCCTAAGCTGTTGACAAGAATCTGGCCATGTGGCAGCAGATGGTGCAGGGCACCGCGGCTGGCCAAAAGTGCTGTGTGCGCGCCAAGATCGACATGTCCTCGCCCAACGGCTGCATGCGCGATCCCACCATCTATCGCTGCAAGAACGAGCCACATCCTCGCACGGGCACCAAATACAAGTGAGTGGAACATGCAGGAATCCATTGACCAATTGATTTACTCTTCCTTGTTTCTCAGGGTGTATCCCACCTACGACTTTGCCTGCCCCATTGTGGATGCCATTGAGAATGTGACGCACACGCTGCGCACCATGGAATACCACGATCGTGATGATCAGTTCTATTGGTTCATTGATGCACTGAAGCTGCGCAAGCCTTATATTTGGGAATACAGTCGCCTCAATATGACCAACACGGTGCTATCGAAGCGGAAGCTAACCTGGTTTGTGGACTCTGGTCTGGTCGATGGCTGGGATGATCCACGGTTTCCCACTGTGCGTGGCATCATCAGACGTGGCATGACCGTCGAGGGACTCAAGGAGTTCATCATTGCGCAGGGCAGCAGTAAATCCGTGGTCTTCATGAACTGGGACAAGATCTGGGCGTTCAACAAGAAGGTAATCGATCCCATTGCACCACGTTACACGGCATTGGAGCACGACAAACGCATCATTGTGAATGTGGCGGGTGCCAAGTTGGAGAAGGTCCAGGTGCCAGTGCATCCCAAGGACGAGAAGCTGGGCACAAAGACAGTCGCATTGGGTCCCCGCATCTACATTGACTATGTGGACGCGGAGGCGCTCAAGGAGGGCGAGAATGCGACATTTATCAACTGGGGCAATTTGCTCATCAAGAAGGTGCACAAGGATGCGAGTGGCGCCATCACTTCGGTGGATGCTGCACTCAATTTGGACAACAAGGACTTTAAGAAGACGCTCAAACTGACGTGGCTGGCGGTCGAAGATGATCTCAGCGCTTATCCGCCCACACATTGTGTCTATTTTGATAACATTATCAGCAAGCCGGTGTTGGGCAAGGATGAGGACTTTAAGCAATTCATTGGCCACCAGACACGCCATGAAGTCCAAATGCTGGGCGATCCCGAGCTCAAGAAATGCAAAAAGGGCGACATTATCCAGCTGCAACGTCGCGGCTTCTTCAAGGTGGACAACGCGTATGCTCCTCCCAGTCCTTACACCAACGTCGCCTCGCCCATCATACTCTTCTCCATACCCGACGGTCACACCAAGGATACGCCCTCCTCCGGCCTCAAGATCAATGCGGCTTCAGCACCAGTGGCCAAAACAAATGTAAGTAGCGATTATATTTTATTAAATTATATCAAAGAAAACGGAGAATTGGTTCAATTATTAAGAAGATGACTTACAACACTGTAAACTCAGCTCACTTGCTCCTATTCACCACCTTGTTGGTAAACTCACCTCAAGCTTTTATTGACCAAATTGTTGGCAAACTCACCTCTCTGCATTATTAGAGATGTAAACTGTGCAGTGTTGCTAACTTAAGATCTGCTTTCCAAAAAAGCTAGAACATTATAAAGTTAATTTAGATTAAATGTAATTTTTTTAATTTATCAAGAGATTGCTAATGTTCGTCTAGCTTAACAAAACTTTTCTCGTCGTCAACGCTGTACTATAATTCCCGCCAGCCGCTATATTAGTACTTTTCCCGCATTTGGCATTTGTAAACCGCCAGAAATGGCGGGAAAATAGCTAAATTGGCAACACTGAAACTGATGAGCTTTGGGCACCTCTCGCGCTCTCACTCTCACTTTCCCGCAACATGTCGATTAGAGATGAGTCACACATATGTTGACAACGGCCAATGTAACGTTGATATGTATGAAATAATAATTGCTAATGAATTATAATAATAGAGCTTAGTATTATTATTACAGTTACTCATTAAAAAGGGAGCTAGATAAAAATAGTAAATAACTAAATAAAAAGTCACAAGTTTGCTATAGGTAAATTGTCACAGTAGCATTTGCTTTGGTTGATTGCTCATCTCCAACGCAAGGTAACGTGTAACTCGAGCAAAACCGGTTTCTGCAGCAGGCCTGAGCTTGCGATTTGTTGTCTATCGATAACTTAGCAGAAGAGAAAAAGAAGTTGAGGAAGATACGCATGTAATTTGGTCGTTCGATAACTGAAAACGATAAAAGTAATTTTGCTGACGCGTCTGCATTTTAATTTTGTATTTCATCATATTGATTGATTAATTGTTTCTTTAACAGGCTGCCAACAATAAAACTGCCAACGCTGCAACATCGAAAGCTGCCGATTTGGACAAACAGATTGTGCAGCAGGGCGATCTGGTGCGCGAACTCAAAGCCAAGAAGTCGCCAAAGGCCGAAATTGACGTTGCCGTTAAGAAACTGTTGAGTCTGAAGGCGGATTACAAAGCAGCGAGTGGTGCGGATTGGAAACCGGGACAAACAGCTGTTGTTGCTCCTCCCTCTGCTGCTCCCTCTCCAAACAGCAACGACGCTGCCACAGTGAACACTAGCATTGTGAAACAGGGAGATTTGGTGCGTGAGCTGAAGAGCAAGAAGGCAGCCAAGTCGGAAATCGACGTGGCTGTTAAGCATCTGCTGGAACTGAAGACGCAATACAAGACCTTAACTGGACAGGATTGGAAGCCAGGTCAGACTGTTACCGCTCCCGCTTCCGCTCCCTCTCCCTCTGCCGCTTCCTCCAGCGTGGCTGACATCCTAAACCAAATTGCCGCCCAGGGTGATAAGGTGCGTGAGCTGAAATCGGCCAAATCCGACAAGGCAACCATTGATGCAGCGGTCAAGACACTTTTAGGTCTTAAAGCCGATTACAAGCAACTCACGGGCAGCGATTGGAAGCCCGGAGTCACAGCACCCGCAGCTGCCGTAACTGTAAAGCAGGAGAAATCTCCAGAGCCAGCAGCAGCCAGCTCCGTCTCCACGTTGCTGGGCAAGATCAGCCAGCAGGGCGACAAAATCCGACAACTAAAGTCGGCCAAGGCGGACAAGGCGCAAGTTGACGCCGAGGTCAAGCTGCTGTTGGCCCTAAAGACGGACTACAAGAGTCTGACGGGTCAGGAGTGGAAACCGGGTGCAGTTGCTCCCACTGCCACTCCGATTGCCACCGTGGATCTCACAGCTGACGCTGCCAGCGGTGACATACAGCAGATCCTAAGCAAAATCCAGCTCCAAGGCGATAAGATACGTCAGTTGAAATCCTCCAAGGCGCCCAAGGCATCCATAGACACAGAAGTCAAATCTCTGCTGGCGCTGAAAGCCGAATACAAGCAGCTCAGTGGCAAGGATTGGACACCCGACGCCAAGGTGGAGGCGAAAGAGGTGAAAGTGGAGATGGCGACGTCAGAGAAGGATCAACTGACGCTGGACATCAATGCGCAGGGCGAGAAGGTGCGTGCCGCCAAGGGCAGCAATGCCGCCAAGGATGTGATCGATGCGGAAGTCAAGAAGCTGCTCACACTCAAGGCCAAATACAAGGAGGTCACCGGCACCGATTTTCCCGTTGCCGGACGTGGCAACAGTGGCAACGGTGCTGTCAAGAAGGCACCCAAGGAACCACAACAACCAAAGGCGGCCAAGCCCGCCAAACCCGCCAAAAAGGAGTCGCCGGCTCCTGCCAAACCAGATGCCTCCGCTGGCGTCAAGAAACAAACGCGTTTGGGTCTGGAGGCTACCAAGGAGGAGAATCTGCCCGACTGGTATTCGCAGGTGATCACCAAGGGTGAACTGATTGAATACTACGATGTGTCCGGCTGCTACATCCTGCGCCATTGGTCCTTTGCCATTTGGAAGACCATCAAGAACTGGTTCGACGGCGAGATCACTCGCATGGGCGTCAAGGAATGCTACTTCCCCATCTTTGTCTCGAAGGCGGCGCTGGAGCGCGAGAAGTCGCACATTGCGGACTTTGCACCGGAAGTGGCGTGGGTAACCAAGTCGGGAGACTCCGAACTGGCCGAACCCATCGCTGTGCGTCCCACCTCCGAGACGGTCATGTATCCCGCCTACGCCAAGTGGATACAGTCCTACCGGGATCTGCCCATTCGCCTCAATCAATGGAACAATGTTGTGGTAAGCATTTCCCCCTAAGAATCTATTGGCCCATATCCTGACTTCTCTACTTATTCCCCTGCCATCTAGCGCTGGGAATTCAAGCATCCCCAGCCGTTCCTGCGCACCCGCGAGTTCCTCTGGCAGGAGGGACACACGGCATTCGCCAGCAAGGCCGAGGCGGACAAGGAGGTGCTGGAGATTCTCGATCTGTATGCGCTCGTCTACACGGATCTGCTGGCCATACCCGTGGTGAAGGGTCGCAAGACCGAGAAGGAGAAATTCGCTGGCGGGGACTATACCACGACGGTGGAGGCATTCATATCCGCCTCGGGACGTGCTATTCAGGGTGCGACGAGCCATCATTTGGGCCAGAATTTCTCCAAGATGTTTGAGATTGTCTACGAGGATCCCGAGACGCAGCAGAAGCAGTATGTCTATCAGAATTCCTGGGGCATTACCACACGCACCATTGGCGTCATGATCATGGTGCATGCGGATAACCAGGGACTGGTGTTGCCACCCAATGTGGCCTGCACCCAGGCGATCGTTGTGCCCTGCGGGATTACGGTCAGCACCAAAGATGAGGAGCGCGCCGAGCTGTTGGGTGCCTGCAAGCAGCTGGAACAGCGTCTATCTGGCGCTGGAGTTCGCTGCGAGGGCGACTATCGTGACAACTATTCGCCGGGCTGGAAGTTCAATCATTGGGAGCTGAAGGGCGTGCCCATTCGCATCGAGTTGGGTCCCAAGGATCTGAAGGCCCAGCAGATTGTCGCCGTGCGTCGTGATACGGGCGAGAAGCAAACGATTGCACTCGCTGATCTGGAGAAGAAGATTCCCGCCCTGCTCGAAGCCATACACGAGAGCATGCTGGCCAAGGCCACGCTGGATCTCAAGTCCCACACCAAGATGGTCAAGACCTGGTCCGATTTCTGCAATCTACTCGAGCAGAAGAACATGCTTCTGACGCCCTTCTGCGGTGACAGCAACTGCGAGGATAAAATCAAGGCGGACAGCGCTCGGGGAGAGGAGGCAGAGCCCGGTGCTCCAGCCATGGGTGCCAAGTCGCTGTGCATACCCTTCGATCAACCCTCGCCCATTGCGGACAGCGACAAGTGCATCAATCCCGGCTGCACAAATAAACCCAAGTTCTACACGCTGTTTGGACGCAGTTACTAAATCCCGATGATGACGATCGATCATCACAATCCCTCTGAATATACTTTTATAATTTGTACTCGGTACTCTGGACTCTCTTTATATGCATCAATAGTTAACTGTTAAGCATGAACTTTTATTTTTCATAATTCGTCATAAATGCTTTATTCTAATAGATCACGAATTTCGATTTTGTTTTCAATGTTTAATAAAAATAATTGTCAACTTAATTAGTACTTCTATAAATCGCAATGGAATCTGTCCAAAATTGAGGAAATCCGTGAAACGTATTGACTATATAATTCACTGTTAAAAAATTATTGATTATATAATGATTAAGATTACAAAAAATCAGAAATAATCTAAAATTATTACAAATATTCAAAAATATTCAAAAATAATCAGAAAAAATCAAAAATAAACTTTCTGATTATTTCGGATTATTTTTGAATTTTTCTGATTGCAGTCGAACTTCCCTAACTCGAATCACCATTATCCAAGAAAAAAGTTCGAGTTAGGGAGACTTCGAGTTAGGGATTTTTTTTTTTTTTTTTTTTTAGTTTTTTAAAAGAAACTACAAATGCATTCATTCATAAATACATTTCAAATTGCAAATTTTTCTTGTTATTTTCAACGAAAAAAGATTCCAGTTTGTTCAAGACCTGTTAATATTCTCAAAAATTGGTTTCATCGTTCTTTTGCTGTATCCAGAAGTAGTTCCCGATTCAAATGTCATCATAATTAATTTTCCATTTTTAAATACAGCGGTGGCCAAAAGTATTTTGGCACCCTTTAAAGTTAGTTCTAGCCAAATTGGCAAAAAGGCACTTTTTGCATGAAAATGAGGAAAAAGTGCCTTTTTCGTCATTTTCAAAAAATTATAAAAAATACTACTGCAGTTGCTTCTTAAATTGTTTAAAAAAACTTTCTGCATCAAAACATTTTTTTTAAAAAATCGAGAAAAAAACGTTGAAAAAGTTGACGTTTACAAAAATTCGAAAATCTCAATGAATACTTAATCGGTTAAGGAAAGTACTACATCATTCGAAAGGAATTCAAAAGACCTGTCCATTGATACCAAACTTTACATGAAGTAAGCTCACAATTTGGCTAGAACTAACTTTAAAGGGTGCCAAAATACTTTTGGCCACCGTTGTATAATGAAAACTGTTTTTGCTGAGATACCATATTTTTCATCAACTTTCATTTATTTGGTCTACTTTCAAATTCCTTAACTAATAAGTTTGAATATTTGTTTAAACATTTTAGTATACTGATGCGCTGACAAAGAAGTACATTTCGAACATCTTTTCTATAGCAATTTCACAAGCATAAATAATTGTGGATGCAATATTCTACCATATTGCACTCCATATGTTAATGTTCATCAATATTACATATCCAAGCGAGCCGATAACAAAAGCATTAAATAGAAACGAACAAAAAAATTCAAACTTTATTATTCCCGAAAAATTGGACTTACAGAAGCACGTTCCAATATTTTTGTTCGAGTTACGGACAAAATTCGACTTATGGAAGTTCGAGTTAGGGAAGCAGATTTGTATGAAATTTGCTCAGTAAACGCTATTGCCACTCGATTTAGTTCGAGTTAGAGAAAATTCGAGTAAGGGAAGTTCGAGTTAGGGAAGTTCGACTGTATTTTGATTGTGAAAATTTAAAATAATTTGATAAAAGAAAAAATAATCAAAATAATCAGAAATAATCATAAAAAAATCAAAAATAGTCCGAATACTCAAAAAGATTATTTTTGATTATTTTTTAATTATTGCAAAAATTTTCCAAATGAATCAAATTTTATTTATTAACACATTACAACAATCGATTACAAAGTTTGTAACATATAAACTGGCTTACAGTTTGATGGCCAAGAGACGTTGATGGGTATGAGGTGCTGGTGGATTGAACACAACATCTCCGTTGGCATCTTTGTAATCGGTGTAGGCTCGGGAGTAAACGCATTCCATTCCCAGTGCCTCCTTCTGTCGAGCCGAGTAGAAACTGGAGCAGGCAGCTGTCATCAGCGGATAGCCCTTGGATCGACCCAACTCCATGAGAGCGGCAGCCAGACGTGATCCGATGCCCTTTCCGCGCATCGAGGCATCCACATTGGTGATGTGTGAATACAGCAGCTTGGAGACGTTGTAGCGCTCAAAGAAATTGGCTCTAATCTGAGCTTCGTTCGCAAACGTCATAATGAGTTTTAGTGGAGACTCCGGCATTTCATTGACCCTCAGGCGTTCCTCCTCCAGATCACTTGGGCAAGAACCGATCCGACAACACGTCCGTTGTCGTTCTCATCGATAGCCACCAAGCAGTTGCCTTTCTCTATCAGACTGATGTGAAAGGCATCGAATTTTTCCTTACTAGCTTCAGTAATCTTCACCATTTCCTCTCCAAAATAAGTCATTAGTGGCTCTCCATTATAGACCTCGCTTCCCTCGATCTGTTTGTAGTCCTCCACAGTCATGGTCCGAATAAGGATGCCATCTTTGGAGCCGAAATTCATTGACATGTTGTACTCGTGGTATTTGATTCTTGAACTGCCGGTCTAAACTATTTACTTAAAAGGTTAATTCACTGTCGCAATCAGCACCTTCCTTATCAAAACACTTAAACTTTTTGTTTTTTATTTGCAATTTTCTTGTTAAGCCAATCTTATCAGCGTCTGATTTTGCATGTTCTCTTACCACAATTTAAAAAAAAGCTTCGGTACGCCCTTTCTTATGCCACGCCCACGTTTACTGTGTTGTCAAAAATTTCTTATAAGTGTTAAGCACATACAGTTTGTCAAGAAATTCTTTGCACTTCCTTAAAAATGTAATATTTTGACTTTAAATAAGAAAGTAATAGCTTATTATATTATATATATTTGGAAAGGTCATTTAATTTTCGTTTGAATGATGCAAAAATTTTCTTAACCCATTTAGTACGAAACTTTCGAACTTATGTAAAAGTCACTTTTCAAAACTTTTTTCCTCGATTTTTCACAAAAAATATTTTGATGCAAAAAAATTCTTGGAACAATTCTAACAGTAACTGGAAAAAAAAATTTTCAAAAATATTTTTGCTAGTATTTTTGATAATATTTCGATAATCCTAAAAATGACCATAACCCATTTTTCCTCATTTTCTTGCAAAAAGTGCCTTTTCTGCAGTTTTCAAAAAATTATAAAAAGTACTAGCAAAAATATTTTTGAAAATTTTATTTTGCAAGTACTCTTAGAATTGTTTCAAGAATTTTTTTGCATCAAAATATTTTTTGTGAAAAATCGAAGACAAAAGTTGAAAAAGTAGACTTTTGCAAAAATTCAAAATATTCCATGGGTATTCAATGGGTTAAGGAAATTTTTTAAATTTTAAAAAACCTCTTTAAAAGGTAAAAATCGAATGACGAAAACATTTCCCTGATCGACAATTTAAAATATTAAATTTTGTGAAGAAAATGATTAAATTAAATACATAAAAATTAATTATTGCTCTAAAAGGTCTCAATAATTCATATCTAATTAAAGTAATATTTTCGCGCAGTGTCAAATTTATGTATTTAATTTAATATCGTTCGTCACAAAATTCAATATCAGAAATTTGGAGTCATGGAAATGTTTTCGTCACTAGATTATCATATTCTAAAAAAGTTTTTTTCTCCATTTCTCTGTCTTGTGCCCTTCGTGATACTTTCGTCACTAGCGTGGACTGCCGTTCACAGTGATCCTTTTCTGGTTAACGTTACCATTTATTATTATTCAATATTCTACTTAATCAATTTATATAAATGTATAATAATTTTTCATTATTTAATTAAAATTTCCAACTTTAAATTTGTTTATGAACTTAACTATGTTTTTACTTGTTAAGTTTTTTTAATGTTTCAAACCAGTTTCGCATGTATGCGACATCTAATTGAATCCCATTTGGATGGTGACAAAATACATTTCATATAGATTAAAATGTACATTACATTAGTTGGTAGTTCCAATGGAAAACTCGTTGTAGGCAATCTAATAATGTTGACAATCGTCATCTCGGATATAGTATTAGAAAAATCAATAGACCTGTTTTTGTATATATTCGTCATACATGGTTGATTAAAAATGTATATTTACTATACTTGCGATGTGCATAAATGGTTAAATGCTAGTCAAACCAGGAAAACATTCGAAATTTGTTTGCCTACGTTCCATAATAGATACATGTACTTAGTTCTGGTTAAAAACAGTTGAAACTGAAAAATACTTAAGCTGAACACACACCTCGTTAAACTGGATAATAAACTATGGTTAATAACATGCCAGAAACTCAATTACCAAATCCATTTGTATTTGTTTATTAGACAGAATTGATTGAAAAACAATAACTTGCTCATTGTTTATTAGCTCATTTAATCTTGTGTTGGGAAAATATATCAAAAACTTCCAGCGGATTAACGATTATGAAACCAACTAGAAATCACTTGAACTCTTGAATTAGCACAAAAAAATATATAAAAACAACAACGTGAAAAACTATTAAAAGACACACTCCCGTATTAATTGTTGTGCAACACGAAATTTAACAAGAATGCTTGCAACGAAAGTGATTGACGCGGAAATACCCTATAAGTGATTTTCAGAAATATTTGCTAAAATCAGATAAATAATTAAAATATATAGTATTTATTGATTTTGATCAATTTATTTAAAATAACTTTCATTTTTGAATTGGAGCAAAACATTTTGAGATAACAATAAAATATAAATATTTATTCCTTTTAAAAAAATCTTGTATGATAATGCCAACAATTTTTTATAACGCACTTTTAAGTATTTTTATTAAAATATCTTTTTACAAAAAAAATTAAATAATACACAATTTTTGAATAAAAATTAAATTAAATCGTTACAATTATTGAAGTGAAGTGAAAAATATATATTATCTCTATATGTTTATCTTTTTGTATCTACAAACATTTTGAGCAAATCATCATACCCAAATATTGGTCAAATTGTCAATGGTTACAGGGTATGCATAAATTGCATGCGAGCTGCAGATTAAATTACGAGGTACGAGTAATTCATCAAATATAATTGTAAATACCCAAGGGTCCGTTATTAATGGTACAGACACTTTTATTGCTTAATTATTCAAAAATAATTCAGATACGTATTATTATTGTTATTTTTATAGGCAAAGGTTGTGATTTTGCTGATTTTTTTTTAACAAATTAGCCAAGTTAAATGGGAAATGAAAATGGAAATGAAATGAATTTTTCCGCATTATTTGTTTACAACAAATTGATTTAAAACGAAATTTCATGCGACAATTTGCAAGCAAGTGAGAAAAGTGTGATTTTGATTTTGATTTTGATTAAGGCGACGACTTCCTGAGTTTACAGAATCAATTAGAGTAGATGAGACTTTTTTGTCGTGATTAGACAACAACAATAGCTATTATGTGATTCCCAAATAAACTGTAGATAGGCCAATAACCAGAGAAACTGACAACGTAACGGTTGTAGATATATATAGATATATATATTTATATTATTATAGTCTCGTCAAGGTCGTCATCAACTGTCAGCGGAATAATTTCTGGTTTCATTGCGAAATGCATCCATCCCAGAGCCATCTTATCATCATCCTGTTTGTCTCAGACTCTCTGGGGATTTTTCTCTCTCTCTCTCTCTCTCTTTCTCTCATTCTCGCTCTCTCTGTCTGGCTGTAAGTTAACAAGTCGCATAACTTGTTTCGTTGTTTTGGTCTTGCCTCGTCTGTGGATCAGGTTCCCAAATTGCATGCAGATTGTGGCACAAACTCTGCAATGTGGTTGGTGGATGTGTTGGATGTGGTTTCTGTAAATGCAGTTGCTATTATACCCTTTTTTAAGGGGTACTCGAATTATATCAGAAATTTCATTAAATATACACATACATTGGTAATGAAAAAGCTCAATCATTAAAGATATTTTTGTCTTTCATATTGATGAATTTTATTGAACATTTTTGATCAGTTTATTAGAAGCTGCCAGCTGCCGTAGAATAAAGCATGATTAAGAATCAAAATACAGTTGAACTTCCCTAACTCGAGTCACCATTATCAAAGAAAAACGTTTAAGTTATGGAGACTTCGACTTATGGAAGATTAGTTAACGCTATTGTCACTCAATGCAGCTCGAGTTAGAGAGAATTCGTGATGGAAGTTCTGAACTAAAACACAGATACAAAGTTCATTGCTTCAATCCAAAATATGTTTGAAATCGGACTATTAAATCGGCCATTAATCAGCATTTATTATGAAAAACCTTCATATTTCTTGGGATATCTCTACCAAAATACGAAATTGTCTTTTCTCTTAAATTTTGTTGAAATCGTTTGATTATTTCATATAATCGTCAACGGTAGAAAATTTAACCTTTGATTAAAAAATTTCGATGTTTCTGGAGATATTTAAATTTTATAATGTTGTAAGCAAATCGAACCCATTTTTTTACAGCTGTCATAGAAATGTTCGTTCGAAAATTAAATTTGTGCATGAACATTTTTTGTTAGCTTAAAGATTTTTGAGAAATAGTTGAGTTTTTCTTTTGGCAAGAGTATCAATTCTTTGGCGCGTCAAAAATAAAGTTTTCTTCTTGTTTTTTTGGATGACATGCAGTTTTAGGGTCGCCACAAACTCAACTCAACTCGACTCCACTCCACAACAGTTGCTAACCTTGGCAACTGTGGACTGCAGTCCGTCCGTCTGCCGTTGATGCTGATGCAGTTGGAGTTGGAATTGGAGAGTGCCTGTCCTTTTTTTGCTGGCATCACATATTTTTTAAATTTTATTTTGGCCAAGATAAGTGTCTTGCCCTTGCACTTATACACACACACACACACACACTTAAAAACACACAGGTGTAAAATGAATACATTTAAATCTACTGCAATTGAAAAAAACTTAAATTGATACATAATTTGAAAAAAGTATTTGTGAGCACACTAAATTAAATATAAACAAATATTCGCTGAGCATATATGGGAAATTTATCAAGAACTTTGAAATTAAATTTAATAAAAAAATAATATATAATCTGAAACACATTTTATTTGACAGATTTAATGGGTTTAGAATTCTGTTATTTTACAAAAAAGAGTCAAAATAAATACAAATGTATTATATATATGTATTATACATATGTATTATACATATGCATTATATACCATATTTATTTATATAATATCAACTAAGCGCAGTTGAGCAAATGTACTTTTGAAAATTAAAATAAAATTAAGTAACAACCAAATTAATATGAATAAAATATAAATTAACAATTATATATATATTTTAAATGTGTCAAATTCAATTTTATAATATATTTTAAATACTGCAATGACATTACATTACATATAACATTTTAGGGACTACCCGGAAAGCAACAGCAACAATAACAACAACAGTAGTCAAGTCAATACAACTTGGTCACAACACACAAACATACACACACACACATGCACACGCACACACCTGTTGGCTTACACGTACGCTCAGTTAACCGCAAATCTTGTCTATGCTAGTGTGTGTGTGTAAATGTGTGTGTGAATGTTGAATTTCCTTTACGACGAGTATAACTTCAGGCCAATTGCCCGCTTTGGATTCAGTCGCTGCTGAGTATTCAACTCATTCAAATCGTATTCAATTTTTAAGCAACAACAACAACAACAACAGCAACAACTACGTTTTTAACTAACATCAAAAGTGAGTTTCAACAAAAATAGAAAAAAAAAGTGTGCAAACTTTTTAAGAAATCAAAATAAATTCTGTATTTGTTCAACGCGTGCTAATCAGTCGCTAAACACAGCAAAATCCTTAAACACAGCCAACGAGCGTGTCTATTGTGAACTATGTAAATTGTGGCATGGCGTTGACTACTGTGAATTAGCCGAGACTGGAGCCAAAATTATAGAAATGCATTCAAGTGCATTATTTAACTTGCAAATTAACAAAGTTAAAGCAACAACAACAAAAAAAAATATAATAATAATAAATAAACTAAACAGACTTAAAATATAAGCTGTCTTTAAAAATAAAAAACTAGTTGTGCACTAACACAATTTTTTAAATTATGATTATGTTTAAATTATGACCAGAGTGTAATATTAAAAATAAAACAATTAAATAAACAAGAACAATAAAATCTACATAAATTGTGAAAAAATTGTGTAAATAAACATTTTTTGTGTAAACTTGTACCTTGTAAAATCTTTGTACACTTGTATAAAATATAAATAATATAAGAATTTAATTATAAAAGTAATACAAAGTAGTTTACAAGTGTTGCAATAATTCAACTTAAAAAAAAAAGATTTTTGAAAAGTAAAATGTCGTTAAAGCGCGCTATTGTGAACTAGCGACCACTGTGACCTACTAACATCATGTTAAAAGAAAATAACTTTATTTAATAGTAAAACTGGCGTTAATTGGACATTAAACACAGGTGTCCTTAAATAAACTATTTATTGCATTCAATAATTAACAGTGTAACAAAAAAAAAAAACCAATATTTAACAAAACTATATGCTAAATAAACGAAAATTAGCTAATTTCTTATCTCAATTCGCAAGTGTGAATTACATGAATATCCATTGCACATTGTTGAACTGACCCATGACCCAAAGGGGGGTGTGTGTGTGTTTGCATGAAAATCCGCAGGCGGGAAATTTCAGGCGAGACGAGACACTAATAATAATAATAATAATAGCAAACATTGCAGCTGATGCAAGTTTGTGTCTTAAGTCTTTTGTTTGGATCTGCAAGTTTGTGTCTTAAGTCTTTTGTTTTGCTTTGCAAGGAAGCTGAATGCAATGTTTGCCATTTGATATTTAATATTTGATACTTATGTTGTTGATTGATACTTGATTACGTGGAATTTGGCCTCTTGGCATTTAGGTATTTCATCAACACGCCCACAACTTCAATATTGGCAGACAGGGCAACAAATTTGTTTTGTCTATATAAAATAGGGGCCTGGTCCATGGGGCGTATGAATTTTGTATGCATTTAAGTATTAGCTAATGCGTCTCTAACCTTTTTGTATTTAATTACAGACAAGTTTCTGGTCAATAGCAAAACTAAAAAACAAATGATCTGAAATTATAATATTTACACTTTAAAAGACTTTGACTTTATTTGAACTTAAAATTTAAATATAATTAACAGCATATAAAGTTGGTAACAGCTCAAAAAACTATTGTAAATTGTTAACTAAATTTATCATTTTGTTGGTTATATTATAATCGTTTTAACTTTGTTAAAGTGTTTTAATTGAATTAAAATATGTTGAAATATGACTGTAATTATACTTATTTACTAAGCTTCTTTATCGCTGGGTGTAAATGTAATAGACACGCGGTCGTATACTTAATGTGCACTAATAAGAGTGCACTTATCTCTTGATTGCTCCAAATGAGGTTTACGGCCAAGTTTAATGATCTACACACATGTTGCAAAGTTGCAACAAACTTCAATTACAGAGAACTTTATTACCAACAAGTAAAAAAACAAAAACACTTTCTTTAAACACAAGTATTTGAACTAAAATTTGGTGTGGGCTAAGTCACAAAACACAAACCACAAAACAAAACAAAACCAAACAAATAAAATGCGAGTCATTCGCTCGACAAATGGACAAATGGGGCAACTGTTCAGCCAGGTCTTTAAACCTATGATTGTTTGCTTACTCACATAGTTGGAGAAAACCTAATGTGACGATGGGAAACAACAAAAAAACACAGAGTGTAAATACAGCAGCCGCAATTCCTTCACGCCAATTACGCCTGAGTTTTGAGTTTTGTTTTTGTTTTTGTGTTGGGATTGTTTCGTTCAAATCTCTGGCATTGAAATAGAATATTTGCGGACTAGGTTAAGCAAACAATTGTCAACAAGCGTGTGTGTGTGTGTGTGTTTGCCTCATATTCAAGATTAATTTGCAATAACATTTAACACACATGATCTAAACAGAAGTCGCATTTATTTGATTTGTTTACAGCCTTGCAACATGGAGATACTGAAAAGTGACGCCGACTCCGGCGTATCTGAAATTGCCAACTATTATGCCGGAAAGACAATACTCATTACAGGCGCCACCGGTTTCATGGGCAAAGTGCTGGTGGAGAAACTCTTGCGCAGCTGCTCTGACCTCGCTGCCATCTACATGCTAATTCGCACCAAGAAGGGCGTGGAGCCCAGTGTGCGCAAGGAGCAGTACTTCAAATGTGTCGTAAGTTGTCAGCCAATTTCAATTTAAAAAGCTACTTTCAACATTGTCCAAAGAATACATCAAAATGTCGATTTATTGCGAAAATTACACACTTTTTTTGAGAGTCGCATTTTTTTTATATATAAAATAATGAGATACAGAGTTTTTTTTTAAATTTCTATACAAATTTTAAAATGTTGAAAAATATATAATTTTTGGGTTTATTTATTTGAAATTTGTAGGACTTATTAAAATCTTTTTGTTAGTGATTTCATTCGATTTTTCAACATAAAATTATCAATGAATTTAAGTAGTTTTAGATTGGCTATACAATAATCGATTCATTGACGAATTCACGAGTCGTAAGATTCTGTTTAAATCTTATTCATCTCCTAGACTCAATGCTATGAATCAATCGGATTAGTGTTTAAGTCACACCTAGCCATTTATTAACTTTCCTACTCACTCTTTCCACTTTGAGAAAATGTATTTACGTTTTCGCCAACCTTTAACAAATTGGTTTTCCATTCTTAAGAAATGTACAATAGATTTCTGTATGATTCCCGGAAATGTCAATTATTTAACAAAGAAAAGGAATGCGTTAAAACGCAGGAAATGTACATTATTTTTATAGTAGAAAAAAGATTTAGATTGCGAGAAATTTACCTAAGATAATGAAACTTTAATCTGCTTAAGTTGCAGAAGAAAAAATTAAATTAATAAAATTGTCACTATATTATTTCTTTAATTCAGTAATAGTTTCGGTTTTTTTCACCAATTTTTTTGTAGTTAGTATTGATCAATTTTTTGTCCATTGAAATGTATGAAAATGTGCTATTCGTTTAACGTCAATTCAGTCCGAAAATAGGCCGTTAAGCGGGTCATATAATATTATATTATACGCTTATTAACTTAAAGTCATTGCCATGTTCCCTTTCAATGTCAGCTTGCCACGTGGAGGCACATATAGATGTACATTAAATCCAAGTCTATCTATCACCATTTCATTGGCTTCATCACGAATGAGTAATTTTCATTTCATTAATGTTATTTCCTGTTTCACTCGCTGAGCACAATGAAAAAAAACATTTTCTTGGATGTCGTTTATGTGCAATATAAATGCCCAAACATGTAATTATAATTAGTTTGCCTAATAAACAATAATCATAGCTATTGCTTTTACTAAGAACCATGACGAAAGATTGATTTCCGCAAGTAAGAAATGAATTAGCCGAAAAAAATCCCATTTAATGTGTAAACATTTTTACATAACTTCAAATAATATAATTTACTTTTCCTAATTTGAGATTGGCAATGTAATATTCGCAAGTCAGACACGAATTTCAAATAAACTCATCTCATTTAGTAAGTAAATATTTTACATAACTTCAAATAAAGTAATTAATTCCAATCTAACCTCAAATAATATTATTTATTTCAACCTAACCTCAAATTCGCAAGTCAGACACGAATTTCATAAAAACCGATCTCATTTAATATGTAAATATTTTACATAACCTCAAATAAAGTAATTTATTCCTACACAACCTCAAATAATATAATTTATTTCAACCTAACCCCAATTGTGCATTACATTTAAACTTAATAATGTAATAATCGCGCATTCCATTCAAGAAATTGTAACACTACAACCGCCGGAACAAACTCGTGAGCGTAAACTACCAAAAGAAACATAAAACAAAATAATCAAATAAAGTACACTACAAAAAAAGTGACAAACTCACACAAACACATTAAAGCTTAGGGCATTTATAAGTCAAGGTAAACATTACATATGATTGTCGGAAAATAAAATAAAAAACTCCAAAATTACAATGACTCTTAAATTTTGTGAAAACTTGAATGACATGGTCCATTAGACACAAGATTCTTGGCTTCCAACGGCAAATGTGATGTCTCACTTGTTGGAGTCTTACAAAGAAAAAAAAGAATAAATAAATGTAAATACATAAATTGTATTTTTGCAGATTTTTAGCAAACTATTGGAGGCGAATCCCGAGATTCTGCAAAAGGTGCGCGTTGTAAAGGGCGATGTGCTTGAGCCGAACCTTGGCCTGAGCACCAATGACATCAACACACTCGCCTCCAAAGTGCAGATCGTGTTCCACTGTGCGGCCAATGTGCGCTTCGATCAGCCGCTTCGTCCCATGGTTAACATGAATGTCGTTGGCACACTGAAGCTGCTCCAGCTCGCCGAGAAGATGTGCAGCTTGGAGGCCCTGGTGCATGTATCGACGTCCTACTGTCAGTGCAACGAGCGAGTGCTGGAGGAGCGGGCGTATCCGGCGCCACAGAATCCATTTACCATCATCGAGATGGTCGAAACAATGGACGACGCTGCTCTGGCGGAAATCACACCCAAGTGAGTGGAGTGCAGATTTTTTCAAGCTGATTTAGCTCGATTATAGTACACTTGAAAAAATTATTGTCATGTTTCGTTTTAACTTCTGATTTTCGGAAGTAAACATTTTTAAAATTAACTTTATTGAATAGTATTGTTAGTTAAAAAAAATATTTCTCAAAACTACAGTTTTTTCACTAAAACAAGGGCGAATTTCTAAATAATGGGTAATATTTTTTCCAAGTGAACTTCGTCTTCATTTTTTTTTATTTTATTTTTAGAAGTAATTTAATATTTCTAAAATAGCTTATTCGAATAGTATTTTTAACTTTTAAAATATTTTTAAAAATTAGACTCCTTTTTTTAAACTATATCGAATTTCTAAAATGCGGATAATATTTTTTTAATGTCATGTTTCGACTTGACAATCAGGGATAAGTCCTAATTTTTTGTTTTAAATATTTTTTGAAGTAATTTAAGACTACTCAACATTAACCTTTTTGGAACAGTATTTTTATCAATATTAATTTAATGTTTCTGAAAATTTGAGTTTTATCGAGGGGAATTTTTAAAATAAGATTTACATTTTTTCCGATCATTTTTTAGAGTATGTAGAGCTTTTCTTAGCTGATTTATATCGATTTTACACTTAAGGAAATTACTATCCATTTTCGACCTGACAAAATTTCGTACGTTAATTTTTTTATAATATATTTAAAGCAGTAATATTATATATCTAAAAGTTAACTTATTATAATTTCTGGTTTTTAAAGAATATTTCTAAAAATTAGACTTTTATCAAATGTGAGGGAATTACAATATTTTCTCCGAGTGTTTTTAAGAGTGTGTGTGTGTGTGTGTTTGTTTCCACTTGCAGATTGCTCAATGGGTTGCCCAACACGTACGCTTACAGCAAGGCGCTGTCAGAAGATCTAATTTGCAGATACAACATCAACAAAAAGCTGCCTGTAATCATCACAAGGCCTTCCATTGGTATGTACTATACTCTTAGTAGGTTCATGTGCCACAACAAACTGGTTTATGGTTTTGGTTAACTCCCTTTTGTTTAGTGACGGCTGCGATTCATGAGCCGCTGCCAGGATGGATTGAAGGTGTCAATGGACCCACGGGACTAATGATCGGAGCTGCACGTGGTGTCATCCGATCGATGCACTGTAATCCGGACTATGCATCCACGGTGATTCCCGTTGACAAGGCCATCAATGGCATGATACTCTGTGGCTACCAACTGGGCAAGATTAGCTCCAGCTCCAATACAAAGAATGTCGAGTTCTGTAATCTGTGCATCTCGAGCAAGGCTCTCATGTCCTGGGGCGAGAGCATTGAGACAGGTCGTCGATTCTTTTACGAAACTCCGCTTAGCTTTGCCCTTTGGTATCCTGGTGGCTCCATCAAGAGGAACTATTATCATCATCTGTTTTGCGTCATATTCTTTCACTATCTACCCGCCTACTTTATTGACTTTTGGCTGCTGATCTTCGGCAGAAAGCCCTTGTGAGTAACAAACCAACTTAAAGTATGTCAATTAATTGTTAAGACAGTAAAAAAAATTTTAAATTTTTTTTATATATTTTTCAAAGAATATACTTCATTTTTTAATTTTTTGACATGGAAAAAATTTATTTATTTAATTTTATTTTTGTCTTGAAAAAAGTTCCTTCTTTTATATTATTGTTATAAGTATTTATTTACAAAGAAGAGTAATTTTTTATCAAAACAATTTGACATACTGTACAACCAAAGTTAACGTACAACATCTTGATTCATTTCTAGCCTGGTGCACGTGCAGCGTAAAATCTCGACGGGATTGAAATTGCTGCAGTATTATACGACAAAAGACTGGGACTTTAGGAATGAACGATTTCAGGAACTGAGCAACAAGTTGAATGAAACGGATGAGCAACTATTTGACACATCGGTTAGCCAGGTCAACTGGGATATATATATCAGCAACTACATACGTGGCATGCGCACCTATATTCTGGGGGAAAGTGACGATACTCTGCCCTATGCTAAAATAGTCCTACGTCGTTTATATATCCTGGACTGGGTCAGCAAGATTTTGTTCTTTACACTCACATTTTGGTTCTTATGGACGCATTTGGATGGATTTGTGGAGAAGAGTGATGCCTTTATACGATCATCACTCTGTATCATTTATAATGAACAAAATACAACAATACATAATTAGTTATATCGTTAATTTGCCAATAAAAACTATAAAAATACTTTAATTAGTTTCACGCGCCCTTTTTTCGTTTTGAATTTGTCTGCATTGTTCAACACTGCAAGCAATTGTGATTGCTATCGTTGCCATCTTGTCATCGAGTAGTTCATGATAGGCTCGCCCGACCGCCACAATCTATCTTCCGGGCTGCCATACGTCTTAAAACTATCGGTGAATATTTTTCTGTGACCAAGGCTGCCACACGGTGCAACGATGCACAACTCATTCATTTTAGTGTTGGGTAAACATTGCTATTTAGGTAAACATGTTCAATTGTTCTTTTTTTTTAGGTGAGTCAACTCACTCAGATCGCTCACTTGTTCAGTTGCTCAGTTACTCACTTGTTCAGTAGCTCAGTGGCTCACTGCTCTAAGTCCCTCAATCAAGAAGTCAAAAATTTCATACGTTATACATTTCATACATTTCAAATTACATGTACATAAAAATAAAGTAACAAAATTAAAAATTAAATAATAATAATGAATTCCCTTTATACCAAACAACCAAATTAAAAAGTGAAATAATGAAAGTATTTATTTTCCTTCACTTCTTTATATTTTTCTTCAAAATGAGCTAACGAATGCAAAGTGTCCTGACAAAGTTCAAAGCGCAAAGGAAATGAAGAATAAGAATTTGGGCGATAGTGAGCAAAGCAGAACAACTGAACAAAAAAGAGCAACTGAACAAGACTGAGCAAGTGAGCAAAAAAGAGCAATTTGGAAGGAACATGTTCACTTGCTCACTTCAGGGAGCAACTCTTTTTTGTTCACTCACATGAGCAACCCAACACTACAAGATTCGTTCGTGAAAGAAAGAAAACAAAAAAAATTAACTGCGTAGTTGAAAAGTATTAAAGTGCGTATAAACAACAACTTGATTATATCTAACGACGTAAGTGCTTCTTAATGTTAATGTCGGGCGTGATATTGTTAAAAGATATAATAGTTTAAGACAAAGACTCGCTGAAAAATTGTTACGCAGCAAGCAAAAACGGTATGGAAAATGCCAGTGGAGCCCAGACACAGAAAAACATACACACATACAAATGCATGCATACAGATGTTTTCGCAGTGGTATTTGTGCGCAAAAACAAGTCATTTGTGGGTCCAATGACGTCCAAGCGACGGACGGGAGGAACGCTATACTTGCAATATTTTTGCTGCTTTTGTTTGCAGTCGTGTTTATATATATGTATATGACTTTTAACTATTATTACTCCCCCTTCTTCCTGTGGTTAATATGGGCGTTTTCCGTTCGCGAGAAATATATGTTTTGAGTAGTTTTCTTCAATTAATAATTAGCTCATCGAATGTGAATTGTTCAGTGGCCTTGTTTGTCACAAACACATCCATCTCCTTCCTTTGTTGTCATCATCACTTTCTCCGCGTACATTCATCATTATCATTATTTTTATTATCGCTTCGATGCGGGCACACTTGTCCGTCCCCTCATTAGATACCGCGTACTTTGCTCCAACGGTCAGTCATTGTTCATGGTATGAGTCACACACACACACACAAATGCATGTCTGGTTGTGCTGAAAAATCTGAATTTATCATTTAAACATGCCCCAAACATACATTGCCTTCATATTCCATTCCAATTAGATTTTGTCAGTGTTGCTAAGCGCAGATGTTTTTGCAACTGCTAATCCGAGGTGTTTGAGATAAGCGCGTAATTGAATTACAGTATTTAGTTTAGTATTTAGTATTTATGGTAAAGTATTTTTAACTAACAGTCGATATGTCTGGTCTATTTCAGGAAACCCCAAGAACAATAACAACAACAACAACAAAAACAAGAGCAATAAGCAAATAGGAAAAACAAAAGCAACGATATGGCCACCCGAAAGAAATCTTTGCTGAAAGTCATCATACTGGGCGACAGCAGTGTTGGCAAAACGTCACTCATGAATCAATATGTAAACAAACGCTTCTCCAATCAGTATAAAGCAACGATCGGAGCCGACTTCTGTACGAAAGAGGTTGTCGTTAACGATCGCGTCGTCACAATGCAGGTGAGCACAATACACAAGTCTAAGCAATTGGTTTGCTCTGTTCGAAATGGTTCGCTGACTGTTGATTTGTTCTAGATTTGGGATACGGCTGGTCAGGAGCGCTTCCAATCCCTGGGCGTGGCCTTCTATCGTGGCGCTGACTGCTGTGTGCTTGTTTATGATGTAACGGCGCCAAACTCTTTCAAGAATCTTGACTCATGGCGTGATGAGTTCTTAATACAGGCCAGTCCAAGGGATCCCGAGCATTTCCCCTTTGTCGTGCTGGGCAATAAAGTGGACTTGGATAACCGTCAAGTGAGTAGTCATTAAACTTTCTAAAAATGGCAATGGTAAAATGAATCCATTTCATATACCAGGTATCCACACGTCGAGCCCAGCAATGGTGCCAATCGAAAAATGATATACCCTATTATGAGACGTCAGCCAAGGAGGGCATCAACGTTGAGATGGCGTTTCAGACTATAGCAAAGAATGCGCTGGAGCAAGAGACGGAGGTACTAATTGACTAATTGACAATTATGCACATACTAAAATCGTTATTTCATTTTAGGCTGAACTCATCAACGATTTTCCCGATCAAATACGCTTGAATTCGGATAATAATCGTCCAGGCAACGCTGACAATTGTCAATGCTAATGTAAAAGTATAAGATTACATGCAACAGCTGCAGCTGGAGCAAGATCAACAGAATGCAAGAATACAAAAGAATACAACGCAAAGTGCATAATTACACAATCTATATTATAAATAATACAAGCATATGAGTATAAACAAAATAATGAGTAAACAAAGCAAATACGATAAAAGAGAACACGTTTAAGATTAAGTAAAACAATTTCAGCAATCAGAATAGTTATAATTATAGTATGCTAAATTCAGATAAACTTCAGCAGATTTCTAACGTACAAGTTTCCCGTTAAATCTATACATATACAAACAACATTATGATCTGTTCTATTCGTATTTACCAATCATAAACAACTTTTACATATTGTGCATGCCCTCCTAGTAATATATTTGCCATTAATTAGTAAAATTATTGCACGCAACAGCAGCTGTGTCCAGTGGCCAGTTGATATTTGCTACATCTGAATCAATAACAACAACAAATTATGAAAAACAAACAAAAATAACAAAAATCTTGTGATTGTAAATTTAATAAAAACAAAAATATACATTTTTATTGTAATTAATTATAATGATTTGCCTGCACATTCAACGCTATTAGCGGCTCAATTTTTAATCGGATCGAGTCCAATTTTTGTTTAATTCCTTTTGTTACACATTTAGAGTATTATAAACAATTGCTCTACTTTGGTAAATGTACGCATACTTAGCGTAGACTTTATATAATGTACTTTTCATATGTCTTCATTTAACATTCTCATAATTTTGGTTTAATTTTTACAATAAACGTTTCGAAAACTAATGATATTGAAACAGACAACCTACAATAAGCTTAACAACAATAACTTTGTCTCTTTTGATACAGTTTACGATGAGTTGCAGCATAACACTTGAAACGCATTGGACAACTACATATTCCTTCTTCTCAATTTAAAATGTAATTGTTAAATCGAGTGGAAATTGATTTGTTCTAGTTGTAATTTACTTAAAGTAAGTATGACAACCGTATGGCAGCTTTAAGGAAGACTTGACGGTAAAGATCATTTTTTTTTTTTTTTTTTAAATGACGGGTACACATTTTAGCGTTTCATTCCTAAGAATTTAAAAACACATGTCTGACTAGTTACAGTTGACGGGGGAATCGAACCCAGTTTTTTCGAACTGAAAGTTCTAATTATGTGACAGGTCGGCGAAAAAAAATTACTGTAAAGATCATAAATCGAAAACAGTAGTTATCTCAAAAAAAATATGAGATACCCTTTTACAGTATATTCAAAAAGGATACATTTTTATTGTTAACTTAAAAACGATTTGAAAAAAAATTTTAAATCGTAATATTAAATTAATTTCAATTTACATAAAAAATATTCAATAAATCTTTTATTTTTGAAAATAAAAATATTCAATAAATCTTTGATTTTAAAAAATAAAAATTTAAAATTTAAAAAAAAAAATTGTTACTTTTCAAATTATTTATAAAAAATAAAATAGTATTAAATTCATTTTTTTATTTAGATCAAATTAAATTTAATCCTGAAAAATCTTTAAATCAAACGAATTTTATCATTTAGTGTATTTTAAGTTTAATTGGTTGTTATAAACGAAACCTTTCAAAGCCAGATCTCCCAATTTACTTCTCCTCGCACCATTCGTTCTCCTTGCGACCCTGCTCCACCTCTTTGGGAGTGAAGTGCAACTCTTCGATGTTGTTGAATGCCTCTCGAATTTCCTCTGTACTCTTGTTCATATTGGCAACAGCGATGATGGTTAAGTCAAACAAGCCCTCAATTTCCAAATAGTTGGCGGCCATCATCAGTTCGAGAAGTGTGCTCTGATCGACTTTAAGAAAATCGGCATCCCACAAAGTGATTTCCTTGCTCTTATCATCCCCATTCGCGGTTGGCTGAGGATCATCCTTGTGATAATTGGCCCAGGTCAAGACCTTTCGCAAAATTCTTGAATTCACATTGGGCAGTGGCCAAATGGCGTTCTCATCCACCTCCCCCTCCTCCAACATGGGTCGAATTGTTCCAGAACACTTGACTATTTCTATATCGATATCAAAAATTTCCTCATCGGAAGACTGCAACTTGATCGTGGGCATGTTGATTGTTGATCACAACTAGAAACTAACTTGAAATGCAAGTAGCAAGTATTTGAATCACGCAATAAACTTGACTAAGAATTATAAACTAAAAATACAAGACCGAAATTACGTTGCGTTGTGCGATATAAATGTGTGAACTAATAATAATCAGTACTGCATTAACTCACAACGCGAGAAGCCGTACATCAACTTCCTACTGGATTCATAGTTTCCGACTCTTAAGAACCCAAGGTGGGTAAACATAAATAAAATATTTGTATTGAGGAATTAGTTTGAGTTGTATGCCTTATCTTTATTAATAATTCCAGGAATAACTCGTCATTGATTCAGAAACTTGATCGTGCTTTGTCATACGATTTTGTTTTATTTTATTAGCCAATGCAAAAAGTTCAAAAATAATGTGTGTTTATACCGTCTGTGTTTTTGTTTGTTCCGTTCTGATAAAGAATTCCCTATTCCCTATCAGCAATCAAGATACTCGTTACTCGTAACTCTTGTATATTGTACATACAACGAACGTCAGTCAATTGTGTATATCATCGGAATACTATGAGATTTATTTTGGTGCAGTAACAACCAAATAATATGTCGTATCGCCATAAGCCCCTGCTGAAAGTCCTGATACTGGGCGACAGTTTTGTGGGTAAAACGGCCTTGATGCATCGATATGTTAACAAAACATTTCCCACTGCTTATAAAACCACGATTGGAGCGGACGTTTGCACCAAGGACATTGTTGACAATGCTCGCAGGGTCACTTTGCAGGTGAGTTGTTGTTGACTTTAATTACTTTAAACGCTTTAATTGTTTATTGTTTTACTAGATTTGGGATACGGCCGGGCAGGAAAGATTCCAATCATTGGGCACGGCATTCTACAGAGGAGCTGATTGTTGTATCCTCGTCTTCGATGTAACGAACAGAAGCACATTTGATAGTCTTGGTTCATGGCGGGATGAATTCTTGCTACAGGCCAATCCACAGGATCCAGAGAACTTTCCCTTCATCGTGCTGGGCAATAAAATAGACTTGGATAAGCGAGAAGTGAGGATCATGCCTTTATCCAGAGATTTAATTCACTCACTTCATGTCATGTCCAGGTTTCAACGAAAGAAGCTCAACAGTGGTGCAAATTGCGCGGCATTCTCTACGTTGAGACCTCGGCGAAGGATGGATCCAGCGTGAGTCTTGCCTTTGAAAGCATAGCAAAAAGAGCCCTGGAAGTGGAGATGAAACACGATAGTGACGACGAAGACTTTAATGATTCTTTCATAGTGATAGACGAAACACCAAGAAAGAAAGCAAAATGTAAATGTAAATTTAAATAACTAAAAACAATTTGCGGTTAATGCATTAACAAAAAATACAAATAAAAACAATAATAAATAATATAATACAATTCGCTTTTTAATTGTTTTGCTTGAAACAGGGAGAAGTGGGGGAGGGGGAACTCAAAACAAAGTCGGTGGCAATGCTCGAAACCAAGAAAATGCCAGAAATAATACCAGGCGAACAGCAACCAAAGCACATCACGATATCCACAACATCCACACTTGCACTCGCTTGTGATTGGCTATTTGATTGAGAACAGGAGAGCAGCTGTGGAATCTAAGATCCAGCGGGAGCGCGCTCTCTCGTGATTGGCCACACTGCATGTGTGGGTGCGAGTGTATGTTCTCTTGCTGTCGTTTCTGTTCGCCTGGTATTTCGCTTGGCAGAAAAAAGCAAGTTTCCGATTTGTCGAACTGTCTCGACTTTACAATAACAACAATGCAGTAATAAATATTTAAAAATTATCGCTTTTTATAATGCACTTTGGTACGATTAGGATGATGCATAATATTTATTTTAAGTAGACAGTTTAATTTGTATGTGAGATTTTACAATTGGTAACATTGTTTTAACGACTAACAAAAGTCTTAGCTGTCTCTTTTTAAATGAGTTGGCATGACTGCGTCAGAAAAGTGCTGCCCATAGATGAAATCAGCTGTTTGCCGACACTGATGCTTTGCGGAGTATTTAAATTCAAATTCTGCCGCTCACTTAAATGATCACAAACTTGGTAAGCATTCAGTCATTATAATTGTTAGCACTCAACAATTAATATTTATGTGAGATTTAATACATTTTTTATTCTAAAAGCATATAAATGAAGAATGTTCAGTGAATAATTCAAAACTATTAACATAATGCTCAAGGCTTGGTAAATCGTCTGTGTTAATAATGAATTGACCTTGTCATAAATCCTTATCTCTCTTTTGTTTTTAATCAGTGAGCAGAGCCGCGTCTAGAAAATTGTAACCCGGTGAAAAGCTTTAGTCGCTAGTTAAAATAATTAACATGATTAAAATATGTTTTGTTTTGCAAATTTTTACAACGTTATTTCTCTTAAAATTTTGTATGAACATTTGAATTTTGTAAAAAAGAATAAGGTGCTTATTGGAATTGCAGCATTGATTCCAAATAAATGCTACAAAATTGGTAAATCTAAAACATATGCATTAAAAAATATTTTCAAATTATGAAATCACAAATTCAGTGCCCAAAAAAGCTTTTCGCTTTTTTGGCTTCTCCTCTGTGAGCATAAAGATGAGATGAGAACTTTTGAGTTGTGTTCATTTCCATACAGTATATTCCTGATTAAAAATCAAGACATATGTACATAGTACGTCACCAGATTGCGAACTTAATTTTAATGAGGGGTGTGTGACTGAGTAAGTTATTTGGCCATTGCCTCAGTTAACGCCAAGTAGAATGTCAAATCGCAATAATCCATTCTTGAAAGTCTTGCTTTTGGGCAACCCCAACGTTGGAAAAACAGCCCTGACACAGAGATATGTAAATAAATTATTTACTAACACTTATATAGTTACGATTGGAGCCGACTTTTTTACTAAAAATATTTCATTAAATAATCGCATGGTCACAATGCAGGTGAGTTGTTGTTGACTTTAATTACTTTAAACGCTTTAATTGTTAATTGTTACTAGATTTGGGATACGGCCGGACAGGAAAGATTTTAATCATTGGGCACGGCATTCTACAGAGGAGCTGATTGTTGTATCCTCGTCTTCGATGTAACGAACCGAAGCTCATTCGACAGTCTTAAATCATGGCGAAATGAATTCTTGCTACAGGCCAATCCACAGGATCCAGAGAATTTTCCCTTCATCGTGCTGGGCAATAAAATAGACTTGGATAAGCGAGAAGTGAGTATATATATATATATCGTATCTACAGAGGATATTACTTTAATCTGTAATCTTAATTCAATGCAGGTGTCAATGCGAGAGGCTCAACAGTGGTGCAAAATGCACGACATAACGTACTACGAAACCTCGGCCAAGAATGGCACTAGCGTGAGTCTGGCCTTTGAGACGATTGCAGCCAAAACCCTTGAGGCGGAGGGTCCCCAACAGTTTGACCACGACATTAACGATTCTTTCATAGTTTTATATGACGAACCCAAAGGCCCATCAAAGTGTGCATGCAAGTTAGTTGGCGGAATATAATAGTTAAAACAGTAATGATAAATAAATAATAAATATAGTCAATCATTCTGATCTTGACTCCACAATAACAAACAATTTCTTAAATGTAAAAATTATTTTATAAGTATTTTAAAATTTTCAAATATTTGGCACATCTGTAACGATTAATGTTAATATGGTTTTGACTAAGTTGGCACGTCTGCGACAAAAAGTGCTACCCATAAATCAGCTGTTTTCATTGTATTCAATTCGAGTTAGAGATCTTCATTGGTCCAATATTGTACTTTTAAGAAGTAACAAAGGTGGGTAGATACATTTGAAATTTGTATTATTGTTATAGTGATAACTACTTATATATTGCTCAAAAGATCATTAGATTTATATAATATACCGACGGATTTAGATTTTTGATCGCAATATGTAAGTTTTGCCTTATCTTGAAATATTTGTGACTTGTAAGTAATAGAGATACATACATAAATGAATACACATGTTTCTCCCAACACACAGCACAGGATTTGTTCGTACACTTAAAATTTTAAAGAAATTTACATTTGACTTTTTACGGAAAACTTGAAACAATGGTAAATTATTTTGTTAAAAATTATTGAAATTATATTTTCGGAAGTCTTTTTTTATTAATATTGTGAAAACTGAGTGTAAGAATAATTGTAGGGCTGACCGTGTAAAGTTCCCTACAGAGTGTATGTTTAATGCTTATGTTTAACGCAAATATTTTAAATATTTACACATTTACAGTGAGAACAAATTAACATGACGAATCAACCAAAATTACTGCAAAAAGTTCTGATTTTGGGAAACTCGAGCGTTGGAAAATCGGCACTGATTCAACAATATGTAAATGAAATATTTACTGATACTGTTGTTACGGTTGCCGCAGACTTTAGCATCAAGAAAATTGTTATAAATAATTATGTAATAACAATGCAGGTGATTTATTGACTTAAACTTCCCTTTTGCTGAGCTAATTGCTTTTGATTATTATTTTTCAGCTTTGGGACACGGCCGGACAGGAACGATTCCGATCCATTTGCAAGGCATACTACCGAGGAGCTGATTGCTGTGTCCTCGTCTTCGATGTAACGGATCGAAACTCGTTTGAGGATCTTGGATCATGGCGTGATGAATTCTTAATGCAAGTCAATTCACAGAGTCCCGAGGATTTTCCCTTTGTGGTTTTGGGCAACAAAGTGGACTTGGATAACCGTGAAGTAAATATTTGAACTAAAAAACAGTACAATTTCTGTAATTAACTCAATTATTGTTAATTTCAGATAACAAAACAAGAGGCTGAACAGTGGTGCGAAATACACAACATTCCCTACTTTGAGACCTCAGCGAAAGATAGCAACACCTTGAAAGAAGCCTTCAAGACAGTGGCACAAAAAGCTTTTGAGACGAAAGCTGACGATTCTACCGGCTCATTTGCATTGGATAAAAAACCACAGGTTCATCAAAAACCAGAAAGCTTTTGTTGTAGTAATAATAGTATATATTTTAATTTTGAAAAATTTTGGTAAGACTTTGAGCTCCTTCGATCACGTCATAATTAAAATTAAAACTAACAATAAAGACAAAACAAGATGAAATTAAAAATTTAACAGTTTGAAAATACTATAAATATAAAATTATAAAATTGATTAAATGCTCCAAAATATAACATGGGCTAAATAAATTTTGTTTTTCATTTTATGGGATTTACCATATTTCATATATCTTTCCTAATCTGATTTTTTTTTGTGACTGGTAAACTTACAGACTCATGTTTTGAAAGAGTTGGCATGACTGCGACTAAAAGTGTTGCCCATAAATAAAGTCAGCTGTTTTTGTTTGTCGCTTCAGCTTCTTTTGTTTGCGATTTAAACGTCGCAGAGGCGCACACGGGGAGATACAATGAGATGGTATTATTAAAGTCCCCTTGCGAAATCCCTGCCCACGTCCATGCATCATATGCTGATTCATTTCCTTCGTGAACTGTAAATTCTTTTTAAAGGGGAATAAAAGCTGAGTGCGTCGATTTCGTTCTCATAAAGAGTTTTGTTGATCGACAATCAAGTTGGTTTCCGTTGTGCACTGTCGTGTTATTAGATCTTGTTTACTATACTGCATAGTTAAAGTTTTTAATTTTTAAGAATCAGCAAAGGTAGGTAGATACATTTGAAATTTTCATTACTATATTCGTACATCCTAAAGTATTTACAGTTGACTTAATACGAAAAACCTGAAATACATTTTCTCAAAACAAAGCACAATAAATAGTAAATAAGATTTATGAAAATTATTGAAATTACTTGTTCGAAGAATTTTTGTGCGTTTCTTCGCGATAACAACTTCTTTAAATCTGCATAAAATTATTTATTTTTACTTCTAATAAAAACGGGGTGTACGAATAATTGTAAAAGTGAAGTCCGTTACCAGAACGTTTGTTTATGTTTTATGTGAATTCCCCTTGTGTATTAATACATTGAATAATTAAACATTTGCAGTGACAACAAAGTAACATGACGAATCAACCAAAATTACTGCAAAAGGCCGTGATTTTGGGAAACACGTGCGTTGGAAAATCAGCACTGATTGATCAATATGTAAATGAAATATTTACTAATTATCGTGAAGCTACGATTGGCATAGAGTGGGGCATCAAGAAAGTTGATATTGATAATTGCGTGATCACAATGAAGGTAATTTATTGACGTAACCTCATTATAGCTGATTTAATTGATTTGTATGTTTTTACAGATTTGGGATACGCCCGGCCTGAACAGATTTCGACAAAATTGCAGGACATTATGCCAAGGATCTGATTGCTGTGTTCTCGTCTTCGATGTAACGAATCGAGACTCTTTTAAGGATCTTGGCTCATGGCGTGATGATTTCTTAACAGAAGTTAATCCACAAAATCCAACGGATTTTCCATTTGTGGTTTTGGGCAATAAAGTGGACTTGGAGGGCCGTAAAGATAGGGAGGCAAGTAAATATTTTAACTACAAAACAATTAAATTTTTGTAATTAACTCAATTAATGTTAATTTCAGGTATCAACAGAAGAGGCTGAACAGTGGTGCAAAACACACAACATTCCCTACTTTGAGACCTCGGCGACAGATGGCCGAAACTTGAAAGAAGCCTTTAAGACAGTGGCACAAAGAGTCTTTGAGACGAAAGCAGACGATAAAGAGCCGCAGGTCTCTCAATAACCAAAAAAGGTCACAGTACACAGGGTACAGTCACTTTGAGATTAAAATGAAATAATATTAGATTTGCGATAAGTGTGGTACCGTTCCATTTCTGGAACAATATGGTGAAGGATTGGCTTATTAAAAATATTTTCAAATAAATTTGGTTTTCATTTTATGCGACTTGAACATTTCTCATATATTTTTTTTAAATCTAATGTTTTCGTTGTCACTTGATAAACTTACAGATGCATGTTTTGAAAGAGTTGGCATGACTGCGAATAAAAGTGTTGCCCATAAATAAAGTCAGCTGTTTTTGTTTGTCTCCATTTCGAGTCGCGCCACAGTTTCGTAGCGTCTGTTGCATCGCTGTCGTCGGATAATTGCGTTTAAAACGTCGCAGTGGCGCACGCGGGGGGAGTTACAATGAGATGGTATTAATTAAGATCCCCTCGCGAAATCCCTGCATACGCCCCTGCATCAAGTGCTGATTCATTTCCTTCGTGAACTGTAAATTCTTTTTAATAATCAATGAGCATAATACGAGCAAGAAAGGGGAATTAAAAGCCGAGTGCGCTGGTTTCGTTCTCATAAAGAGTTTTGCTGATCGTTAATCAAGTTGGTTTCGTTGAGCACAGTCGTGTTATTAGATCTTGTTTATTATATAGTATATCATCAAATTGTAAGTTGAAGTAAGTTCATTGAGAGTTATGGTTCCTATAATATTTCTTAAACTTTTATAGAAAAAACAAAAAATAGTAGCATGACGTATAGATATAAACCATTTTTTAAAGTCCTGGTCTTGGGAAACCCGAACGTTGGGAAAACAGCGCTGGTAAATCGATTCGTCAACGAAATATTTGACACTTCCTATAAAGCGACGGTCGGAGTAGATTATTTCACCAAGGATATCATCATAGATAAACGCAAAGTTGCATTGGAGGTAAGTTGTTTTTTGTTTAAATTTCACAGAATGCTCTGATTGTGTATTATCTTTCTAGATTTGGGACACAGCCGGTCTGGAAAGATTTCAATCTCTGGGCCCGGCGTTCTATCGAGGAGCTGATTGTTGCATCCTCGTCTTCGACGTAACGAATCGAAGATCTTTTGATAGTCTTAATTCATGGCGTAATGAATTCTTACTGCAGGCCAATCCCCCGGATCCACATTCATTTCCCTTCGTCGTGCTGGGCAATAAAAGTGATGATTCAGATAAACGTCGAGTAAGTTAACACACGTCTTGTTTACAGAGTGATATTTCTGCTATCTCTGATATTTATTTAATGCAACAAGGTGTCAATGAGGGAAGCGCAACAGTGGTGCAAAATTCACGATCTAGTTTATTATGAGACCTCGGCGAAGGATGATAGTTGTGTGCATCTGGCCTTTGAGACGATAACAGCATTAGTTCTGGATGCAAATCCGCAACATCAGTTAGTTGCCGATTTCACGGATTCCTTCATGGTTGGGGATGAAAAGCCTGTGCAGCCAAAGTGTTGCTGTTAACGGAACTTAGTTATTATAATAAAAAATAAGTAAATATATTCTACGTAACAAATAAAATAATAAATATTAACTTCGCCACTTTTTTAATTGACGAGTTTTAAAAATAAATTTGGAGTTGAGCTGCAATAACAAGAAAATGCCAGAAATAACACCAGGCGAACAGCAACTAAAGCACGTCACGATATCCACAACATCCACAGTCGGCATTCTGTGATTGGCCATTTGATCGAGAACAGGAGAGCAGCTGTGGAGCGAAAGACCCAACGGGAGAGCGCGCTACTGTGATTGGCCACTGTGCATGTGTGGGTGTGAGTGTGTGCTTTTAGGCTTGCGTTAGTATTTACTTTTTGTCGATTTTGTTCGCCTGGTGTTTCTCTTGACGAAGAGAAGCGATTTTGCAACTGACCGGAGCATGAAATTTTAGAATGACCAAGGAACGAAGTTAATTATAAGGAATTGACAGTGGGAATCTATGAAGTTCTAGTTCTAGCTTTATAACCCTCTAGTACTGGGCCCTAGTTCGTAACTGGTGAAATAACTACTTACTAGGAAACCACCTCTACTTACTTTCCTTACCCTGAGCAATGTGTTTCATCATTTCGTTTTTTTGTATGAAATGTTCGTTTATTGCAATGTTTTGTATATTGAGCGACCAATAATTTTAGATGAAACTATTCAATATATTAATTATTATTAGTTAGTTTTTATAAGTTTCTGTAGTTGTTGTCTTTATTTTTATCCAATTTTCTCCACAAGAATGTCGTATCGGCTGAAAATAAAAAAAAAACTTTTAAATAAGAATAATTTCAATATTTTTTCGTAGCACAACTACCACGTGAGGAACGAGATATTGCAAAAATTATTGAATGGTTCAAAATATAACATGGACTAAATAAATTTAGTTTCCATTTTCTGTGATTTGATTATTTCTCATAAACAGTCGAACTTCCCTAACTCGAACTTCCCTAACTCGAAGTTTCTCTAACTCGAACAAAATCGAGTGGCAATAATAGGCAAATTTCATACAATTCTACTTCCCTAACTCGAAGTCTTTCCTAACTCGAACTTTTTTCGTGGATAATGGTGATTCGAGTTAGGGAAGTTCGACTGTATATATATTTAAACGTAAACTGATGTTTTTAGTCACTTGATAAACTTACAGATGCCTGTTTCGGAAAGAGTTGGCATGACTGCAAGTAAAAGTGTTGCCCATAAAGAAAATCAGCTGTTCATTGTTTACTTGATTTAAATTCTCGTCGTGCCTCAATCACAAATGTCGCAAGCCGCGTCCGTTGTACCGCCGCCTCCTCCGCCACCACAAGCCGTCAGTTGTCACTTAACTGCTGGACAACATGGAAACGTTTCCAAAATGCAATTGCCAAACGATGAGTGCAAGTGGGCAGCTGGTCATGCGGAGCTGCAAAGGGGCTGCTTTCTGAGTCGCGTGTGCCAAAATGCTCAGCCCAAGGCGTGTCAATATTATGATATTGCCAGCATACTACAAGTAATTGTGCTTAAGGTTGTTACATGTGTTTTCAGCTAATAGTTTTTTAAATTGTACAGGCTGGTCCCACCTGCGGACTAACAGCTCTGAGCATGTTGCTCAATGGACAACCGACGGCAGAGGAATTGCTCGAAAATGCCGCAGTGCAAAAATATACCATAAATGGAGAAATGTTCAGTGCGCAATATTTATACGAGTTAGCGCAAAAGCATTTAAAGAGCACATTATACAAGGGCATTTTAAATTGTGCTAATATCAAGGAGCAGTTAACCGCGGGCTGTTGTTTATTAGTGCCGTATCCTTTTGTTTTTGACAAAATTTTTTTAATTTTAATCGCTTTTACATATTGGTATTTTTATGGGCAGCACTTTTACCGCGTGCTGTGCAGTCACACTGATATTTTTGGCATTTTTTAGTGCTAAACGTGAAACAAGCAGACTAGTGATGGGATTATATCGATATTCACCCTTATCGATATTTTTACTTAAACTATCGATATAATCGATAATATATCGTCGTATTTTGCCTTTGAATTTACAGATAAAAGGGCCACCTAAATTCAAAAAACATTAGAAAATTTTCAGGAATTAAGCTTTCGAAGATGATCCAAAATGTTGCTAGTGTTTCCGCTTGTCTTGCAAATTTTTGAGCACATTTTTCAAAGTACATCCATGTAAGCACATTAAGAAAGAACACGCGCCAAAAGTTGCAGAGCAGAACTGACGCCAAAAATATCGATAAGCTCAAAATCTTATCGATATTCTCCATTCCAATGGCCTTATCGATAATATCGATATTTCCTCGATATAATCCCAACACTAAAGCAGACAACATTAATTTGTTTTATTTTCCTTTCAATTTGTTGATTAATTGCAAACTAAAAGGCTTTAAAGTGTATATCAAATGGCGACTGAGGAAGAACAGGTACGACTATTTATAAATGTTTGAAGAGAATTGCGCTAACTTATGTACTTGCAGCTTAGCCAGGTAATATTGCCGGTAAAGGAGCCGCTGGATCTCATACGTCTCAGTTTGGATGAGAAAGTGTACGTAAAGATGCGGAATGAACGGGAGTTGAGGGGGCGATTACATGCATTTGACCAGCACTTGAATATGGTGCTGGGTGATGCCGAGGAAACAGTAACCACCGTTGAGATTGACGAGGAGACGTACGAGGAGGTTTACAAGACCACAAAACGCACAATTCCCATGCTGTTTGTTCGAGGAGACGGCGTCATTTTGGTCTCGCCGCCCATGCGAGTGGGATAGGGCTAGGAATAGGAGTTGACCTCGACAGTTGAGATACTGCTGTGTTAATTTAAATCGCTGCATTTATACAACTTGTATTAAGATTGAATTTTAATAAAATGCTTATGAATTTGTACCCAAATCAATGGCCAGTGTTGCCAAGCTAATTAAAATAATTGTTAGCAGATCTGCAAAATGAAGAAAATGCCTGAAATAATACCAGGCGAACAGAATCTACAGCATGCAACGATATCCACAACATCCACAGTCGATCCTCTTCTGTGATTGGCCACATGATTGAGAACAGGAGAGCAGTTGTGGAAGCTAAGCTCGGTCGCTATGCATGTGTGGGTGAGTGTTTGCTTCTATTATGTTCTCTGCTGCCGATTCTGTTCGCCTGGTATTTCCATTGACAGAAAGAAGCAAATTTCCGATTTGCCGAGCTGTCTGTCTCGTCTCTACAATAACAACAAAACTGTAGTTGTCAAAAATGGCTAACTTTTGTAATTAAACAAAATATGACTGAGCAGTCTTTGAGCTTTTTCTGCACTTGGTTGTCCTTAACTTTAATTCTTCACTCAGTTATGATGCAGATGTAAATCATGCGCCTTGCCAGAAGTCTGGGCATAAAGCGCACTGGGCGCTTATTGTGGGTTACCTAATAGATGACCAAGATGAGGTGGGTATAAAATGAAATTTACTTTGTAAATAAGTTATTGACTTATTAGAAAAGTCGAAACAGAAAACGTACTTTTTTAAATGGAATAAAATTTCCTTTCAACATACATACGCTTTTATTACAGCAATGTACTTTAAAATTAAAATTATAAAATTATTACCAAATTTTTATTTTATTTTTTAACTATTAATATTATATTATTTTTAGTTTCATGTGTTGGCACGTCATGGCAAGACGCGTAACTTGGCTGTCTGGCCACTGTCTTGTTTAAGCCAGAGCAATGCCAACTTGGTGGAGTTTGCCCAGCCCAAGGGCTATCCGGATTGCACCTTTCTGCTGCCACCTGGTGGCCTGGATGGTACGCTTGGACTCAAGGAACGCGCTATTCTAGTTAAAGGATTAACACAACAAATTGTTAAAATTCGCTGACCATAACAACAATAAAAAGAACTCTATTTTTTTTGTCTTTATATGTAATATATTTAATAATACAATTATAAATTACACACCTTACAATATTTCATCTCATTTCGTTACATTTTCGCACACATTTTTGACTTAAACGCTTTGCATATTGCTTGAAACTGATGTATGTATGTATATACTTGATGTACGTGTTGTATATACTCAATTCATGTACATATGTACGCTATATATCCTTTGCTTAGACAACTTTTTTGCATTGGCTGCTCATACTATGAATTTTCAAAAATCACAACAATTAGAGTAGTATATTATATATATATATATATGTATATATATATATGTCTGGATAGGTATATAAACAGTTAATGCCAGTTATACACCTATCTAATATCTATATATGTATGTATTTATGTAAAGGTTTATACGTATGTATTGTATATATATATATATTTAGTTACACATCCAGATATTTTGTCTGATTTTAGGTAGTATATAGACGACGGGTTTGGTTAAATATTCGCATTTGCTAAGTAGTTTGTAGTTGCATAACAGTTACATATGTATATAGATACGATCGATAGTTTAGTTTAGTTTAGTTTAGATAATGCCAGGCCCAGAGTTGAGATCAAAGCCATGACTCTGACGTTTTGAATGAAATTCAAACTAAAAAACGGCTAACAACTTGGCTAACAGGCAAAGTCAAGTGTAAACTGCAACTACGATATTGATTGATAGTCTTTTCATTTTCATTTAAAAGGATATTCTGAAACGCGTCAATTGCTAACAAGTGTTGAACGCTTTATAATTTCAATATGCATACATATATTAACTACATATATAATTACTTGTTTTTTATGTCTGTGTGTCTGTGTGTGTGTGTGTGATGCATGTGGCTTGAAAATCTTTTGTTAAATTCACAATTCTCGACTTAAAAGGAAATTTACAAGCTAAATGTTTTTTTTTTCTCTTTAAGTTATTAACTAAAAATTTACAAATATTAATTATAAAATAAATTATCATTCTTCTTAGTTAATATACATATAATATTTATTGCCGTGCATGTGTCTGGCTCCCTTGCTCTGTGTATGTGTGTGTGTGTGTGTCTGTGTGTTTGCATCTGTGTGAATGTTTTTTTTATAGGGTATTTATTTATGATGACTAGGTTAATTCAGCACAGGACATTGGCGTGCATCCAATGAGCGCAATGGGAAAATTCTTGACATGCGTTTGCCATTGCGACGACAGCTGGAAGAACTTGACGCCAGTCCACTCAGTACCATCGATATACACTGCAAAACAATGGATAGATAGATGAATGATTAGTGCACAGTTAGGTATTAGGTATTCCAAGTAAGCGTTCTTTACTTACCACGCAGCGGCACTGGATGCGATTGTTTTGGTGAGCAAATCAGACGTGCCACGCCCTCGACACACTGCTCCTTCTCGAGATCACGCTCCTTATCCTTCTTTTTACCCAAGCGCATAACTGTCGGAATACAAAGATTGAAAATATGAGAATTGCAAAAGAAAATCAACTTTATTTAAAGTATAAAATGTAAAGAAACCAAAATGAGGATGGTTTAAAAATTACTTTTTTTTATCTCATGTGTTAAGAAGATACTTCTAAAAATGTTCCTGACTACAGTTTATTTTCATCCCAGTTTTTGTTTTTTTTTTATTATATTATTTCGTTTTATTTGTAGTGAAATATTTTTAATTTTCCTCTCTTTTGACTATTCAAAATTATTGTAAGGGCCTCGTCACTTCAAATCCGGACGCAAATATAGCAAGTTTTTGAAAACCATTTTAATTTATTTTCCAAAATTGAGTATGCATGACTGTTATTAAATGTTATACACTGCTTTTTGGAAAGTTTCGATAAAATTGTTGCAATTTTGGCAGAATGGTAAACAATGGAAAAGGCGTAACGTGAAAAAAATCTGCACACTTTCTTTAAAAATCGCAATTGGTCATTTTCAAAGTTTGCAAAGGCTTTGAAAATTGACAAGTCAACCGTTGGTTATGTTATCAAACGTTTTAAGGAGACTCACACTATAAATAGAGCCAAACACCAAGCCCCGAAACGTGGTTGTAAAAGCCGTGAGCTAAGACCGAAGGTAATAAGGTCATTGCGAGCAAATCCTGAGATGAATTACGGTGATAGGGCGAAAAGACTGAAAAGCAGCGCATCCACTATTTGACGAATACGACTTTTCGAAGGTATAAAGGCCTACAAATGTGCACAATGACTTAGCAGGTCGGTTAAACAAAACTTAAACGCAAAAAGACGTGCTCGTTTGTTCTACAAGCAAGTTCTAACCAAATTTCTAGGGTGCATAATAATGGATGATGAAACATACATCAAAATAAATTTTAAGCATCTTCCAGGCCAAAAATTTTACTTTGCCCATAAACGTGGATGTGTTGTCTTAAATTTAAAAATATAACGATGGACAAATTTGAAAAGATAACTTTAATCTGGCAAGCTATCTGTAGATGTGATCTGAAGTCGCGCGCTTTTGTAACGACATCCTCAATGACGTCAGGGGTGTACGTGAAAGAGTGCCTCCAAAAACGCCTTTTGGCATTAATACTCAAGCACCGATCCCCAGTTTAGTTCTGGCCAGATCTGGCGACGAGCCACTATTCAAATACGACGAGTCTGTAAAATGAAGTAAACAAGGTCGATGTGCTTCCGAAGTGGCTCAACCCACCTAATTACCCCGAGCTCCGTCCTATCAAAAGATATTGGGCAATTGTTAAAGGAAAATCGAAAAGGACTAGTAGAATCGTGGAAAATGAGAAATCAATGCTGATTGCCTCTAATAAATATGCTGCGAGAGTAGCCAAAAAATGTGTGCAGAAATTATTTCCAAGCATTAAACGGAAAATTCGTCACTTTATTTGCTGTATACTAAATTGAATTTTTATTTTTAATAAATATCAGTGAAAAGCATACACTTTAAATTAAGCCATCTATCATTCAAATCCAACAATAGTTAAAAAAGTTATAACCTGATTAAAGCGTCCGGATTTGAAGTGACGAGGCCCTTATAATTTTAAATGCTTTATATAAATTTTTGTCATCCTAATTTTTATTTCTTATTTTTTTGGTTATCATTCTACTGAATCGCAACAAGATCGGACATATAGAAAGGTAGTAATGACTGGTTTAAGTTTCAAGCAGGGACTGAAACTGTTATGAGGGATATAAATAAAAATTACTTTTAATAATTACTTAAAATCTTTTACTTTATAAATCGTACTTAATAATTATTTTTGATTGAAAAAATAAAAATTACAAAAATTTATTATTTACATAATAATAATTAAAATTGAGGAAAAAAAATAAAAGTCTGAAATAACTATTATTTTTGATTTGAAATCATTAAAGTCTTTAAAGACTTTTATTATTTGAAATTGTTGATAAAAAGTCTATTTAGAATATCTTTGTTAATACCAAAGATACACATTTCAAATTTTTAACATAAGTAAATTAAGTTATCATCTTCTCTGCACATAACAAAAATCGGTCTGTTCAGATAATAAACACTCAAGAAATTAAATCTCCAATTAGCTCCTTCACATTGTGAGAATTTATAGGGTTCACCCTGCTACATACATTTGCATATTTTGCTCGTTGAGTAAGACATATTTCTAGAGAATTCGAAAACGTGGGTTCAAATGATATTCGAATTTTATTTTTTCAATATCTTAATTTGTAGGAAATATATATATTTAATAGAATTCCTTGAGTGTTTATTATCTGAACAGACCGATTTTTTTATGCGCAGGAAGATGAAAACCTAATTTACTTATGTTAAAAATTTGAAATGTATATCTTTGGTATTAACAAAGATATTCTAAATAGACTTTTATCAACAATTTCAAATAATAAAAGTCTGTAAGGACTTTTATGATTTCAAATCAAAAATAATAGTTATTTCAGACTTTTATTTTTTTTCCTCAAATTTAATTATTATTTTTGATGAATATAATAAAAATCAATATTAATAATTATATGAAATTCTATTTCTTGAAGTCTCAAATATAAGTTTTTTGGCTGTTTGCAGAGATACTGTTTTTACAAACAGTTTGATGTACTTTAAACAAAAATCGCATTAGTCCTTATATGTGATTTTTTTAGTTGAAATTTTGATCAATAACAGTTATTTTCAGTCCCTGGTTTCAAGCAATGTAAGTGCCTAAAAGTATGCAACAAATTTTTTTAAATTATTTTTCCTTAAATTGTTTTTTTTTTTTTTTTTAATTTTTTGACGCTTTTTGAAAGTTTTCTAGTTGTTTATTTTGGCCTTTTAATATTTTTATTATCAATACTTTTAAAGGGAATTATTTGAAAAGATTAAATAATGCACTTACTCTGCTTCTGCTTCTTTTCCTTGGTGGCAAAACTAACAGTCAGTCCATTGGACATATCACCCAGTTGCTGTGCGTGTTGTGGCAGACGCCACACCTGCAGATTCCTAAACGTACTCTTAATGCTATTCTTGCCGCCGCCAGAGTCGCCACCGCGGGACATGCCGCCCTTTGACTCCTTGAGATGCGTCTCGCCGGGACGCACCAGTGGCCAATAGTCCACCTGCAATTCGACAGCCTCCGCGGCAGCAGCAGCAGCGGCAGCGGCCGCTGCCCAGGCACCGCTGAATGCCGCACTCTGTGCATCACTGGAGCCCCGTTCGCGATCGCCGCGATCTCGATGGGAGGAGGCCGATGACGGTGGTGTCTGTAGCGGTGGTGATATGCGTCCCATATTCTGGCCCTGATTTGAGCCGAGTTGTTGTTGTTGTTGCAGCTGCTGCTGCGGCGGTGAGCCGGAAACGCCGGCCGTATTCTGACTGCCAACTGGTATTGGCAAGCTGGAAGCGTTGCCGGATCCACCTGCTCCGCCTCCTTCTCGGCCAGCAGCAGCGGCAGCAGCCGCATTGGCGGCAGCATTCTCCTCGAGATCCAGCGAGGCCTGTGCACCATCCAGATAACCAATGCGTACATCCTGCAAGAGGAGAACAATTAATCATTTTTGTTAAATAAATTCGGGGGCAACTTACGCTGACAAAGGGCACAAAGATCTGGCACGAGTCCTCGTCCTTGTAGTTGACCATGGCCTCGGCAATGGGGATCTGGGTGCAGGGACCCGCCGCATGCAGATATCGCTGGATGCGCTGCACCAACTCGGCAATATCCGACTTGGCCACAGCCGCCACAGCCGCGTCCGCCAGATTGGCGGTGAGAGCCGTGGCATTCACCGTGGTCACGGCACTGACAGCCGCCGCCGTTGCCGCCGCCCGTTCGCACAGCTGCGACCAATTGTCCGAGCCAAACATGGCCGCATAGGCCTGATCCATTTGGCTGAGATGACGGGCCACGCTGCCGTTGCTGCTGCCACCGCCAATGGGCACCAGGTAGAACCTCAAGTGATTCAGCCAGTCGGGCGGACGCACGCCCAGCAGCTCCACGTAATGACGCAATGTGGCGCCCTGCAACCAGTCGCCGCCAATGAGCAGCACCTTCACCGTGTGCGGTGGCTTCGCATTCGAGTTGCAACTGAAAACGAAATGAAAGCGAACCATTAATTATATAAATTTAATAATACATAATTTAAGTAAATCGATTATTTTTAATAAAATCTAATTTTGGCAAAGTTCTGAAAGTTTTAAAGTCGTTTAGTTTTTAAGATATTAGTATTTTTTTGATAATTAACGTTAACTACTATTATTAGCTATCATTCTACTAAATCGGAGCAAGATCGGACAAACAGAAAGCTGGTAATGGCTGATTTAAGTTTTTAAGCAATGCAGGTGCCTAAAAGTATGCAACAAAAAATATGTTATAAATATTTAAGTAATTAACGGGTATTCTATAGTCGCGAGCTCTACTTAAGACTTTTCCGCTTGTTTTAACATGATATTTTACAAAAAACAAAATATACAGTTGAACTTCCATAACTCGAACGTCTATAACTCGAATTTTTTCTAACTCTGAGCTTAATAAGTGACAGTAAAATTAATTAAATTAAAAAAATAAAAGAAAGTCGAATATCTCCATAACTCGGACCTTTTCTTTGGATAATAATCAGTTAATTCAAGTTAGGGAAGTTCGACTGTATTGAAACGACTCAACATCAAATTAAAAGTCTTGTTTTATACCAATTATGAACAAGGAGTGAAACGACATTCCGCATGGAAATCAGATAAGTTTTCACAAAGCTATGCAAGTTTAAAGTCTTTAAATCGGGGGTGCCATAGAAATTCAGGCGAAAGCGATTTCTGTGGCACCCCCGAATAGTTTTAAATACCGTAAAATCCTTTAAAAGTCTTCCTGACTAAATTTCCCTGAGAGTACTTACTATTTCTGGATCTTGGCCATAAGCGCTTGGAGCACCGCCTTCACCTCGGCCGTGTTCTGCGGCACAAAGGCCGGCTTGAACGAGTTGGCAAAGAGTGTGACCAGCTTGGCCAGCAGTGCGCTGCCGCCCAGAGCTTCCGGGGGACTGATGATGGTCAGCACCTCGGGTATGACATTGTCATCGCCGGCAAAGACGCGACTCAGCTGATCGAGGAGCAGCTTCCGCGGCTCCACGTTGGTGGGCGAGAGACACGTTTCCAATGCGGATCTCGGCTCTCCGGCCGCACTCAGGCTGAGTGTGTGCTTCCTCTTGCCCACGGCACTGCTGCTCTGGCTCGCATTGATGGCATTCGAAGCGGAGGAGCTGCCACTCCCAATGATGGGCGTGTTGCTGGAGGTGCGAAAGAGACGGGAACGCTTCTCGGTCTGTGCGTGAGGGGGCGTAACCTGGCTGCCTCCAGTTACGGAGCTCACTGGAGTCACTTGCTGATGATGTTGTTGACGCAGATAGTCCTTGTCCCTGGGCGGACTGTTGTTCTGCGTGTCCGAGTTCTGGCCATCCGTATAGCCGCCGATGTTGCCCTCGTTTCCGGAACTGTCATTGCCGCGATCTGTGTTTCAAATAACAACAAAGAAAAGATGCGACTTGTGAGTTAATTCATGTGTGAATTCATCACTCCAAATTCCAATCAAAAAGTTAAAGAGAGCGGGATTTCAAAACTAATTAGGTTTGCGGGGTGCATAAGGTTGATAGTCGATAGTCGATACACAAAAGGACTTGAAAGACATGCAGGTTATCGTAATCGTTCTGCCTCCACACTCATTCCACACTACCCCATTCCACAGCCCCCTTTCAACACTGCTCAACACTGACCACATCAATGGAGGTTAAGTTCGTCATGTGGCGACTTTGTGAATAAATCATAAGTTTAATTAAAAGTCGTTACTACCTGAACCTCAAATATGGAATGGGAACTACGCACAAAATAAAACTACATACGCATAAATACACAGTCAGTAACAAAAGTCTTGGCACAAGGTGAGGATCTGTCGATATATTATTGATAATATTCATTAGTTTAAATTCTAATTCTTGATGACATCCAAATAATGCAATTTAATTAAATTTTAGGAATTAATTTTTAATTTTTTTTATTGATTTTTAATAATTTTGTTTAATAACAAAAAGTAATTTCACATGTTATTTACTTTACTATTGCTTTTTCATCTGATAAAAAACAAGGGTTTTTTGGTCATAATATTTTTCAACTCGTGAACTTTCTATGCGACAAGTGTATAAATGCCAATACTTCTGAGCATGACTGTGTGTTGAATGAATTGTCGTCAAAAAACACCTTCGAGTTTGGGATTTATTTTTATTTATGTCGCGTGTTCCGCTTGACTTTTCTTGGCAATGCCGCAATTAATCAAAAAAATAAAACATGCATGTCCAAGGAGGGCGAAATGGACGTTGTTGATTAAGGCTAAATTTAAGGGCTTCCTTCTTTTTTTTGTTGTTTTGTTTTCTTTTGGGGCAGTCCGTGTTTAATTGAAATGGGAAAATACCTTGAAATGTGTGTATTTATGAATGATTTTCCGGGTGAACGAAAGGGAAATTTTACATGCACAACTTTATTTTTAGCCATTTCTAGCTATTTTTAGTGTTAACCAAATTAAAGTCTAACAAATGACCAAACAAATATTAATGCATGACGTCACAAATCAAATCAGGGGCACTGTCAACCCGTGTGCAATTAGAAAAGTCGATGTAATGATTTCTTCTTTTTTTTGGTTTTTTAGGCGTGTGTATTTTTTATGTGTGTGGAGTTTACAAGTGTTCGGGGACGTGCTTAATGTGGTGGCTGTTTGAAAGCTTTAATGTAAATAAAAAAGCATAAATAATTTAATACAGTGCACACAAATTATGGTGAATGAATTCTTTTCCAATTTTGATATTTCAGTTATATTATAAATAATTTAAATATGATATTCAGTTATATCGATGGTGCACTGTATGTGGAAAGGGATCTAAAGTGTTTACATAAATCAGGTCTTGGTTTTTTGTGGAATTGTAGGATTTGGAATTGGAATCGAGGGATTTTTTTTTGGTGTACTTATAATTTTAATTGAGTGTTTGTTTGTTTTGGTTTTGTTTTTGTTTTTTTTTTTTTGCTGTAATTTACACAGACCTGGTGTTGTAGCCGAATTGTTATTGTTTGTTAAATGAATGCATTTTTGGTTTTTGTTATTTTCAATATTGTAAGATGAATTGGTCAATTGGTCGCTCTTATCCGATGATCGGCGCTCAGAGTTTCCTGCAAAAGAAATGTTGTTCAAGCCATGCAAAATGTTTCTATTCTTTTTGTATTTGTTTTAGTGTCTTGTGTTTTGTATACTTAGTTATATAGTATATGTACATATGTATAAATAAAATATATAATATTATAATATTTGTATTTAAACTGAGAAATTGTAACTACTAACGTTGTCCAATTGTTCAATTGAAAACAAATCTAATTTTAATTGCCTGCACAGCATGTACAGTGTGGCATGTATTTGTTTTGACAGCAACACAAAATTCACATACTGTACATCAACTAAGAAAGTTGACAAAAAATTCCAATATATCTCATACATTTTTTTTAACTTGTTCTAAAAATTAAAAAATTCTCTAAAAATGTAGAACAAAATGAGTTTCTTTTTCTATATAATTATTTAATTTGTCAAAACAGTTTCTTTCTCTAAATACAGTAAATTTAGTTTTGTTTTGCATTTATATGCTTGTTTATTTTATTATAATTATTATGATCGCTTTTAAAAATAATTAAGCCCAATAAATCTTGTAATTTTTTTTTTATTTAAGCTTTTTGTATAAACTATTAGTTTCTATGAAAGCTTAGAAAAAAATATATTTGTTAATAAAAATGTACATATTTTTCAATGAATAATTTTTGAAATTGTTACTTGACATTTGAAAAAGAAATACTGAGATTTATGTGGTTAGATTGTTTTTGAAATTAAAAACATTTGTGTATTTATTCGCCTTGTTCAATCAATTATTTGACATACATATCCGTATTTGTGTGTGTGTGTGTATGTGTGTGAATGTGTGTGTGAAGGTATTTTTGTCGCACAAGTGGACAGACAAATTGGTCAGCTGAAATTTACTGAAAGTGTTTTTGCTCTCGTGCTGTCTCCCTTCCACTGCACTGAATGTGGCCTTGCGTCTGACATGCGTGCGTGTGTGTGTGTGTGTGTTGTGTGTGTGTGTGTTGTGAATGTGCGACAATTTTTATTTGCATGAAACGTAACAAAACCAGGCCTTGACCGAAAGCTGTAAAAATAAAACCAGACAGACAGACAGACAGAGACAGGAAAGAGAGTGAGCAGAAAAGTGTAGCCTGCTTTTTGGGGCTGTTCAAGCAGAAACAGAAACAGAAACGGAGATGGAGGCGGAAACGGAAACGAGCGCCATTTTGTTGACGGCAGTGTATGTATTTAATACGAGTATGTTGTGCAATAAAGCAACAACGAAACACATCAATTAATAGCTTATCAAATGCACGAATCGTAATTATTACAATATTTCTTTAGTTACAATTATAAGACAGAAATAATTTTCGATTTTTATTCAGAAATCATGTTTTAACTTTTTTTTTTTTGGGTAGAATTTAACTTCATAATTAAATTTAATTATTTAAAGGATTCCTTAATGATTTAATTTTAATTTCGCCAACAGCTTTTGCTTCATGTGTACAAAATGGAACTTTTAAGATTTAAACTTGAATAAAATGGAAAATAACATTGTATTATTTTTATTTTCATTTAAAAAAAAAATTATTTAAGATTTTCTTATTTATCCAGCTAACTTTTTGCGATTCCCGAGATTAAATGCAATAAACGAAGCGAGAAATGTCCCAATTAGTATTGCAACAAGAGTAACTGCAACAGCAACAGCAACGAGAACAACAACAACAACAAAAAGAACTAGAACAACAACTGCAACAGCAACTGCAATTGCAACTGCAACATAAACTCACCTGGAGTACCGCCAATGCCGCTGCCAAGGACGCCACCGCCATTGCCCGTTAGATTCTCGTGCAGCATAATCCTCGAGTTAGTGAAGAAGGGACGCAGCGATGGCTTTGGCGTCGAGCCAATCGATATGCTATCCATATCCGGCCCGGAATCATCGCCCTCGCAGCACGAGAGCGACTCCAGCTCCTGGAAGAGTGCATCCAAGTCACGTTCATCCCGCAGCGCCGCCGTTCCACTGTGCGTCTCATCCTCCAGTTCCTCGCTCGCCTTGAATCGCTTCAGCAGCGCGACAATTTTCTGCTTAAAGTTGCGCTGTTGCAGTGAAATTGTCTGTGAAAAATCCAATAAAAAACAAAGAAAACTTTAATGAACTGGAAAAATATTAAAAATATCAAAATTACAACTGCGACTATAAGTTTTACAGTAAATTGCTTTGAACTGAAAGCTACAAGTGACTCACAGTGCTCACCGAGCTCTTTACTTATTTTTGCACTTATGCATGGTAAACAAATGCAAAGTTTTTAAAATATTTCGTTTTTTTTTGTTATTTATGTTATCTATTATTATAAGCTGTCATCCTACTTAATCGCAACATGATCGGCCAAACAGAACGTTAGTAATGCCTGATTTAAGTTTCAAGCAATAAAAGTGCCTAAAAGTATGCAATACATTTTTTTATATGCATATTTAAATGTGTAACGGGTATTCTATAGTCGGAAAGACGACTTTAGCCTTTCCCGCTTGTTTATAATCATTTTTTAACTTAAATGTGATTCAGTTTAAGTCCCCAAATTTAAAAATAATTACATGTTTTTTACGAGAACTCGCAAACACTTTTCTTTTCATAAAAAACAAGAGTTTACAAAGTTAACATTCCCATTCCGCTGCTTACAAAAGTATTAAAAGAACATATCTATTTTTATAATTTGAATATTTTAAAAACTACACTTAATTCTTTAAGACTCCACAAATACATATATTTTAAATGCACATTCCGACTAGATTTAACTGTCACAATATGTGTATATAGCCCTTAATGCTAATGAATGCCCATTAAAAGCTATAGGTCGTTGAATAAATCTCAAGGAACTCAACTGAAAGAACTTATGCTAAAAGAAGGAAGGGGAACGAAGTCTGACAGTCGAACTGTCATTAAGCGACTTTTTATCTATGGCAGACATTTAAATGATCCTGGCCATAAAGACCAGGCACATTAATAAGCAACAACAACAACAACAAACACAGCAATCATAATGCAGACAGCAATGAAAACAAAAGCTCGAGGCTTAAATTACACCTGTGCTGCAGACAGAAGAAGAGGGAAGAGGGCAGAGGGCAGAGGAAGGGCAACATATATTGTCCTCCTCTTTTTATGTGTGTGTTGGGAAAATTGGTCGCTTTGTTCTGCTGCGGCTTATAATTGGCCTGGTTCTTAGTTGTTGTTGTTTTTATTGTTGCTGTTGTTGCTTAAATATTTATAAAGGTGCTTAAGAGGTTCCCTTTGATTGCCTCTTCCTCCCTGTGCATAATCAAACTTATTGTCGTTGTCTTCGTTGACGCATCGAATTATAAAATTGATTTTCTAATTATAAATCGACAAAAAGGGAATCATTTATGCTTCCCACAATTATTCAAATTGATCCATAAGGGTTAACCTGATATTGGGAACGTCAGCTGTATCTACAACTATTTTGAATGACGTTAGAGTCCCTAAAATAGATAAAGATTCAATTGAAATTTACCCTTTACTTAAAAATTTGATTTTATTTTTAGTTAATTAACATTATCTATTATTATAAGCTATCATTCTACTTAATCCGCCAAACAGAACGGTAGTAATGACTGAATTAAGTTTCAAGCAATGTAAGTGCCTAAAGGTATGCAATAAAAAATATTGTATGCATATTTAAATAAGTAACGGGTATCCTATAGTCCGGAACTGAACTATAGCCTTTCTCGTTTGTTATTATTATAAATGTACAAGTTACTGATAAGTAAAGATAGAATTTTATGGCGTATTTGCTCAAGTTGCCTATTTATATTTCTCTGACATTGAAGCAAATGCAATTGCTATTCAAGTCAGTCAGAAAGTCAGTCATTCAGTCAAGTAATTCATTCAATTCAGTTGCGTGTGCAAATTGCATTGCATACATCAAGGCGTTCGCACCTGCAATTTCCATTCCCATTTCCATTTGTTGCGTAGGAAGGAAAACGTGTTCAATGACTTTCACGATAAAAATAATAGGCAGTACAGTCAAAGGGCTGCTTCTTTCATGTCTTCTTTCTCTACCCGTTTACAGACAGTTTGATAGAACTTGTAATAATGTTATTTCTTATTTTCTGATTGCCAAATGCTCAAGGCCAAAGCACAACACAAAAAATTGTCAACAAATTCGATAGCAAATTCTTATACGTTGCTATACAGAACTCTGTGTACATATATCTAAATATCTTGTATATTATGCTATTTAAGCTATTTCATGAGATTGTGCAAGTGAATACCCGAAATATTTCTAATTTGGCTTTGAGGAAATAATTGCAGGCAAAGTGCCTGTGATTATTGCGTCATCATCAACGACAATTTTTGAAAAACAACGTGTGACAACAATAGCCAAAAACAAATAAATAAATATACATTTTTATATAAATATCTTTTCTATGTATCTGTATCTGTCTGTGTGTATCTATGTATCTAATGTAGAGCATTGTCACACGCCACAGACTTTGATAATTGCAGCCATGCGAAATGAACGATCATTACAAAAAAAAAAAAAAAAAAGAAGCATTTTCACCCAAGAGTTTCGGTTATACATGGGCAATATTTTTTGGTGTTATTTGTAGACTTTGTATCTATAAAACTATTTGTCCTGACTGACTCAAGTATCAACGGGTAGGCCAAACGGTTAAAGCTAACAAGCTGAAATTTTCACACAACATAGCTGAGACAGAGAGATTAATAAAATATACTTTCAAATATTATCAAAGCGAATTTAAAAGTAGAAAGAGGTATTTCCGATTCTACACTTCAATTATGTCATAAAAGACAGCTGGAAATGGTTTTGGGATTATAAAAAAATGTAATTTAAAAAAGCCTATAGCACTTGAGAGCCTAGTGGAAGTATTATCTATGTTTTTCTTAAAAATAATACATTTCATTAAAATAAAATCCTTAAACTTGTAAAACAGTAAAGTCTGGTAAATTTATTTAATTAAATAGAGAGACAATAAAGGTTCCTAATCTGCCTAAGATGCATTAATTTAAAAATATAAAATTTACTAATTTTGTTGTCAAGTGTAGAGTATTTTATTTAATTAAATACAAAGACAATGGATCTAGAATCTACTAATATTTATATATATGTATATGCGTATTTGTATTCGTGTTTATGAAGATAGCTGACAACAAGTAAAAGTTGTAACCTAGTATTAAAAAAACGCCCTTGACTGTGGCCATGTCAAAGCAAATGACAAAACAATTATTTAAAATTAGTAGGGGAAGGAGAAGAAATTGGGGCACACCTGCTGTTCTGGCTTACACAATGCAAATACATAACTTAAAGAGTGACTAACTGAATGAATGAACTGAATTGAATTTGATGTTGACTCACCCGACTAAACTTGGCACGGGACGAGCTCTTGTCCTTCATCTCGAACTCGCTGTCACTATCGACGGGATGCGGATGATGTCCACCAACTATTGCGATATCCTCAATGCCCGATCTTTGCAATTTATTGCGATATTTGCGCATTTCATGCTTGGTCGGGTTATAATCACGCTTCTGATCGTAGCCGGTTATGGCCAAATCATTTGATTCGTCGTTAAATTCACCCGAACTAAACTCGGCCTCCTCGTCCTCGTCGGAGTATTCGGTAATGCGATCTGAAAAAGCAAAAAAAAAAAATAAGATTCATGTTTTTTAATATTTACAAATTTCAATTCAATTTGTTTATTATTATTAATTTATTATTTAATAAAAATCAAATAAATTTCATAATTTTTCAATATTTATTATTCTAAAAGTATTTGTTAATTTAAAATCTATTTTCTTCTTTTATTTTTTTAATCTATTTTCTTCTTTTTTGTGAATTAAAAAACAAAACAAACATACTTTCTGATAAACTGATTACCAAACTGATAAACTTTTCGTATGACTTTGGCAGTTGTCAACCGTCTAACTGTTTTTCTCGAGACGTGACCGACGAACGAACTGCCGGCAGCTTCTTTTTGCGCTGTTGTTCAACAACAGTTTTTGAAAATGTTGTTTTATAATTTCGTACTGCGTACTCACAATTTTAATCACAAGAAAGAATAAAAAACACGCGCAAGCTTTTTGTTATATTTTGTTTTTGGTTGTTGTTGCTGCTGCTGCTGCTAAGTACGTAAGTAAAATAATCACAAGATATCAGCGACGAGTTGAGTTATCGGCTCATCTCTTTCACCTTCACTTCTACTTCTTCTTTGGCTCTTTGTTCCCGTTTCGGTTTGATTTCGTTTCGTCGTGCGCTTCGTTGCACGCTCGCGAGTTGAATGAATGCGCTGTGCCGACGCTTCACACGTTTTGTGTTGGACGCGCCGCTGCAATAACAACAGAGGACAGAGCGACAGCGACAGCGGCAGCGACTGAGGCGGCAAAAGTCGACAGCGACCGCAGCAGCGACTGCGACTGCGACTGAGAGCGGCACTTTCTCACCCAAGCACAGTTGCTGAGCAGCGGACAGCAGACAGCGGACATTGAGCGATGGACATTGGGGGAAATTGTTTAAATCATACCGAGAAATTGTTGAGCATTGCCGGGAAATAACATAGCCATAAGCGAGGGTCATTCAACAAGTTGTGAGTATACTTGCAATCACAAACACAATCTTTGTGCTTAAAGAATGAAGTTGAACTTTTATGGTTAATTAAATAAGCCAAAGAACGTTTTGAAATTAACAAATGTTAATAGTTTTTTCTCCTTAAGTTTATCGATAAAGAATAAAATTGTTTAAATGGTAAATTCGTGATAACTTTTAATATATTTATATATTATGATTATGAAAAAGATTTTAAATCTACAAAATGTATTCATTACAAATTTAATCGCAATACTAAACCAGTATTTAATTTACCCCATTTTTAATGAAATTCTGAACCAAATGCTGACATTTATGGTACTCGATTTCTTATCTCGCAAATTTTATATTATTAAAGAGAACCAGTTAATTGCATATTTATAATATTGTTATTTTAGAGTTTCAGAAGCTTATAATAATGTCTTAAATTTTGATAGGGCCTTAAAGCATAGTACACAATATCAACAGGTTGAACAGGTCTTGTCTCGTTGTCAGGAATCGCAGAAAAGATTAATGAGTTTAAAAAACTTAAAATTAAAACAAAAGCATCCGAATGAACGAGACAATTTTTTTATTGTTACTCTAATTTTTAAAATAAATAATAATAAAAATTGACTTTTTAGTAAAAAATAATAATGGGCTCATATTTTAGATAATTGATATAAATATTAAAAAACAACATTTATACTCTGTGCACTACAACAATTTAAAAACATCCAAGGTTCATTACTTAGCGAACAGCCCTCGTATGTGGGTGTGTAAATGCACATAAATATACAGACATACATACACATAAACTATACTCGATGTTCGATATCGGTAAACAAGTGTTGGGTTGCGTTGGGCGCAAGGCAAATGCCGCTTATTAAAGTTATTTTTACACATCGATTCAGTCAATTGGCGACCGAGTCATCGATATATCGATATACGACCACACAAAAATAATTATACACACACATACAAAAAGCACTTGCACGAGCATTGCACTCTCTCTTTAACGAGCTCTCTCTTTGTTTCATGCTCTCTCCCACGCTCTCACTTTCGGTGGGTCACTTTAAGCTCGAGCTGATTGGAGTGCAAGAAGTCTGATTAGATTTTGTGTCGTCGTCATCGTCGTCGTCGTTGTCTGTTTATTATTTATTGTCTACGAGTAATTCGTTGATCTGTGCCTCTCTTTCACTCACTGTCACTCTCTCTCTCTCTCTGTCTCTCTCTTTCGGTCTGTTTGTTTGTTGATTCGCTTGCATGTTTTGCTGTCGTTATCATTTACACACAATTCTCATTCAACCATTTACCGGCCGGCAACTAATAGAAACTTTTTTCTTTTTTGGGCGCTCATCGCGTGTCTGTCAGTGTGTGTGTGTGTAAGATATATAAATATATACAAGTGTGTGTGTGGATAAGTGTTACTTTTGACGGCATTAAACAAACAGTTAACTGATTAGAAAAAGCAGTTGATTAGAAAATAGAATAGACTTTGTAAACGCTGTAAGTACTAAAATTTTTATTTATAAAGAAAAGTGATAGAATTGAGTCAATGCTGAGCAATCTTTATATACCCTGTAAAGGGTAAAAGGTAGAGCAAAGAATGTAAAAAGTAGAGCAGTCTTTAAATGCCCTGTAAAGCTAACAAAATTTTGTAATGAAGTATTTGAAGAGCACTTCTTATACTCGTACTCATAAGAAAGGGCACATATTTTTCACTCCCCAAGCAATCCTTACAGACAGACTTGTTATACCCCATCAGCCACTTATAGCGTGGTATTGTTATCTTTAGCAATTGCCATGTCAACGATCAGTTTGCAACAACAACAACTTCCACTTGAAGTGGCTGCCAATTGAAGTGGAGCAACAACATCTGTAGACTGAAGAATAAAGAATGAAGAGAGGGGAGTAAATGGAGAATGGAGAATGGGATTACGACTGGGAATCTGCAGCTGCACTACAATTATCTGTCTTTATCTTCATGGCAATTGCAAGTAATGACAATATAATGCGTCTTTACATTTCACAGTCTGTCTCTCTCTCGCTCTCTCTTGCTCTGTCGCTTTCACCGCCTATCGCTCTCTCTCCCTCTTTGTCATAAGTGCTTTCTATACAGCGTTCTAATGCAAATGGATTGAGTTAATGGATTTATTTAATTCCAATTATTTATCTGAATATATATTGCATAAAATTTAATATTATTATATTTTCTTTTATTTTAATTATTATTTAATTTCTTATAATTTTATTTACTTATTTTTATTTACTTTTTTAAGCTGCTTTTTCCACAATTTCCAGTTGCACTTGTTTGCCTCATGTTTTGTTTTGTTTATTAATTTCCACTTTCCACGAAAGCGAGATAATTTCATAGCTGCACTAATGGTGTGCGATTTCCGCGGAAAAGTGCGCATATAATGAGTTATAAAGACAATTAATACGAGTGCGATGAAATGCGGCGTACAGAAAACGCATGAAATGGCAGACAAAGTGTTGCCATTGGCAGTCATTAGCTCGGTCTCAAAAGAAAGGCGAACGTGTCATGGGCAAAACCCCCCCCCAGAGAATCATCTCAGCGCCAACACACTCCCCTCCCCACGCACAGATCACGCTGAGAAATTATATTTACACCCACGTTTCGTTCCACGCGGCGTATGAGTAATAATAAAATACATACGCAGAAAACGCATTGAAAAGCGGCGAGCGACATTGATTTAATGTTTATATACACAACAAGATGGGAAAGTGAAGTTTGATGGCATGCCGACGATTTGATACACTGGCAGAAGCAAAGTGTAGATTTTTAAAAAAGTTATGTAAAAGATAAAAAATTAAGAAATTTCTTTAAATTTATTTAAACTGATTTGTATATGCCAATTTAGCGACTATGAACAGAAATTGCTAAAAAGCCACTTTTTGTGTGAAAAGTAGGAAAAAGGGGTTAAAATAGTCATTATTAAGATTTTCAAAAAATTACAAAAAATCCTAGCAAAAATATTTTAGAAAATTTTTTTTGCAGTCACTCTTAGAATTGTTTGAAGAATTTTTTTGCATCAAAATATTTGTTAGTAAAAAAGGAGGAAAAAAGTTGAAAAATAGCCTTTTTTTGAATTCAAAATTTTCAATGGGTACTTAATTGATTAAGGAAAGTTTTGCATCATTCAAACGGAATTTAAACGACCTTTCCAAATATATTTTTTTTACTGTGAAAACTTGACTTACTTAGCTGTTAAAGTAAAAAAAAGTGTGTACGAATAAGTTTTGGCCTGAGTATAAAACTCTTTGTCCTGACTCACTGAGAATCACCGTGTAGGCCAAACGGCTAAGCGTAGAAAGATGAGATTTTTACACAACATAGATAAGATAATTTTATTGTGCAATTAGACGGCGTTTTGCGAAAGTCGACCTGTAAGTTGGTCAAAATCGGAGTCAAAACTCACGGAAGTGTTTAGTATGAAAACCTTTTTTGTTTCTTAAGATATGTCAACCAAACTCACAGATTGTATGTTTGGAACTGTCTCTTACATTCTGATCTTTCTGAATTTCAGTAGATGTCGCAATTTGTGTAGAAGTTGATTTATTGGACTTCTTACAGCACATTTACAAACCTGCTGACAAAACTAGCATATCCTGTGTAAGGGTATCAAAAGTTGTTTTTATTGTGGCTGCTGGACTCGTGGCTCGTGGCTGCCAAGCAACCAAAAGATAAACAACAACACCTCACAAAAAAGTAGCACACACGAAACAAAAAATAAAGTACTAAATATAATATTGCTTTGACCTTGAAAGTGGCACAGAAATCGGACGATGCCATTAGATGACAGCAGGGCAGGAGGGGAGGGGAGGGGAAAAATAGGGGGCAGTCATTGAAAGTGAACAATAATAATAATAATGGGGCCCATAGCAACTGCTCGTGATATACTGCTTCTTCTTCTTCTGCTTTTTCTTCGCTTCCTTTCTATGTACCTACACTACTGGCCAAATTAATAAGCACACTCTTTCCCTTACTATAACAGCTATTGTAAGTCAAGGCTTCAAATTTAAAAAATATATTTGGAAAGGTCATCTAAATTCCGTTTGAATGATGCATAACTTTCCTTAACCCATTAAGTACCCATTGAAATATTAGAATTTTAAAAAAAGTCAACTTTCAAAACTTTTGTTCTCGATTTTTTCCAAAAAATGTTGGGATCCAAAAACATTCTTCAAACAATTTTAGGAGTGACTGCATAAAAAATTTTCAAAAATCTTTTCGCTTATATTTTTTATAATTTTTTGAAAATTTCTAAAAAGCCACTTTTTGCGTGAAAAGTAGGAAAAAGGGGTTAAAAAGTAATTTTTAGGATTTTCAAAAAATTATAAAAAATATAAGCGAAAAGATTTTTGAAAACGGAATTTAGAAGACCTTAACAAATATATTTTTTAAATTTGAAGACTTGACTTACAATAGCTGTTATAGTAAAAGAAAGAGCGCACCTATTATTTTGACCATGAGTGTACATATATACTTGTACACTTATCTGTGTTGCACAAGGACAAATGACTTAATTCCTGTCGTAGAGACGAAGAAGCAAAACTACAAATTACAATGAAGGCATCATCCTGTGGCACTCGGTGCGTATGAGTAACATGAATAGTAGTAAGTAGTATCCAAGGATTCATTTAAACGTTGTGCTCTTCACACTTGACAATTTAAAAATATGTGATTTTACCTGCTCAGAGATACGCTTACTGTCTATATACTTAACTGGTTGATTCAAATAAACTATTATAATATTTAGCAAATATTGTTCATTAAATGGCTTTTTTGGCATGAAAAATTACAACAATTTGGTAGTGAAAAGAGTTTTGTAGAGTTTTTACAAAATCTAAATTGAAATTACTAAATTTACAGATAACTTTAAAAAAAAGTTAAATAGATTGTTTTAAAGAAAATTTAACTCAATAAAAAATGTTGTTTTCTCAATTTTTTAAAGCAAAGAAATCTTTTATTGATTGTTTTATTCTTTTGATCTCAATTGAATAATTAGGCTATTATGGGTTTTTATATGCGATTTAAATGTTGGGAAATCTTCAAATTTTTTGAAATAATCCCAGGAAATTATGTTAAATTTTACGTTTTAAAATTCGATAAGCTTGAAACCAAATTAAAACTTTAAAGAGGACACTCCAATAAAACTTTAATTATATTAAATATGATGTGCTAAATAAAATAAATTGATTCTATTAGAAATACCGTCACTAGATCAAGATTAGTTATCTTATGTCTGTCATAGCTTGACTTGAATACTTTCATAATAAGACAAGTTGATTAATTCACATTTCTTTGCTTGCTGTCACATTTCAATAAAAACGACACTGATTAAGCTTAATTCGCTTATGCCTAATGGATTATTAAGGCATTGTTAGGGCTTGGATTGGGTCTATGCCACACTTGGGGGTATATAGTAACTAACGAAGGCATCGAGCTTAAAAACGCCATCCACAGGAGTGGCCAACAAATGACACTGGGCATTTGGGTCTCTAGGGATGTTTGTCTGTCCATCTCTCTATTTCCCACTCTTCTACGGTCGAATTCTCAAAACTGGGCGTGGTCGTCAGCATTCAACAAGCTACGTTCACCGCCTTCTTGTCTGTCTCCACGTAAGGCAGAAAAATCAATACCACAAAATATATTTTGGGGGGGAGTGTTGTGCAAAAGAGAAAATAAAGGATTTTTCCCCCCAATCCCAAACGTCTCGAAACTCAAATTCATTTTGCAAATTAGAAGGCGAGGACAACGAAAGTAATTTTGTCTGCGGCTAATGGAAGAGCTACACTTGAAACCATGCCCAAAAAAACAAATACAAGTTTTAATTGAAGGTCACGACAATGAAATACCCTGCATTGAGTGTCAGAATTTTATTGTTTTCTTTTTGTCTGCTGCTATTTGTTAAATGTGCGTCAAGACTCAGGCCTATAACTTAAAATTGCCTTAATAATTGATTTTTAACAAGAACCTACATACACATACCATTTTTGGTGACTCTAGCTCTTAAAGTAGTTGAGATTTTATTTGTATATTTACTTGTATATTTATATGTATATATCTTTTAAAGTAGCCTTATTAAAAAAGAGTAATATTTCAGAATATTCTTAATTTTAAAAACCAAAATATTAAGCCCACTTTTCTACATTTTAATTACAGGGTAAAACTAGATGTGGCTTGCTACTAATGGCTTGCTACTACCCATATGGATACAGATTCACTTGAAAATGCCCTAAAAATTGATTTTTTCAAGAACCTACATACCATGTTTGGTGCATCTAGCTCTTATAGTAGTATCTCTTTTCGATTTTTCTTCTCAGCTCTAAGTGTTTTATTTGTAAATTTCAGAACAGCGGTGGGCACGAAATCTGAATTCGGGAGCACTACAACAACATCAACAGCAAAAACCCTATTAGAGTCTTCCTAAGTTGGGAGCAGCCGCTGCTCCCGGAGCCACTGCGTGCCCACCGCTGTTTCAGAATATTCTTAATTTTAAAAAGCGAAATATTAAAAAATAGTTTTCAATTACAGGGTATCTAGTTTTACCCTGGCTTGCTCCTAATGTTGACCCTGAGTTGGATACAGCTTTTTGGGCGTGTTGCCAAGTGGGGAAAATGCGGAAAATATTGACCCTCAGCCGGCAAACGCTTTTTCAACAAATTGCAAATTGCAAGGACGCTGCAACATGTCCCCAAATTGCGACACGAGAGAGAGAGAGAGAGAAAGAAAAAAGAGTGCGAGAAAGATGGATTTGACCTTTACCTTGGCATCGCATATATTTGCATTGCATTGGCATTGGCCATGTTTACAAAGCAGCTTAACAGTTTGACACCTTGACAAATTGTGCCGCATGCGTGACATGAGAAACAAGTTGCAAGTTGCAAGTTGCCACAACATTGGCAACAAAAAACCTTGCCCGATGCAAAGCCGCATGCCTAATGAATTTCCATTTTTGCTTTTGCTCATAATTGAATTTTCTCACAATTCTTTAGCTGTTGGTTTGCCAATGGGTTGGAGTCTCTTGTGGTTTGTGAGGCACCACAAAAATAGCACAGATTGTTTTCAATTTCAAAATTGCCAAACAGATTTCTGCTGCTGTTGCTGTTGCCATGTGGCAGCTGCCACAAATAAGAACCCGGCCAAATTCTTATTACATGTTGCAAGTAGCAAACAAAATAAATATATGTACGCTGACGTCACGACAACAAGTGTGAAATTATTTCACAGGATTATCATAAACATAAAGTTTAATTGGTAACATCACTATTTTTTTATTTGGGCTTGAAATGATTAACAGCCACATCAACATCAACAACAGCGACTGTAACATGGCTAAGATCATCTGACGCTTTTCTTTCTCTTTTCCTTCACTCTCTATGCTCTGTCTCTCTCTCTCGCTCAACTCTCTTGGTCATGTCTGATTTATGGTTATGCCAATAAGTTGCTTGGTTGCGTGAGATGTGAACTACTTGAAAAAGTATACAAAATGGCAAACAAGCAAAATACAGTTCCCAACAACTGTACAATTTTTAATATGAAAAAAGCCACAGTTTTTAAGATATTGCTTACTTTTTTGTAAATAGCTTTATCTGTTATTATAAGCTATCATCCTACCTAATCGCAACAAGATCGGCCATACAGAGCGGTAGTAATGACTGATTAAAGTCTTTAAGCAATGTTACTGCCTAAAAGTATGCAATAATTTTTTTTATTCATATTTAAATAATTAATATAGTCGGGAGCTTGTCTATAGCCTTTCCCGCTTGTTACCATAATATAAATGATATTTATTTTCATAAATTCAAATTATTTACTTCATTATTTTTTTCTAGTGCCATTCTATAATACTTATTCGTATGTTAGTTACAGTGTATGTTATATATTTGTATATATAAATCTCACCTGCCAGCAGGACGCTGTTGTTGTTCTTATTGTCATGATCAACTGGAATGGAAGAGACACGCTCGGCGCGCAGACAGGCAACGACAGTTCCGGGTCTTCCGTTCTTGCCCGAGGCAGTTAGCTCGATAATCATGTCCATCGATTTCTGAAGAACAGCATCCATGCGAATGATGCCCTCGGCAAGCGTCTTATAGCCCAAAATGGTGCGCGATTTGTATTTCTTTCGGCGTTGCAACAAAATCACCAGTCTGCAAAGCAAATCAGAGGTGATTTATTCAAATTATAAATGTCAATTTAATTACTAATTAAATTTCTGTAAAAGAATCTAATGTCATAAATAAAAAAATAAAAAACAGTAGTTAAAGTCGAAATACTGCAATCTATTGTATACGTTTGTCACTTTTGAAATAAATATATTTTTTGATGTATAAATAAATTATAAATATTATAAGCTATCATTCTATTAAATTGCAACAAGATCGGACAAATAGAAGGGTGGTAATGGCTGATTTAAGTTTTTAGCCAACGTAAGCACCTAAAAGTATGCAGTAAATTTTTTTTTTATATATTTAAATAAGTAACGGGTATCCTTTAGTAGGGAACTCGACTAAAGCCTTTCACTCTTGTTTTTTTTTATGTATTTTTGCATCACTTTTTGTAGCTATCTATTAAAAATTGCCATTAAAAAGTGCAGAATTGGGTGTCTCAAGTCAAGTTGAATTGATTTCCTTACCTATTGCCATCTCTCTTTATAAAGTGCGGATATTGCAGGCTAAAGTGCAAGTCCAGTTCCGTTTCGGTCAATGGCATCAGGTTGGTGTTGGTGCCAATTCCCGCATTTCCCACATTTCCCGGGGTGCCAATCAAACCGGAACCTCCAATTACATTGGCCAGCGGCGAGTTGCCCTGCATCGAATTCTCGCGACTGGTGGCCATCGAGGTCAAAGCACTGCCATTAATGGGTATCTCATGGCTGCGCAAAGTTCGCTTCGAACTTTGCATCTTCACCGCCAGCGACAGCGACGTCGTGTCTCCGGGCAACGGTGTCAATATGGAAAGACGTGTTATTGTCAACGAGCATAATCTGCAAAAGGAAGAAAAATCAAATATATAAATTAATTATACAATAATTGCAAATTTAGCATTCATAGATTGCAGAGACTCGGTCAAGGTTTCCCATTCCTATCACAATTCTTTAAAAATTGGCAAATTGAACGCAAATCTAACTACAACTTCCAAAATACAATAAATTGACTCGACAGAAAGTATAATCTTATCAAAAGTTTGTTTTATTGCAACACTTTTCTATTGTAACTATGATTATAACAAAATTTGCAATTTCAAACGTTTTTTAGATTGCCAAATGTGCCATTTAAATATTGCACAATGTCAAGATTTATTCCCTTTAAAAATTCTATAGAATTACTTTATTTATTTAATTATTTATGCCTAAATAATTGACAAAAATAAAGTGTTTATCGCATTATGGGAATAGCAATAAATACATCAGAATTATTTATTAATCTTAGACACTTTATTTGATACATGTCCAACGATAACACTTTAAAGTCTAATTAGCTGACATATCATATAAAATGATATATTTATGAGCTGTCAATCAAAAGCTAAAATCGAAAATTATAATCGTGTTGAAAGGAAAATAAAAATATATAAATTTTTGCAACTGCACCAGGAAAACTATAGAAAGGAAAAGTAAACTGCAAAGTGAAAAATCTAATACTTTGACTTGATTACCCATTTTCATAGTAGAAATCTTTCCGGAAAACATGAAACATTTATGGCAGAAGATCATAAAAATATGACTAAATGAAATTGGCAGAAAACAAAGCGAGAAATTGTGAAAAAAAAAACAGTGAATTGTTGATTTGATGATGATGATGGTCAGCATTTTGTTGGTGAGATTGTGCAATATATATACGATATAAATTATATAAATAAATTATTTCCTGATTAATTATGCCTTGTAATGCGGTACAAAGGAATGGAAGAAAGAGCGATATAATCAAATGATATATATACCACGAGAGCTGAAAGATTACGCACTTCATAATAAGCAATTGTACTTTTTTCTTTCTTTTCAGAGTTCATCTGGGTCAATCTCTTATATGAGATACTCGTAATACTCATATCCGGAATGGGCAAACAGATAAAACGATGAATTCTTGGCGACAATTGAAAGTCGCCGCTTACTAATTAAACTCCTCAACTTGCTCTGGAATGTCATTGGTGTCCAAGTTATTACTATTTTTTTAATTAATAATTCAAGCGAACACCTCGATTCGTTATTCTATGCAAATTTCATGGCGTGTTTGGTGTCATGTCTAGACAAAAAGCCTCAAAAGCCGATCCATATACATAGTTATTTACACATGCATACATACATATATGGGACTCAATTTTAAAGGTTGTGAATATTTGCATTGTGTTCCATTTAAGTAAGCACATCTATAGATATAATGATTGAAGCTGTGATTGATCAATCTTGCCTAGTTGACAACTTATTCGATCGATATTTCTATCCGTGACTATTCAATTCATTCTCAGACTCGTTCCATTTAAAAAGCACTACTGTAAAACATCTATATATTTAGTGATTGGAATAAATAATACTAGCTGTGATTGATCAATCTTGCTTAGTTGACACTTTAACATCTCATTCGATCGATATTTCTATCCGTGATTATTCAATTCATTCTTACTCTCGTTCCATTTAAAAAGGAATAATGTAAAACATATATCGTTTTAGTGATTGGAATAAATAATAGAAACTATGATTGATCAATCTTGCTTAGTTGGCACTTTAACATCTCATTCGATCGATATTTCTATCCGTGATTATTCAATTCATTCTAACTCTCGCTCTATTTAAAAAGAACTACTGTAAAACATCTGTAGATTTAGTGATTGGAATAAATAATAGAAGCCATGACTGATCAATCTTGCATAGTTGACACTTTAACATCTCATTCGATCGATATTTCTATCCGTGATTATTCAATTCATTCTCACTGTCCTTCCATTTAAAAAGGACTACTGTAAAACATCTTTATATTTAGTGATTGGAATAAATAATACTAGCTGTGATTGATCAATCTTGCTTAGTTGACACTTTAACATCTCATTCGATCGATATTTCTATCCGTGATTATTCAATTCATTCTCACTGTCCTTCCATTTAAAAAGGACTACTGTAAAACATCTATATATTTAGTAATTGGAATAAATAATACTAGCTGTGATTGATCAATCTTGCTTAGTTGACACTTTAACATCTCATTCGATCGATATTTCTATCCGTGATTATTCAATTCATTCTAACTCTCGCTCTATTTAAAAAGAACTACTGTAAAACATCTGTAGATTTAGTGATTGGAATAAATAATAGAAGCCATGACTGATCAATCTTGCATAGTTGACACTTTAACATCTCATTCGATCGATATTTCTATCCGTGATTATTCAATTCCTTTGCCGACACATCTATTTGTAAATGTCATAGACCTAGAGTCCCAATTGGTTTGCATGCACTTGATGGTAAATTTGGTTGCATGTTGACAGGGAAAAATAAGAAAAAATAAAACACAAGTGTCATTTGTTATTTGTATTTTTTGTTCTGTTTGCTCTTTACGTTTTATTTTTGGATTTTGTGCAAAACGCACGCAACACGCCCCCTTTTTTATTTGTATTTTAGCTGCTTTTGTTGTGGCCATGTGAATGACTTGGTCAATGTGAAGCGTCTTTTGTTGACGTTATTGATTGATTGATTGATTGACTGTTGGGTTGCTTTCTTGCGTTATATCTGAGTATGAACTTAGTCAGTTTGTATGAATGAGACACGCGTCAAAAAAGACGGAAGGAAAACGTTTTTCTTGAGCTATTGATTTCGCAATTTCGCTCGTGGTAAGAAAAGAAAAGGTTCATTGTACTCCGATAAGAAAGTGTCTGTGATAAAGTCAAGTCTCAATTTATTGCTGGCTTTTGTAAGAGACGTTGATGATTGACAGTCACCGTTTGTCGGGTCAGACATTAATCTTAATGTCTGGCTAGAAATTCAACGCCTATCTCAATAAATGCTTAACGTGCGATAATTGAACGCCATTAGCAATTGCTTTTTAATTGCACATATTTGTAAACTGTTCAACACTTGCTAATTTCTTAATGTGCAAGAAGTTAACTAACTTTATAAGTTCGAACAGGTTTCGTTATCAGCTGAATATATCTGATATGCCCCGCGGGGCAAAAGGCCACAAATTGAAACAGATTAGTGCAAGTTTTAACAACACAAGAGGGTGAAAAAAAACATAAAAAAATGAAAATACTGCTCACAAATAAATTGAAATCCCAGAAAATCCCCCTGTCTCTCTCTCTCTCTCTCTCTCTCTTTCTATCTCCCTTTTTCTCTCCGCCTCTCTTCACTTTGACTGCACTGAAAACTGTGTCACTCGTATTTGAAATCGTTCTCGCTCCCGGACGCGACCCATCAACATGATAAGCATCCATCAAACAAATGGAAAACGCTTTGAGTCACTCACTAAGCTAGGGTATCTGCAACATTATCATTTCAGTTGATACATTTACATTTTAACATTGTCAAACTTGATCTTACTTAACAGCAAGTTCTTACAAACAATATTCAAAGCGTTATGTTTTTCGAAGCTATGATTTATGATAATAAAATTTATAATTTATGATCCTATTTAATTTGCGCAATTATTTGAGATTAAACTAAACAATATCCTTTAAAAGTTCATTATATTCTTGAAAAAGATCATTAAATAATTAGAAAACTTGAGAAAACATTGCGTTGTAAAGCTTTAAACCAGCGGTGGGCACGCAGTGGCTCCGGGAGCAGCGGCAGACTCTAATAGGTTTGTTGTTGTTGATGTTGTTGTAGTGCTTCCGAATTCAGATTTCGTGCCCACCGCTGCTTCAAACACAGAGAAACACTCAGCGAATTGTCAATTCTTTGCTTAAAAAACAGACAAATACATCTGATATCATTAGTTATTACTTTAACATTTTCACGCTTTTTAACAGTTTAATAAATTCGCTTTTACAAACGATATGGGAATTTACAGGGTGTTATCAATAGTTAGTTAAACCACACTCATTTGAGTTTTATAAGTGTATTTGTGTCTTCGGTCTATGACACACACACACACACTTAAGCACACATCCCCCACATTTATAGTAATCATTCTATCAGCACCTTTTGACACAATTAAAACAATAAACAACAGAAAGAGAGAGAGAGAGACAGAGAGAGAGAGAGAGAGACAAACAAACAAATGTAATATGAAAAAAAGAAAAATGTGTTTTCACTTGTGTGTTGCGTGAGATTATGGCTCATACTTGTAAATACTTTGAGTATACTAAGTACAAACGATGTACATATGTACATATGTATTGCGACTTGTTTAATAATGGACCACAGTTGCTGCTGCTGTTAACAGGGCTTAAACAGACAGTCAGATAGACAGACAGACAGACAGTCGGACAATGTGAGATAACTAGCAATTTTGTTAACATGTTAATTTGCAGTTTGTTGTCGCTCACTTGGCAAATATTCTCCAGCAAGTTAACGTTTTGTTTGCGTGCAATGCGAAATTGTTTTCATTTTCGGTTTCATTTCAACGAGCAGGGAGGGGCAAAAAGATCATGACTCACGAATCCCACAAAGACGGAAGACAGTAGACTGTGGACTGAAGACAGAAGACAACGAGACTGGAGACTTGACTTAAATAGCATTTTGCATTTCCTGCAACGACAACAACTAAAACAACGACAACGACAAGTGGCAAGTCGATCCAACAACGATTCGCTGTCACTGTCACTGCTGACAAAACGAGGGCCGTTTAAGCAGTACTTCAATTGGAAAACTTCAAAGTGAAAATTATTTTCAACTAACTTAATTAACTTTTAATAAATGTTGAGCTATATATCTTCATTTCTAGCAATGCCAAATAAATGTACTAATTTTGCTTTATTTTTGTCAAATATCGACAAAGTTGAAGTACATTCACAATTAAAATTGTATGTTAATAGCCTTGTCAAGTACAGCTAATACGTACATTTTCTTAGTTCCAACACATATTTTCTATTATTGTTAAGTGATGTAATCTTCAAATTTTGGAAAAAACTTTATTGAAACTGAAAAATTAAATCAAAAAATTATATTGGCAAATTCCCCGAAAAATACATGTTTTTAGTAGTGAGCAAAAAAATGCTAGACTGTTTGAAAAATTGTTAATAATTTTTTAGTGGAAATACGCAATTAGCAACAATTTAGCGAAATGGAACATGAAAATTTACTCAAAAATCGATCAAAGGTAAAATTTATCACAATCAGATTACAGTCAGCTTTCGTCTTGATAAAAAAAAGGATCTAAAATCAAGATTTTGGTATCAGAACTAAGAACATTGGTCTAAAAAATGCGTAGAGAACATGAAAATCTTGAAGTAAGAAAACACATCTTGATTCTAAGAACATTTTAATTAAGACCAAGTTCTTATTTTTAAGACCATAAATTCTTATATTTATAAGACCACAAATCTTATTATAAGAATAAAACTTATTATTTTTTTAAGATTATGTGTTCTTATTTTAAGACCAAAAAGTTTTGAATACTCATGACAAAAAATCTCAAATTAAGATTAAGCTTCTTAACAATTTAAGAATCATGAAGTAAGTTTTAGTTAACTTGAGGTCTAGTAATGTCGATATGACACTAAACAACAAAAACAATACACAAAACAATTGCAGAACGCAAGGAGCATGGCTCGGTATACAGATGTTTCAAGGGATGCCAGTCCCTATCATCAGTACCGTTGTGCTGTCTTGACCAGCGATCCAAGCCTAATGTCATCTTTGAGAAGCCAGAACCAGTTGTGAATTATTGGTTTCAAGAAGTGAAAAAATTTTAAGATTTTTGTTCTTATTTTGAGAGAAAAAGATCTAAGATCTAAGATTTTTATTCTTATATTAAGAACCTATCCTCTTTTAGAATAATATTCTTAGTTTTAGTAATTTGGTCTTAAAATGGTCTTATATTAAGAACAAAATATTTAAATTTGAGAATTTTATTCTTATATTAAGAACTTACGATTTTCAAGATTAATATTCTTAGTTTTAGTAATTTGGTCTTAAAATGTTCTTATTTCAAGACCAAAATTTGTAAGATGAATGTTCTTGATTTTAGAAAGTGGTCTTTTTTTTCAGTGTACTAACTTTACATAATACCCTCGCTTGTTTACAGACTTACTAGACGACGACGACGGCGATGATGTGACAAAGAGCTGCTTAAGTCCGCGACCTCAAGGACAACGTGAAGAAAAAGAAGAAGAACAACAACAACGGATTTTACTGCTGGCAAACAGACATCAAGTGTCATTGTACATACAGTAAATCGTCGCATTACAGGAACAACAACAACAAGAAGAGGAACATAGTTATAACACACTACCCCCCCCCCCCCCCCCCATTTGCACGTACGGTTCTCATTATCCTGAAACCCTTAACCCCCATTCCCTAACCTACAATTGTATACTAAACTGAGCTACCCCAAATACTCGTAGTTTATGGGATGTCGCGACTTATGGGCTACTTTTAGGGTTTCATTTAAGTACAGGCTATACTTTAATTCGAATACGTAGAGTGTGATCGACTAGCGAATACCCTTACAAACTTTGCCTAGCAACTCTACCAAGCTTTACGACCCTTACAATGCAAGCGTTGTGACTCACAAATGTGAGAAGTACGTGGGGTGTGCTCGACTAATGAATACCCTACCCTATTATGGCATAATAGTCTCTTCTTCTAAACGTGGAAATAAAAATTTGCCTCTATTTGAGCATGAATTATGTGTATGAGTGCGTGGAGTACGCTCGACTACGAAATACCCTAACCTACGAATAAGTAGGGTGTGATCGACTAGTTAATACCCTGCTAAAATAAATTTTACTTTTCAATTTCAGCATGACTCATAACTGATGTATACGACTATGTGTAGCATGCTCGACTAGTTAATACCCTACAGACACAAACTCTTCCCAGACCAACTCTCAGTTTTTTTTACGACCCTCGCAATTCACCTGCAAGCAAAAAAAAAGCAGTTTTCTTTGGTTTGAGCATGACTCATGAATTTATAAACAGCTCGAAATTGGCTACAGTGCTGCCTGGCAATGCACGACCCACGGGTCTGTCCGTCCGTCTGTCCGTTCGTCCGACTCGGTCATGCCTTAAATGCTTAATGAATCGACGGCACGAAACCCGTTTACAGGTGTGGGGGCGTATAATTAGGTGGTGCTGTTGCTGGAGCCACTGGCCACCGCCAATTGCCACTGCCAACTTCCAACCGCCAACTAAAAGTTTTGTGCCTAATCATAACTTTGGCGACGGCGCCACTCAGTGCCGCCCCTCAGTCTAGTTTCCTCCCATCCCCCTTTTAATGCCCATTTTTCGACTGGGTCATTGCATTATTGATTCAAATGCATTTCAAAAGCATTAACAGTGATGAAAAAATAATAGAAACGATAATTTTTTGTTTTTTTTTTTAAAATTGCTTCATAATTTCAACCATATCTGTAATAAAATTATTCTTGTTTAAAAGTCGAACTAATGATTAAATTACGATTATTTTCGGTTTTGCCCAATTATTTAATGATTACGATTACAAAAAATCAGAAATAATCTAAAATTATTACAATTATTCAACAATAATCAAAAATTATCAAATATAATCTTTTTGAATATTCGGATTATTTTTGATTTTTTTCTAATTATTTTTGATTATTTATGACTATTTAGTAAAAATAAAATTATTTCAAATTTATCAATCAAAGTAGCTAAATAATCTTTCTGATTATTTTTGATTTTTCTGATTATTTTGAATAATTGTAATAATTTTAGATTATTTCTGATTTTTTGTAATCGTAATCACTATATAATCACAAATTTTTCAACAGTGAATTATAAAGTCAGTACGATTATTTACAAAAATAATCAAATTGATTAGTAATTCTAATCGAAATTTAGCAGGTATGATTTCAACTTAATTTCTATTAAGAAATGTTTCAAAATTTTACAGAACATCGGAATTCTATATTCATATGGAGCTCAATGACTCTTGTTTCTATTATTTTGCTCATCACTGTATGCGTTGAGGGTTTACTTATGCATGCATCAAGTCGTCGTCATTCAAGAATTACGCATGGAACCGACGAATTCAGATCACGCCCGGAAATGGCAATCGTTTAACAATGGGGCGAACAATGTGAAATGAAAATTGTATATCAAATTGAAGAAGTTGGGAAAGAAACGGAGGGAGAATTCTAAAAGGGAATGTACAATTTACATGGCTTGCGCTTTTAAACGTTCAAATATTCTAAATAACTGTCATTACGGTCAATAATAATGAAAGCTGCAGTAGAAAACAGCACATGAAATATTAAACAAGACTAGCAAACATCCTGTGTTTTGTTTAAAAGTGCTAAATACAATTTATAGTCAATTTTCTTTGAAAAATCATGAATTTTTCTGCTTTTTTAGTACTTTTTACTTTCGAAAAAACAAAAAAGAGTTCAGAAGTCAATAAATTCTTTTTCAGATTCAGGTTTTAAGGGTTCACATTTACTCAGATATGTGAAAAATGTTATTTTAATATGAGACTGTGACTCAAGAAACCTACAAACAATTTACAGGGTATTTTGGTTAAGTGCAGACACCACTTGAGAGGTCTCTCGCCTTAGGGGATTAAGTTATTCGACTAATACTTGTTGCTAATCATTTAAGAAAGTAGCAAGTTTAATATACTCTTCTCTCTCAATTGCCACAGGGTATAGTTGATCGATTTAATTGGCATTTACCGCTGCAATTTGCAACAATTAGCAACTGAATTGCAGCTAAAGTTGCCAAAACAACAACAACACTACAACAATAAAAAACAACAACAATAAGCCACATGTGTAATTTACCAAAAAGGGTGGCAAAGTGGGCGTGGCGTAGGGCGCCCTGGTCAGCATGACGTCTTCTCATAGGTTACTACGGTTCATTCACATCAAGTATACGCCCGATTGACCCCCCAACAACAACAACTATTGCAACAACAACAATTGCAACAACAAAAAGTGCATTTATTACCAATTATTGAGAAATACGTATTAAAAATGCTGTTGATATTCTCAACAGGTAAGAAACGCCACACGACCGTCCATAAATAAATAATTAGCAAACTACATTAAATAAACAACAATAAAAGCAGAGTATATAAATAAAATACTTGTACAACAAAGTCAAAGTTATAAATATTCGAAAAACCAATTAAAAATTGCTTGTTAATTGGCGTTTAGAAAATATGCAACAAATGCGCTGAAATTGCTGTGTAATTTCACACCTAGTTTCTAGTTTTCTATATTCATGAGAAAGCGCATTTGGAACGTCTATATAATTGAGAAAGAAGAAGCATAAACTGTAGTTTTTCATACATTTTTACGTTAATTATTATAAAGTTAATTATCGTAAATGTAATAATTTTTTATAATTTTTTGAAAATTGCTAAAAAGCCACTTTTTGCGTAAAAAGTAGTCATTTTTAAAAAAAATTCAAAAAATTATAAAAAATATAAGCGAAAAGATTTTTAAAAATATTTTTTTGCAGTCACTCCTAAAATTGTTTGAATAATGTTTTTGCATCCCAACATTTTTTGGAAAAAATCGAGGAAAAAAGTTTTGAAAGTTGACTTTTTTTAAAACTCAAATATTTCAATGGGTACTTAATGGGTTAAGGAAAGTTATGCATCATTCAAACGGAATTTAGACGACCTTTCCAAATATATTTTTTAAATTTGAAGACATGACTTTCAATAGCTGTTATAGTAAAAGAAAGAGCGCACCTATTATTTTGTCCATGAGTGTAAATAATTCAATAAAGAAAAATTTACCAACATTATTTCATTATAGTAAAATTAAAAAAAAAATGAAGAATACAACATATTTGAAATCTATTCAAATGGTATTCGTTATTAAGTAACAATATTAATTTTAATCTATTTTAAATGTTTTTTCTTAATTTTTTTAATTTTTCACCTTGTTTCAATTCCATTTATTCGAATTTATTTATTTCTTTCGTCTTTTAAGTTAAATTGAAATAACTTTTGCAAACTGAGCTCAAACTTAGTAAACGAATTTTGAACTCGCTTTCCAAGTTTAGTCATTAAAACAATTGAGTAAGCTGTGAAAGTTGCTTAAAGCCAGACTCTTTCTTTACTTTTTAATTAGATTAATCTCTTTGCCAACTCATAAAACTTAAAAATTAGTCAGCTGCAAATTGAAAATCCACATTAATCCCACAACTTAAGCGAGTTTCAATAACTTTTGATGGATTATGTTAAATTATGTTGACAGCTTGCTGAACGAGTACTCGAACGAATAACTGAGTAAATAAGTGAATGAATGTCTAAATGGAATCAATAAAATGGCATTGGCAAATTGGTTTTGTAAGACAAACGCGCAAAAATATTAAGCAAAGCAACAACAACGCGTAAACTGAGTGAAAGAAGCCGCAACAATGCTTAATAAAGAGTGAAGTGAGTACCAAAGGGAGGGGAACTCAAGAGGGGTGGGAAATGGGGGATTGGATTGGGTCATATGATATATGGGTCATTAACAAATTGTTCAACGGCTTGGATATTAAATACATATTGGCACACAGTGATGGCACACGATATTAGAAACAAGAGTCATTTTGACATTTGAAACCAAATACATATTCAAAAATATATGATAAATAGCTGCGCATGAATATAGAAACGCGTTGTTTAGTTAAATTTTAAAACTGGCATTAAGTAAAAGTCAACTAATTAAAATATTTGTATAAAGCAATTTTAAAAATACAAAAAAAAAAGATCGTTTCTAATATTTTGTCCATCACTGTACATATTAACAATAACTAATAACGAGTGTCGCATGAATCTGTCAACCGATTACTCATACGCCCCGTTGTCTGGCGAGGGCGGTTCGACGGCAAGAGAAAGAGACAGAGACAGCGAGAGAGTGACAAACATTAAAGGGGGCGGAGGGCCGAAGAAAAGGGGGTGCGGTCAGTCGCATGTGACAAACGACCAACACAGATGACTGACTCTGAAGGAAAAAGTCTTTTTTTTAACAAATTTGCTAACAATGCAGCCGCTTAAAATAAACCAAATTAGTCACTCAGCAAATACAGCAAAGTCTGTCCATGAATGACTATATAAACAAATGTATATGTTTTAATGACTATAAATTTATTATAATTAATTTTTACATTAAATTCATCTACTTTTAATGTTATAGAATTCTCGATAAGTCGAAAAAAAAAAAACTTTTTGTCACAAACTAGGAGGAAAATCTTGTCACGTTCGCGATGTCGCGCTAAAAATCACTATAGTAAAACAATAGTAATATAATAAACTAATTCCTATTAATGAAAATCTACATTATTTTCATAATGGTTTAAAAGTATTTTCTTTGAAATTACTCGTCACATTTCGCTGACCTTAGCATTTTTTAAGATGAAGTCAAAAACGACTTCCATTTTATGTCGCGTTCGCGATGCATTGTTTTCTATAAATAATTCTAAAACAACAAGTCCTCAAAGCTTGTCTTTTATAATCAAAATAGTGTTGATAAAATGCATAAAACCAGCCGTGGGCACGCATGGGCTCCGAGAGCCAGCGACTGATCTCAACTTTATTTCTGTCTATAAAATGTAAATTTTTAACAATTTTATTTGTGCCATTTTTCTTAAATTATATAAAAAGGTAAAAATTGTTAAAGATAAAATTCTAAAAATAATCTTTCGTTCTTTATATTTTTGAAAAGAAAATGAACTATATATCTTGTGTTTATTATAAAGTTATTGCTATATATCAAATTTTGAGTAGGTATTTAAGGAAATAAATTATGAAATCAATAAAAAAAACGTATTTATAGAAAATGGGAAATGCTAAAGATAAACATAATTTGGAAAATATTTCGGAAAAGTGTGTACAACTTAAAGCTGTTGGTAAGAGACTACTAACTGCTCACTACAACAATTTTAATTAGCTAATAATATAAAAGAAATGTTTGGGCTAATTACAGCCCATAAAAGTTTACATAATCGTTATGAGCTGAGCACATATTATCTTTCAAGCGTAAACAAACCTCCAAATTATATAAACAAGAAACAAAAAAAGTTACACAAAATTATGAAATATTTACGGGTACTTTCTGTAGAAACCTATTAGAATTGAATTTGTTTATATTGTGAATTTGTGTGTGACGCAAACGCAAATCTGTTGGAATTTGTTGACACTTTTTAAACCATAAAATTAAATAAAATAAAATACACATAAATAATTTTGCAAGTGGGCCAACACAGCAAGAGGATTACATTCAATGACAGAATAAAAAAACAGCAAAAAATGAGGCGTGGAAAAACCATTTTCCCAATAAAAGCAACGACGACGTTGACGACGCCACGTTGAGTTAATGGGAAAGTTCCGCCCGCAAACTGGAAAAAGCTTGACGACTTTTCGCACTGCAGGAGAGTGTAAAACAATCCCATAAAATTAACTAGCGACTGACACTATGCTCTTCAAGTGAAACAGAGTGGACTCCCTATGGTGAACCTGCCTCAGCAGGTTGGCAATTGTGAGAGGATTGCAAGTTTTCAATTTAATTGGAAATTCTTTGACCACTTAAAGACTTGAAGACACATTCTTCAAGTATTTCTCATCTACTATTTCACACACCAACAAATTGTTGTGGAAATATTTCAATAATTATTCTTTTGAGATTATTTCAATTCCCATTTTAACGTAAGTTTGAATGCTTTGCTTTTGTTTACAATGTGGCAGCATGTTTTGTGGCATACCACACATAAACAACACATAAACAATCAACGACTTTTGTTTACAACTTGCGCATTGGAAATCATTTTTATAGATTTATTTTTTTATCGATAGCATGCAAAAAATAGAATCACTTTCGTCTATATTCGTTGTGGAATTCCAATTCTATTGCCAATGGCTACGAGCACGAGGTCAGGCAGCCAGACACGAGATCGAGTTGAGAATTTGCAAAATGTTGTATTATGATTTCTCAACTTAACTCAAGAAAGAATAAAATGCGGATGTAAAAATGCATTGAAGTATCGACAACTCAGTTTTAGCGCTGCGATTTTCGAGTACCTTAACTCAATCGAGTTAATAATATCGATTATCATGAAAAATCGACTACTTACTGAAGTTAGTTGCCTCATCGTTGTTTAGTTGCAGAGTTAAATTCAGTTAACTATGGCATAATTTAGAGTTAAGACTCAAGTTCTAAAAGTTGAAGTTTTCGAAAATCTAAGTTAAGAATCGATATTTTGATATTTTCATAATTATTTGAAAAAAATTAATTCAAATTAAATGTGGAATAAGTTTAGAGGCCAAGATCAACATGACATTCATCTTGGAAAACGGAGAAGTTTTGGTAAAATTATGTACACCCAGCGACAAAAAAAAAGCCGCACTCTTTCTTTTACTATAACAGCTATTGGAAGTCAAGTATTCAAATTTAAAAAATATATTTGGAAAGGTCATCTAAATTCCGTTTGAATGATGCATAACTTTCCTTAACCCATTAAGTACCCATTAAAATATACAAATTTTGGAAAAAAAAAAATCGACCTCTTTTCCTCGATTTTTCCAAAAACAATTTTTGATGCAAAAACATTCTTAAAACAATTTTAGGAGTGACTGCAAAAAAAAATTTTCAAAAATATTTTTGTTAGTATTTTTTATAATTGTTTGAAAATCCCAAAAATGACCATTTTAACCCATTTTCATGCAAAAAGTGCCTATTTTGCAGTTTTCAAACAATTATAAAAAATACTAACAAAAATATTTTTGAAAATTTTTTTTTGCAGTCACTCCTAAAATTGTTTTAAGAATGTTTTTGCATCAAAAATTGTTTTTGGAAAAATCGAGGAAAAGAGGTCGATTTTTTTTTTTTCCAAAATTCGTATATTTTAATGGGTACTTAATGGGTTAAGGAAAGTTATGCATCATTCAAACGGAATTTAGATGACCTTTCCAAATATATTTTTTAAATTTGAATACTTGACTTCTAATAGCTGTTATAGTAAAAGAAAGAGTGCGGCTTTTTTTTTGTCGCTGGGTGTAAGTTTGAATTTGATTTGTCAAAATTAACGCGTTTATTTTGATCGATTAATGTTTTGTCGATTTTTAAATTTCGATATTAAACTCGATTCATTGTTTGGATTTACAGCACTTAAATAAAATACAATAACGGCTATAAATTGTTTACTAACCTCTTTCTCTTAATCTCTTGCTCTGTTTATCTGTATCTCAATCTGTTTAGACTTGAAAACCGGCTAAGAAATACTTGTAGCTGCTCAACTCCTACGCTTAAAGTCGACAATTTACCCTTGGCGCGTGTTTCAGCCCCTCCCTTGTCCCTATTCTCCTCTCTTCTAAGCTCTCTTATAAGCAGAAAAAAAACGATGCCAAGTGGCAGTGGCAAAGTTGAAACCACTTTGACTCTGTGATAAAATGCAAAAATATATAACATAACAAAAATGTAAAACTGTTATTAATGAATAAATGTATGCATGTGCTTATAATGGGAGTATAATCTGAGCAGAAGCGCGAATTCATGTCAAGTGTCGTCGTCTTTCACTTCTTGGCACAAAAACGATAGAAAGAAAGACCAAAAAAAAACATCTATGTTTTCTGGGCCAAAATAAACTTGGTCAGACAGACAGACGGCATTTCATAATTGAGCCCAATACCAACAACAACAACAACAGCATCAGCTACAAATCATTAACATTTTTGTGGCCCCGTTGACTTGACTTGATGTTCGCTCTTGTCCAACTTATTTTTATCTAATGGACCTACAGTTTTTCTTTTTATTGGCGGCGAAAAAATATCAAAAAAAAAAACTTTGCTACATTTTGTGGCACATGCGAAAAGTTTTTCGATTCGCAACGCCTTTCACTTTCTACTTACTATTTACCATTTACTATTTGGCCACTCAATGTCGACTTCACATATGCCGCAATTCAGCTTCAATTCAACTTTTGCCACAAACAGCGAGAGTTTTATTTCAAAGTTGTTTCTTTTTCTCCCTCTTTTTTCTCCATCTCTCTCTCTACATACTAATTTTTATTTGTTTATCAACTGACAACCAAAAACACGTGCCAAATGAATACGACTCACATTCATATACATTTCAACTCCGACTCAGACATGATTCATCATAAGATGAGTACACATGAGAAGTGAGTGCATTAATCATTCGTATTTGTGTCATGTGTGAAATTTAATTGAAATTTCGTTGAACTTTAATTGATGACGATGATGATGATGATGCGAAACCATCAGACACTCAATAGATCTTGCCCATTTTATTTATATTGGCTTTTAATTCATAATGGCCTTTCAGTCAGTAACTGCTCTGACTTCAGCTTTACTGCAAAATATTTTTTAAGAATCACTTTTAAATTTCTCATAACATAACAAAAGCTTTGTAATCTCTTAGTTCCAATGTTTCTATTCTAAGCTCCTCTATATCTATTTTAACATTTCAAACTTATCTGTAACTTATTTTTCTAAATCATTTCTAAACTTGTGTTCGTTATCTTAAGCATCTCTTAATACCAATGTTTCTATTCTAAACTTGTCTATATACAGTATTTTAACTTCTCTAACTTCTCTGTTTCAATGTTTCTTTTCGAAACTTGTCCATATATAATTTAACTTATCTGTAACTTCTTTCTCTAATTCCAATTTTTCTATTCGAAACTTGTCTATACATATTTTAATTTCTCTAACTTCTCTGTAACTTCTTTCTCTTATTCAAATTTTTCTATTATAAGCAATATATATATATTTTAACTTCTCTGTAACTTCTTTCTCTAATTCATATTTTTTTATTCTAAGCTTGTCTATACATATTTTAACTTCTCTAACTTCTCTGTTTCAATGTTTCTATTCGAAACTTATCTATACATATTTTAACTTCTCTGTAACTTCTTTCTCCAATTCCAAAGTTCATATTCTTCTCCTTTTTTCTACTTTCTACCTAAAACTTCTCTATCTTGAACATCTTCAAGCTATTAAATTTTCCTAATGCAACTATTATACTTCAAACTTATTTATCTACTTCTTTCTTTCTTTCACTTCTGCATCATTCACTTCTTTATCCTAAACTTCTCTATTCTCGAGTAGTTTTTTAACATCTCTCCAAATTCAACTTTTATAAATACAATTGTAGCACAATTACTTTAACTTATCCATCTCCATTTGTTATCCCCAATTAAAGTTTACATATTTGTTCAATAATTAAACCAATTTATCGCTCACTCAAATTGTTTCCCATATAAATGCAAATTCAGCAATTATTCGCTATACAAATTCGATAACAAAATAAATGTTGGAATGTTGTCTGTGGTGGAAAACATGCATTTTATTTGGATGCCAAGTGGAAACTGGGTAAATATCGTAAAGTAAACTGCCAAAATTCAATGCCCATGAGAAAAATGCATCCCAATTTGATTGCATTTTTATGGTCATGCATCCCCAAGTGAATTGCTTTTTTTCGCGATTTGACAGATTTCCGTGAACTATGGCTGACACACAAGCTAAGCCCGCTGCTGCTGCGCCTAAGGCCGCAAAGGCACCCAAAGCGGCAAAGGCCGCCAAGGCACCAAAGGCCGAGAAAACCGCCGATGCCGCGACGAAGGTTGCTGCCAAGAAATACAAGCGTCATGGTCGTCTCTTTGCCAAGGCTGTCTTCACTGGATACAAGCGCGGTTTGAGGAACCAGCATGAGAACCACGCCATCCTCAAGATTGAGGGTGCTCGTCGCAAGGAGCATGGCGAGTTCTACGTTGGCAAGCGTTGCGTGTATGTCTACAAGGCACAGACCAAGAAGTGCGTGCCACAGCATCCCGACCGCAAGACCCGTGTCCGCGCTGTGTGGGGCAAGGTTACCCGCATCCACGGCAACACTGGCTCCGTGCGTGCTCGTTTCAACAGGAACTTGCCCGGTCACGCAATGGGACACCGCATTCGCATTATGCTGTACCCTTCAAGGATTTAAGTTATTCATTGACTTTAAATGACCTGCAAAAAAATCCGTTTACATAATAAATGAAACAATTTAAATTTAATTACAAGTATCCTTGGCATTTTGAAGCAATATTTGTAAATTCAATTTGTTGTGCCAAGCTATTATGGTTCACAACTTTTTGTGATATATTATCACAATAGTAAAAACTAACCATATCCACCAAAAAAAATATGTAGTATATATGTAGGAGTGCTATATAAATATGTATGTATGTCAAGTAGGGAGACTTAACGACCCACTGGAAAAACAAACAGTAAACTTTTGAGATATGTATTGAGTTTTAGTGTTTGTTTTTCATTTCTTTATTTTCATACCCTGTAGAATCTTTAGAAAAGAGTTGTATTAATTGCAGACATTTTATACGTGGCTGTCTTTTATTAAACTCTTGCTTGCAGAGTATTTATCAGCAAGCATACTCTACTTAAGTTTTATTAAACGTTTAACTTTATGATTTCAAGTGTGAAAAATTTCATCTTTCTAGGCTTAACCGTTCGGTCAGTAAGTGATTCAGGACAAAAAGATTTATATTACACATTTATTTTTTTATGATTTATAATAAAAACTCTTATTTTTCTTTTTATTAAATAAAAATAATTAAATTATTGATTGTTGACACAGCCGTTACAGGGTATTCTCCTAGTCTCACATGCTCAATCGATTTTCTTCTTTTTTGTTAGGTTTCATGGCCCAAAGTAAAAACCTGCACACTGCACATTCGGCCTTTGGCAGTCGGTTTTAGCCTGGCTAAAGTCCCCAGAGCGCACTTTATATGCTAATAAATTGCAGTTTTATGGACAAGCTATGCAAGTGTGTGTTTGTGTGTGTGTATGTGTGTGTGTGTGTGCGTGTGTTTATGCAGATGTGAGCGACAGACAGGCAACGATTTATGCAGCTGACATCCGTTGTTCGTTTTGTTTGGTTCGGTTCGTCGTAGCGGAAGCTTCCTGTGACTAGACGTAGTCTCATTCCACATTCGTGTTGTTGTCTTCGTTTCTTCGTTGTTGTTGTTGTTTTTGTTGACAGTTTGGCAGCTTGAACTGCAGTTTGAAGCACAGGTTGGCGGACAAGTCAACAAACTTAACGTTGATGTTGATGTTGACTGTAATGTTGGCAGTTGGCCATCGGCTATTGGCCATTGGCCATTTGCCATTGCACACTGAAGCTAGTGGCAAAAATCTTAACTTTACACTAAATAAACAAATCATTTCGCCACTTTAAAATATGTATTCTAAACAAACCAAAGCAAGTTGTTGAAAGACAAAATAAATTAATCTTAATTTAATCAAATTTAAATTTAAGATTTAACATTAAAAAAAAAAAAGTTAAGTTGCTTAATTGAAAAAAAAAATTTGATTTTTTGTTCAACAGACAAATGATTATTTTATCGATAAATTAATACATTTTATGTTAAGTTTGAAATGTTAAGTTTTAAATGTTAAGCTTAAAATGTTAAGACTAAAATGTTAAGATTAAAATGTTAAGTTTAAAATGTTAAGATTAAAATGTTATGTTTAAAAGGTTATGTTTAAAATGTTAAGTTTAAAATGTTAAGTTTAAATGTTAGGTTTAAAATGTAGTCTTCAAATGTTTAGTTGAAAGTTAAGTTTAAAATTGTAAGTTGAAAATGTTAAGTTTAAAATGTGAAGCTTAAAATTTTAAGTTTAAAATGTTAAGTTTAAAATTTTAAGTTTAAAATGTTAAGTTTATAATGTGAAGTTTTAAATTTAAGTTTAAAAAGTTAAGTTTAAAATGTTAAGGTCAAAATGTTAAGCTTAAAATGTTTACTTGAAATGTTAAGTTTAAAATGTTAAGCTTTAAAAGTTAACTTGAAATGTTAAGTTTAAAATGTTCAGGCGACAACAATTCTAGTCTTTCAGTTAACTGAACGAACCACTGTGCATTGGCTATTGGCTGTTGGCTATTGGCCATCTCCTTTGTCCAAGAGCTTAGTAAACAATAAAGGCTCCTCTTCTTCTGGCTGAATCACAAACTTTATGGCAGCTCCTGTTGCTGCAATTGTATACAAAGGTCTCTCTCTCTCTCTGTCTTCTATTCTTTCTCTATCTCTTTCTTTTTCTCTTTCTCTCACTCTCTGTCTCTCCCTCTCTCTTTCTATAAACATTTAACAGCTGGCGCGCATTTGATTTTAATTGACGCTTTTGCCCCTTTTTCTTTCGAGACTTGGCCCTAATCACCACAGAGATTTTCCAGCTGGCCAGCGAAAAATGCATTAACCGCCACAGAATGCGCCTAATGCGCTTACCCAAAGGTCTTGCTCCAGCTAACATTTCCCCTCTCTTTCCGCTCGTTTCTCTCCCGTTTCTCCCCTCTCTGAATCCCGAGTGGAAATGTGAGTCAAGCTGGGCTCAAGTTGGTCTTGGAATTTGGGTCAAAACAAACGCATCGGAAAATCGATTGGAGGTTTAAACAAATGACAATCAGACAACAGACAATATTGCAATTTTCAAGCTTTCTATAATTAATCCCAAATGGGGATTTTTTTTATCAGCAATACTCAACATAATTTTATAAAAATGAAATAAAAAAAAGTGTTAAAAAGTAGAAAAATTATTAGTAGAACTTCTCTATTTGAAGGTTTTGCATCTTAAATTTATCTTGAAACCTCAACATAGAGAAGGATAAAATAGAGGAGCTTCAGTACAAGCTAGTGATAGAACTTCTCTATTTAAGAAATATTATGTAGAAGAATAGACGTTTCAAATAGAGAAGTTCAATAAAAAAGTTATATATGTATAAGTTTTAAATAGAGAAGTTCAACATAAAAGCTCTAAACAATTTCTATAGAACTTCTCTATTTAAAGCTTCTACATAATATTTCTTGAACCTCTCTTATTTTCTTTCAATTTATTAAATTGTATTCTCCCCTATTTAAATCTTTTTCAATAAACTTCAATTTATCTATTTTAATCTTTTGTATTTAATTATATACCTTTTTATTGTATTTCATAATTTTCCAGCTTTTTACACACAAACAAATCAAAAAACAAAACTGAATCATCAGATAGTAAAGTCCATTATAGAAAGAGGGAATAAAATCGATATCAAATACACATTTTCAATTGCTGACATTCAACTGCAATGCGGCGGCAACAAACACACAAATTGAAAGCATTTCAAAAACAAATTGCCACAGGTTTATCTACGAAGAAGTGCCACAAATGCAATACCCTGTAAGCATTTAAATCATGTGCAATGTTTCAAGTAATTTTCCCAATTTATAGCTAACAAAATATGCAATAAATTAAAATTATTAGACATACTTAATATGAAGCTAATCATACCCGATTTCATAGCAGCGGCTAGCTAGGGTATACAAATGCAACAGACACAAAACACAAAACTTTCTATTCAATTCAATTTGTCAAACTGCACATACATGATCACAAATGCACATAGATACATATACATATATGTATGTATGTATATGTGTATGCTCTTGTTGTTGTTGCATTTGTTATTTTTATTATTGTTATTGTTATTGTAGTTCTTGTTGTTGTTGTTGTTGATTCGCCAGGCACAAAACAAAAAGTTCAAGGCTAACATTTGGTGGGCAACAAAAAATAAAGTCGAAAATAATTGAATTTCGCCGCATGCTGACAGTTGGATACCCTTTAAAATGCACGAACAAAGCATATAAGACTGCATGTAAATGATCAATTAATAAAAAAACAAGCAGCTTAAGTAATTTTTTTGTTGTAAAATTCAGTTTAAAAACAACGTTTTCATCTCTAAGATACTATTGAGTTGCCAATTTGATGGCATAGTTAATTTATCTTAATCTTAAACACAGCATCAACTTGCAGATACATTTGAGACACGTGGTTATCTGTGCGGCTGCCAAACAGCTGTCGCCTAGATACGAGATACAAAATGTATCTGCAAGTATGTCACTGCTAATTCCGCTGTTGGCTTACAATTAATTGCTAGTAAAAACATTGCTCCTGTCTTCAAATTATCATTTGGCCGCGCCAAAAATGTTTTCCCCACGAGAGAAAAAGGGAAAGATATAGAGAATTGATCATAAAATATTGTCGCCATGCGGTTTATTTTTATACATGTGTCTCAACCAGAAAAAAGCAGCAAATTTTGCCAAAATGAACCACAACAGATATAAAGATACATATGTATCTATAGCTTCTTGTTTATTGTTGTGCTCACAAAATATTGTAAATATATTGCGCATAAATATTTGTCAGCTGATAAAGAATCGAAGAGATTGTCGAATGTTGTTTGTACTTTCTAGTCTAGAAAACAAATATAGCTGGATTAAGTATCCGAGAAGTTGCTGATAAGCTGCAACAACTGTCAACTGTGCAAACAGCCAAGAGAGTTGAAGTTGAAGTTGAAGGTAGTTCTCCTCATGGATATTCGAGACTATTGAGAGCAGAAACGCGATTAAGCAGCTTATCTTTGAGCAATTAACAAATGATAAACAATAATTTAATCTATAAATACCAGAGCTTGCAAATAACAGTCGACCGTTTTTTGTTGTTCAAAAATAACTGTTATTTACTGACTCTTTGCTTAAGTGTCATAAATGAACCGTTCACACAGTTTTTGAACAAATCGGTCATTCTCAAACCACAATCAATTTTTAAAAAGCAAAGGGCTCGGGTTGTAAACTGTCAATTTAAAATTGAGCGAATTAAATAAAAGTACCGTATGCGGCGTAAAACTTGCAGGATCGCACTCAACAAATTTAAAACGGCATTTAAATGCAAAACATGCTGAATTAGTGGAAGAAGTTGAGAGCAACGATTACATTGAAGTGGAACCCATGAAGCTTAACACAGAATAAATAATTATAATATATGTATGTGAATTTATTATGTTTACAGGGCGTAAATAGGCTATTCATACTATTCTTGGGGGCAAGATGCCACTAATTATGGGTAAACTTTTCAAAATTTTAAGAAGTATAACATAAAATAACGTGGAACATAAGAAAAAAATGAATGAACGTTTGAACTGAGCTTTTCATTTTTTGTTCACCTAATGACTCTCATATTTTGAGTACTCAATCGGTTTTTCTCAATAAATTGTTATTCAACCGAAAAGAAAAAAAGAAAAACCGAATTGATCTGCTCAGACAAAGAGCAAGCGTGTGTGTTTTTTTCGGTTATTTTCGTGAGTAGATCGCAAAAAAAAAAACGGTCGACTGTTATTTGCAAGCTCTGATAAATACTGTAATCATTTATTTACATGATAAGCTTACTAAAAGGTACAAAGGTAAAGGTATTATATACATTAAAATTGGTTAGAAATATTTGTATATTATCAGAATACTCTCTTGATAATTATTTTGCTACTGATCTACCTTTTTATGTTTTCTGATTCAGGAATTGCCATTCAAAATACTTGCACTTCATTTGAGAAGTAAACCAGCTTTTAATTAGTCATATTTGCATTGCCGAAAACATGATTTGATTCAGGTGTGGAAAGCATTTCACTCTCGATTTATATCATTGGCAATCAGTGGGAGCAACACATTTGATTTGAATCTGAATTTGATTGCATAAATGGGTTAAACGGGTTTCTGTCGACCGGACACGTATCTTTTTTTGGTCAATCACAGTAAAAACTGTGTGCAGGCCAAAATACGTATACGTGCCGTAGTCAAGATACAATTCAATACACATAAAAATACAATTTGCTTAGTGCCAGCCAAAAAAAAAAGGTTGCTTTAGGCTCAAGATTGGCCTTTTAATAAGAGAAAGAGAGAGAGAGAGAGAGGGAGGAGGGGACCAAATGTCACTTGTTTCTGAAATCGAAATTGTTTGTGTTGAAATTTCTAATTTTAGGCGGTGCAAGCAGGCGCATAATTATAAACAAACAGAGCTAAAAGATACAAATAGCTCCACACTCCTCAAGATACTTTGCCCCCTCTTGTTTCCTTTTCTCTCTCTCCATCTCTCTTTTGTGTACGGTGCATGACCTTTTTCGGTTGAGGCAAAAGCAAACACAAACACAAATAAAAAAAGGGGGGAAAAGGTTACGACCAAGTAATCTTTGCAGATACTCGCATCTTTTTACGAGCTGTTCACAATTGCGACTGATGTATGCAGTGCCTTTAATAAAAGATACTTTTATGTATTTTATATTATTTATATTTTTAATACGAGAATTTCAAAACTCCAGAGGAAAAAGCTGCTTGCGTGCATTTAATTTTACTACAAAAAATTTTATATTTATCATAAATATTTACTTTGTTTTTAAATATACTGAAATCGTATATTGAATTTAAAATCTTTTTCAATAAACTATTTTTAATTTATAATTAAAACACACTTTAGATTGACTAAATTCAATTAATAATGACAAGTACACAATTAAAGTATAAAAATAAATAAATTCAGCACATTTTTCTCCGAGTGTACGAATCATATACGAGTTATACGAGTATATACACCTATTTATAGATCGGAATTGGCTTATCATATTTGTTGAATCTCGTGTTGTTGCCTGCTTAATTGCGTATTGATATTTTAATGGTAGGGCAAGAGGTTGAACTGTTTTATCTATGAATGTATCTTGCAGATTGTAGATTGTATCTTGTATCTGCAGGTGACTCACTCACGACCAACAAACATTTGGGGGTTACTAGGACAGTTCACAGCACATAAACAACATAAACAACAATAACAACGAGAGTTATTATCAAAAGCGAAAAGAAAAATAAACACGAATGTCAAGTGCAAAAAGATGGAGGTGGGGGAGCTAATTGAATGCCGCGCACAAATGTAACAAAATAACAAATAATATATGTATGTAAGCAACAATAACAACAACAAAAGCAGCTCAAACGGCACAACAATGCAGTTGTGTTGTGTAATTATTGTTGTTGTGGTGGCTGCTTAAAATAGAAAGAAAACAAAACAAAACCGATTCGAAGCGAATCGAATCGAACGGAAACGCAGTAAACGTAAAATTTGCAAATGAAATCCAATAACAATAAAAACTAACGGTACTTAAACAACGCCAACACTCAAAATGCTGCAATGACGTCCATACGTTCTCCTCCCTTTCTCTCTTATTCTTACTCACTCTTTTGTCTCTCTTTAACCCTGTTGAATAATGCTGCTTGCTGTGACACTCACCTTGGTATGCAATTGGGCGGCGTTCGATCAACTTCCCAGGCAGCAAAGAGTTTCATAGGCACCGGCTTTTGTCCATTACTAGCTGTCATATTGCTGCCAAAGCCGCCGCCGCCGCCGCCAGCTGAGCCCGCTGCCGTTGCGGACGCAGCGCCGCCAGCTGCTGCATTGGCTGCTGCCGACGCTGATCCACTGCCGCCGCCTCCGCTTCCGCCGCCGCCGCTGCTGCTGCTGGCCACAAATTTATCCATCAATTTTGATGATTTGTCAACCATCTTCATGTTTAATTTGTTGTTGTTCAAATTTTTGTTGTTGCTGCTGCTGCTGTTGCTGTTGTTGATGTTGTTGGTTTTGTTTGTTTGCCGTTAATTTGTGTTGCACATTATGAATCTAGCAAATGTTGTGTTGAATTATAAGACTTTATATTTTGTATGTTATTTAAGCTTTCCAATATTTGGGGCCTGTCAAAATTTTGCCCTTTGGGGTATATTATGTATTTTTTCTCTTATTTTTTTCGCACTTGCAGCGTTAGAGCGACTAAATACCGTTGGCTCTGCCAGCTGCGCTGCTCGCCCTTAACAGGCAAAAAATATGTTGTTCGTATACAAAATCACGTCGCACCCAAAAACCGAAACCGAGCGGTGAACGAAACGGGACGAGACGAGGGGAGGGAGGCGTCGTTTGCTGCAACTGCAAAACTCACACACATGCACTCATACACACACAGATACACCAAGGCACACAGAATCAATAACACGACCGTTTTTTTTTTGTTGTTTTTGCAAGCATCCAATTTGAATCTGTTACAGAAATTCAGAAATTCTACTGATTCTGCTCGCTTGTTGTTGCAAAAGGGGAAATGGGGAGCTGCAAGCTGCATGCGTTATCTTCTATCCGTAACCGACCGTCATGCTCCAAAGTAGACGTGCTAATGTCGCGTTATAAATTTCTCACACATTTAGTCCGTAACACCATTCGCATGCTAAAGACTGAGAGCAACTGAGAGTTGCGCCAGAGAGAAAATCCGTTGTTGTTGGGTCGTCGTTGCTGGGGCGCGTCAAGAGCGCAAAAACGGCAACAATAACAATGTGTAGACGCTATGTGCGCACTCCCCACTCACAAATACACACACACTCTTACAAGACTCGCATACACTCTCACAACGTTGGCGCTTTTTGCAAATTTTCTATCCGTGTTTGGCTTGTTCGTTTGTGTTCGTGTGTTTATTCGCGCATTTTATGCTCTCCTACGCGCATAAACAAAAAAAAGAAACAAAAGGGGCCCACAAAGTGTTTGTATGTAAGTGTGCGTATGTACACACACACAATGTACTTATTTGTATGTATGAGAGAGAGCGTACCCACAATAGCACAATAACAGCTAAAGCAATAAAAATTTACATTTTAAAGGAGCACACACTGCATAATGTTTATAACAAGCAATTTTTCGTGTATTATTTAATAGTTTTAGCACGTTTTGTTGAGCAAAAATTAAAAATTCAGCGTCGCGCACAGCTTCCGCCAGCGACGTGCAGCGGTAGACTGCAGACAATCGGTGTTATCGATACGCTACCTATTTAGCACTAGCATATATCGATAGTCGTTAGAAGCCAGGGATGCTGTAATTTGTGAAGGGCGCCCACACACGCAACAATTAATTTTTAATAAATTTAAGTTTTTTGTGTAATGAGCATGACTATGGTGTGTTTACTTATGTTTCCGCCATCGTCGTATGTTGCATAAATACATTCATAAGCTTAGAATATTTCATTACCTGCTGGGCATGAAGCAACAGCAAAAAAGCTGTCCCTTGACTATACTAACAATAAGTGCGAGTGAAAAGGCTCATCGTAGTGAGTCGTAGTGAGTGTGAGTGAGACGACAATACCTTTCACGTCAACAAGCAAGCACGCACAGATGCATTAAGGGACAAAAACCGAACGATTTGACAGCCGACGAGACCTCCTTCTGTTGTTGCTTCATGCTGCTGGGTAAGCTTGATCGTGCCTAGGTCTACGCAGGGTGAACGTGCGCTAGGTCCTTTTTTAATGTAAACAACACGGCTTTTTTTATCTAGTTTATATTTACAAGCAAAGCAAAAGTATTAAATTTACAAATAATGGCCGACGCATGGGACATAAAATCGCTAAAAACGAAGCGCAATACGCTACGCGAAAAGCTGGAAAAGCGTAAAAAGGAGCGTTTCGAAATACTTTCCGACAAACAGGAGGATCAAACAAATCCAAAAAAGGAACTTGGTAAAGAAAAAAGTAAATAAATAAATGGATCTATATGTATAACTAAATCTATTGCAGTTGAGGCCGATGTGGAGGTGCAAAAGGCTGTGCTGCAGATACTCAGTGCCAGCACTCTGGTATTGCCGATTGTTTCCACCCAAATTGTGGACAAAGTCGGTGGCACAATGGAAATGGTTAATTTTATACTTGGCAAGCTGGCGAATCAGGGCGCGATTGGCATAAGGAACGTCACGATTGGCACCGAAGCGGGCTATGAGGTCATCTCGGTGCAGACCAAGGAACTGCTCGAGATCTACGACGATGTCAACGACAGTTGCCAGCAAAAAGAAGACGCCGATGTCAAGCGAAAGTGTGAGTATCTTCAAGATACAAATGTATCTCAAGTGGATTTGGAGCACTTTGGTTGGAGTTACAAAAACAGAGACATGCCGAAATATAATACGCTTTACCTTTTTAGTGGAGGATGGCCAGGATGTGGAGGATGTGCAGCGTAAGCAGCTGAAAGTGGATGCCAATTGCGGTCGCAAGGAATCGACAAGTCTGGATGCCTCCGATGATATAATGATGCTGCTCTCGCTGCCCTCAACGCGCGAGAAGCAGAGCAAACAGGTGGGCGAGGAGATTCTGGAGCTGCTGACCAAGCCCACAGCCAAGGAACGTTCCGTTGCCGAGAAATTCAAATCGCATGGCGGGGCACAAGTGATGGAGTTCTGCTCGCACGGCACCAAGGTGGAATGCCTCAAGGCGCAACAGGTGGCCAACGAGATGGCGGCCAAAAAGAAGCTGGAGCGGCGCGAGGAGAAGGAACTGCGAAGTGCCAAGACAACAGCAGCTGCAGCAGCGGCTGAGGCAACCAACACAAACAGCAGCAAGAAGATTGGCGCCGACGATGCCGAGGATGGTGAAATTGTAGTGGAAACTTTGAACAACTGCGAGGGCGAATCTCAAGAGTCGACGGATGACAGCGAATCCTCGGGTGATTCGGATAAGTGCACCAAGCTGCATTTCAAAAAGATTATACAATCGCACACGGATGAATCGCTTGGCGATTGCAGTTTCCTCAACACCTGCTTCCACATGGCCACCTGTAAATACGTCCACTACGAGGTGGACACCTTGCCCCACATCAACACCAACAAACCGACGGATGTCAAGACCAAACTGAGTCTGAAACGCAGCTGCATCGACTCCAGCTGCACGTTGTATCCACCTCAGTGGATTCAGTGTGATTTGCGTTTCCTGGACATGACGGTGCTGGGCAAATTTGCGGTTGTCATGGCCGATCCACCATGGGATATACACATGGAGTTGCCCTACGGCACCATGTCGGACGATGAGATGCGCGCCTTGGGCATTCCGGCACTGCAGGAGGAGGGTCTGATCTTCCTTTGGGTCACGGGACGTGCCATGGAGCTGGGCAGAGATTGCCTCAAGCTCTGGGGCTACGAGCGGGTGGATGAATTAATTTGGGTCAAGACGAATCAATTGCAGCGCATTATACGCACGGGACGCACTGGACATTGGCTGAATCACGGCAAGGAGCATTGTCTGGTCGGCATGAAGGGGAATCCCACCAATCTGAATCGCGGCCTCGACTGCGACGTCATCGTGGCGGAAGTGAGAGCCACAAGTCACAAGCCCGATGAGATTTACGGTATTATTGAACGCCTCAGTCCGGGCACCAGGAAAATCGAGCTCTTCGGCCGTCCACACAACATACAACCGAATTGGATAACGCTGGGCAATCAGCTCGATGGCATTCGTCTCGTCGATCCCGAGCTGATCACACAGTTCCAGAAGCGCTATCCCGATGGCAACTGCATGTCGCCCACGTCGGCGGCGTCGAATGCCATCAAAAACTGACAACAGGCGAAGGAACAAGCTCCTCCATCCTATGACAATTTACGCGATTAAAGTTTTAATTTAAATTTATACTAAACTTAAGATCAAAGTAAGCAACTTAAATGTTATTAATTTTAAAACTACCATTGACTTGTAACTAATATTTTACAATTTTTCTTATATTGCATAGAAAATTATACTTATTTTTTTTAAAAAACAAATTGCAAAAATAATATTAAAAACTTCAGTTTCATTTAAAAGCCAAAACGAAAAAATACTTTAAAAACATACCTGCTAAATTTCGATTAGAATTACTAATCAATTAGATTATTTTTGTAAATAATCGTAGTTACTATATAATTCAATGTTGAAAAATTTGTGATTATTTAATGATTACGATTACAAAAAATCAGAAATAATCTAAAATTATTACAATTATTCAAAAATAATCAGAAAAAATCAAAAATAATCTTTTTGAGTACTCCAATTATTATTGTTTTTTTCTGATTATTTCTGATTACATATGACTATTTAGTAAAAATCAAATTATTTTAAATTTGAACAAGGCAGTCAAAATATTCAGAAAAAAATCAAAAATAATTCGAATACTCAAAATGGTTATTTTTGATTTTTTCTTATTTTTTCTGATTATTTTTAAATAATTGTAATAATTTTAGATTATTTCTGATTTTTTGTAATCGTAATTATTAAATAATTGGGCAAAATCGATAATAATCATAATTTAATCATTAGTTCGACTTTTAAACAAAAATAATCTAATTACTAATCATTATGATTACTAATTATTATTTAACAGGTATGTTTAAAAATAATACAAAATTTGCCTGAAATTGGAATTTTTTTTATAGAAATTACTTTGAAATCTAATTTTTGATTTTTATTATAAAAATTCAAATAAAAATCAATGCTCCAATTTTATTTAAAATTATAAAATAGCCTAAATTTTTGCATTTTGTTAAAAATTTAAAAAATATCAACTATTTTCAATTTTTTAATAAATATCAAAAAAAATGTATTTGACTTCGCATTTACCCATTTTACCAATTTAAAATGTTTAATATTACAAAACTTCAATTTTCGATATTTATTTTAAAAGTTACTCTCAAGAATTGTTTTGTATCTTTTATACAAAAAATTGTCATCTTTAAAACATTGAAAATATTAATCAAGAATTCCACTTTGAGTACATATAAATTATATATTTATTTAAATAGATTTATTGCTCAGCTTGGGGATTTGCGCGTATTTACAAGAGTCGAAACGCCAAAAACGATACCACAAAATATATAGTATATAAATATGTAACTACTATAGATAATGTATGATTATATATGTAATGTGTATGTGTTTGTGTGTGTATGTACATCATATATAAGTATGTAATACATAAGACTATATAGAGTACTCGCTAATCACAACAATTGAATGCAATTGTGATTCTCCGCCATAAATATGATGTAATTAATGTATTTGTTTAACGTAAACTAATAAGACTTATCCAGAGTATATATATAGTTCATAATTATATATATCGATTTATATATATAAATAGAAATGCAACCATAAGTTAATATTATTATTTTCCTGTTTTGCTTTTGCTTTTTGCTCTGTCAATGCTAATTAAGATTTGATTAATTCATTATTTATGTACATTGTAAAACTCTACAATCCTTTGAGTCGCATTTTTCATCATTTAACAATAAATTTAGATTTGCAATTATTTATGAAGCAAACGAAACGAAACATTTCTATTTCTTTTTGTTTTTTTTTTTGTGTTTTTTTTTTGGTAACTCTTAAATAAGATTGTTGATGGTTTTTGGGGAGCTTCAGTTGCGCGTCTGCCTTGGCAGTTGTGTCGGTTCATCATGGATTGAAGATTCCTCTTCTTAACGTAAATGCGTTCCACTTATTGCCTTCAACACAATAAAGCCCAAAACTGTGGCAGCTGCCACGCCCAGGCCCGCCTTTATCCACAACTTGGGATCCTCCGTCATCAGTCCAAATTGCCGCAAATATCTGAGTAAACAACAATTGTGTATTAGTCTAAATATTTATAATAATTAATAATTAATTCATTAGTTTTGTCCATAACCATATTTAATGAAGCAAGGTGCAAATATTTTATGTAATGTGAACAGAATTCGTGAAGCATTTGTTTCAAAAGACATAGAGACAACAAATTAGTATTAAATTCAAGTTGTAATATTTAAAACTTACGCCGATTCCCACAGCTGTACCAACCTGTGCTTGTAGAACAATATCCAGGCGGCTTGGAAGCGCCTACAATCCAGTTTCAGATAAATTCAGCACAAGATCCATGCAGCAATGTCCAATAAATATATAATGGGGATTCACAACAACATCAACAAAACAAAGTTACAAGTACACCAACAACAAAGTGGGGAAAAGTTTGGGAAAATAAACAAGAAATTAAGTACAGCGAGAAAATCAGTTTCTTTCTTCGGCAAGCCGAACACTCTAATACCCTTGCAGAGTAGTGTAGATTCGAAAAAAAGAAAGTTTATCGATTTATAAAGATATACAGAGAATGGGAGATGAGGGAGTTTAATTGAGACTCAATATTTAAATGAGCTTTTATATAAAAAAATCAAATTTAAACTAAACTTGTTCGTCAATTTACCCGTTTTTGGTAATGAACGTTATCTATTATTATAAGCTATCATCATACTTAATCTCAACAAGATCGGACAAATAAAAAAATAGTAATGGCTGATTTAAGTTTCAAGCAATATAAGCGCCTAAAAGTATGCAATGATTTTTTTTAATATTTTTTTTTTGATTCTATAAAGCCCTACGCATTTCAGCACAACTTTAGAATACCCTCTGCAAGGTGTTTACCCTATAAAAGCCATTGTTCCATGATGTAGATGAAGAATGCAGTGAACCATTCCCATACCCATGATCTGCCATGAATTCATGACCCAATGACCCATGATCTCCCATGAATTCATGACCAAATCCCAATGTTAGATGCCCCGATGTTAATGTGGATGTGGATGGGTGAAAAGCATGTGGAATACTCACGGAAATGCCGCCATTGTGGCCAGCTTTGTGTACAGTTCCTTCTTGTTGCTCTTGAGGCTAAAAAGATGCGGCGGCAGAAGTTTATACTTTTCACAAAACTCATTTGGCTGCATCAGATAATCCTGACGACGCTCGTCCAGATCACACTTGGTGCCCACAATCATGACAGGGATTTTGCTCTCCGCATAGTACTTAACGTAGATGCGAGCGATGTACTCAAAGGAACGCGGATTGGAGGCATCGTACACCAGGCAGGCGACATCGCAGTTGACCTCCTGCGGCTGGAGAGGATCGAGGGCATGTCGCACGTCAATGTCACGCAATATCAAATGCTTCTCCTGGCCATAAACCTGCACCGAATTGATGCAGTGCACCACATTGGTTTTAAACTCCTTGCCCAGGAGCTTGGACATGTCCTCGATGAGGAAGCCACGACACAAACCGGTTTTACCCGATCCCTTCGGTCCAATCACATGACACTTGTAGACGGAGCGACTCGATTGACGCTTGGCGAGATCAATGCGTCGCTCCCGCGTTACATGAATCGCCACCAATTGGCTATCGTTCTCATGGACATTGAAACCCAAGTAGGCCAAGTACTCCAATGTCCTGACCACGTCCACCAGTGTCATCAGCGTCCAGCGGCACAGCCAGCCATGTAGAGTGACCCAACCGGCTTCATTAGTGGGACACGATTTGCGTATATCCGTGGAGTAGGACCAGGGAGCCGACGGGCAAGTGCTGAACAGCATTTTATGCTCCTCCGGCGACAGAGCGCCATCTCCATCCCGATCGTAGCGTTCAAAGACCGCAATCAAAAACTGTTGACCACGATGCGAGAGTTCCGTGCTGCTCCCAGGTGGAATTTTCAGTGGCGGACGCAAATACTCCTGGCACATCTCCAGCTGATCGTTGTAGCCAAAGCGACGCAGCACCGCCCAAGTGGTTTCATTGCGTCCACGCTGTATGAACAGGCAGTGCAGAAAGAGGAATCCCTTGAGGGTCACAGCATCATTATAGATGCCATCGGGCACATTCTTCTGTATGACACTCTTCACCTCGTCCAGAATCTGCGGCTGCAGCGGCGTGTTGAAGCAACGTCGCTGGAACAAATTCAATTCGTAGTCATTCAAAAGATTGTCGCTATCGATGTCGCATATCTTGAATATTCGCACCAGCGATTTCTTGCAAGCAGGCGTCAACTAAAAGGAAATTACATTATTACAATTATCAGAGTATTGTACATGGTGTACAATAACTCACATCTTGGTCTTCCATGATGTACAGGGGCGAGGTGGGATGCAGCACGGCCTTTTGTGCGTAGTAAAACATTTCGGAGATGTTGTGCAGCGTCTTGGCCGAGCATTCCACACAGCTCTCGATCTCTGGATAATCCTCCATAATGGCCAGAACACTATCAATGGTTGAATACTCGATCAAATCGATTTTATTGCCAACAAGCACAATTGGTTTTCGCAGCACTTCGGGATCGCCGCTTGTGTTAGTATTTTGGGTGGTGCATGTAGACCGAACGAGTGGCAACCAATGGCTTGTTATGCGATCCAGGGAATCATCATCATCCACGGCGTACACAATGCAAACGACATGCGCTTTGTTTATCTCGACGGCCAATGCGTCATCCGATTGCTCCACACTCGAGAAATCTACTATATTCGTGGGCACCTGCTCGGGCGTCACATTCGCCGGTATTGTGATCTCCTCGGCACGTGGCGGCACCTCCTCCGGATATTCCTCGCTCACCAGCGACAATATTAACGATGTTTTGCCAACTCCAGCATCGCCGACAAGCAAAATTCTCACATTTTTTCGCTGTGACGCCGTGTACTGACCCATTTTACTGTTGCTGCTGTTGCTGTTGTGTTTGTCAACAAAGCCTTTACGTTTTTCGAATTCAACAACAAAATTTGACTAAGTATTCTTTGGTGTGCAACTAATTTTTTTGTAAGTTATTTCTTTTTTGTTATGCAAAAACCGCAGTTGGCCCGACCGAGACGGCAGCTGATTATTTGCAGCTCTGAAAAGTGTGGCAGCATCTAACCAGAAAAGGGACGATAGTCATATAAAGGATTATTTTTAAAAACGATTAATTTTTGGTATTTATTAATAATAATTAATAATAATCTCATTGCAAATATAACAAAAATTTTAAAAATTAAATTTTAATTTTAACTGCGCCACCTGACCATTTTTAGCTCCATCTCTAGTAATTCAAATCAATTCAATAGTCGAAATTTTAAATGAGACAACAGCCCTAGAGCAGTCCATGAGGTGCTACCGGACCAATAAGAAATCTGAATATGTAAATTAACTGCATTTGCTTTTTTATGCTTTTGCTGAATTAATTGAACTATATAAATCTTATAACAATACATTATTCAAAAGCATAGCATAATCTAGTGCGGCATTTTAAAGTTATTCTTTTGAAATCGAAACGACAAAACTGTCTGGCAACTACGTCAGTGGAGACAGAAAATTTGTTTTGTGAGTTGAAAAAACGGCACAAAAAACGGGCGCTCAATATAGAAAAAATGAGCAAACAAACAATTAACAAATAGCGCGCGTCGTGTGTTTAGTTTCTGTTTATTTGTTATTTTTTGTAATTTTATAATCGCATTCGCGTACGCGTTTCAGCTAGTGTCTTTGTGTCTGAGCTTTTTTATTGGGGAACGGAAAACTTCGTTTCGTGAGTTTTGGTGGGGGTGGCGGCGGTGGAGGGTGTTGCGAAAAGTTCGCATAGAAAATAAGTGAGTAGTGTCAGTCAGTGAGTGTGTGTTGCGGCGGTCCGGCCCCAGGAATCAATATCGATGGTACGCACCAAAAACCAATCATCCTCGTCCAGCGCCAGCAGCAGCACCAAATCGCCGGTCAAGATCAGTGGAAGCGGTGGCGGGGGCGGAGGCGGAGGCAGTGGTGGTGGTGGTGGCAATCGTAGTCGCAGCTGTAGTGAAGCATTAATCGATGACGGAAAATCCCATACGAAATTGTCGTCAAAGCGTACAACGACAACAGCAACAACAACGCCTGGAAGCTCACCGGACGACGATACCACCGATGCGGATTTAACACCAACGAGTGGCAACGCTCCGCGTAGCGGTGGCAACTCAGTCCATAAGCAGAATCTCTACGTTGTTTCATTTCCCATCATATTTCTGTTCAACGTACTGCGCTCTCTGATCTATCAGCTGTTTTGCATTTTTCGATATTTATACGGCGCCAGCACAAAGGTGATCTATCGCAGTCCGCATCGACGCGACTGCAACATTGAGATTGTTGTGCAGAACAACTCCAAGGAACAACAGGCCATAATCTGTCCATTGGAACGTTCTGAAGACGGCAAAGAACAGCTGGCACAGCAGACACTGCCACAGCGACAGCGCGCTCTCCAACCGCTAGAGATGGCAGCCAATCGAGGCGGCGGTGGCTATTCGCCAGGGCCAGGTGATCCATTGCTGGCGAAGCAAAAGCATCATCATCGTCGCGCTTTTGAGTACATTTCAAAGGCACTCAAAATTGACGAGGAGAATGAAGGTAAATGTCCGTTTCATGAGTTGGGTTCATTTCTTTTCATTGTATTGCGTCGGCGGCGTTGGCGACGACGGCAATGGCTGCTGGAGTGGCGCTTTATGAGTCATCGCTTTGTTATCGTATCGTGTTTAGAATCGATAGCTTCACAAACACACACGCAACGCACACTCATACATACGTAGAGACAGACATGCACTCTGCACTCTTTGTTTGTTTTTGTCACTTGAGTTTTTCATTCTCCCTTTTCTTTTGTTTGTGCTTTTTATACCCTTGCAGAGAGTATTATGATTTTGACACGCTATAAGTCAAAAAATGTTCAAACTATCTACAGATTGGATAATATATATTTAAAAATTATTATTTAAACACATTAAGATTTTCTTTATAATAATAATACTTTTTATATTAAAATAAATTAATTTCTTCATACAACCGAATTTCAAAATCCTATTAATGGACCCTGTAAGGGTATTAAGCCGTCGACTTGCTGAACATTTTAGATTTACTTAATCCGCTTTTATTTGGTTTGCAGGTCACAAGGAGCTGGCCATTGAGCTGTATCGCAAGGGCATCAAGGAGCTGGAGGATGGCATTGCCGTTGACTGCTGGAGCGGACGCGGCGATGTCTGGGATCGTGCCCAGCGACTGCACGACAAAATGCAAACGAATCTTTCGATGGCACGCGATCGTCTGCACTTTCTTGGTGAGTGTGGAGAGACGGAGACGTTGCATGTAGTGTCTGTTTGTGTGTGTTTCCCCTTTTAACCGTAGTGTTTCTTATTATTTTCTGTTTTATTTTATGTTTTTGCACATTTATTTTTTTGGTTACATTTTGTTTACACACATTTTTTGTTTGGTTTTGTTTTCCGCCATTCGCGTCCATTTTGTCGTTCCCTTCAAAAACTCAGCATTGCGTGAGGAAGATTTGCAAATGCAGCGTTTAACGCTGAAGGAGCAGCAAAAGGAGCAGCAAATGAAACAACCACAGAAACTGCCCATGCTGGTTTCAAGCAGTGGCGGCATCTCCAATCGAATCAGCTCGGAGCATAACAAGCTTAAGTTACGGAGCAGCGGCTATGGACCAAAAACCACAACCACAACCAGCAGCATCACTTCCAGCTCCAGTTCCAGTGCAGCCACATCCAGAGTCGCGTTGTCAGCTGGTAAGTGCCTCAATCGCTAATGCCACAGTCTGCACTTCTACAGAATGGAAACTGCAACAACAACAACAGCAACAACAACAACATGAACAACGACAATCCAAACAATCAACGATTTTCCTCTCACGATTTTCACGCTCTCGCTCTTTCTCTCTCTCTCGCAACTGCATGAATTTTGTTTTCATTTTCATTTGTAATTTCGTAACTTTATTTACATTTTAATTTCCGCCAAATTGTAGCTTGTAAGCATCAATTGCTGAAGTTTCTGCTTACTAATTCACGCTCTTTTGCATGTGCAGCCTCGGGTCGCAAGTTAACCATTGGCAACAAGCGTCCTGGCAACTTGGCCGTGGTCAATAAATCGCAGACGCTGCCGCGCAATCTTGGCTCGAAGACAACCTCAACCTCTGTGGGCGCCGCTTTGCAGCGTCAGCCGGGCAAAACAGCTGCCACGCCTCCCGCGGTGAGGCGACAATTTGTAAGTGCAAATCAAAAATAGAGTTACTTTTTTTATACTCATGATCAGGGATCAAAACCGAAGCCGTAACCGTTAACCAGTATTAACCGATTGACCATAACTGATATATCCAAACAGAAGAACCGAAATTGATCAAACCGAAATAACCGTTTAGTTACCGATTCATGCATAACTGTTAGATTCGGTTCAATCAACCGTCAAATTTAATTTTGTTGTTAATCAGGCCTGTTCCGCTTTTCACTTTCGGCAAGATTTTGCGAAAATGAATTTCCCTTAGCTGTTCCGGTTTTCACTTTCGGGAAGATTTTGCGAATTGAATTCACGTGACATTGAGCTAGTGAGTTTGAATTCGGAAGGGTTAAATCGATGATTTTGGCATGCTTAGCATAAAATTAAAGTGAAAATAAAATATTTATTAAATACTTCAATGTTTTAGGAATATTACTACGTTATCAGATAAAAAAATAACAATTTATTTGATTTTTAAATAATTATTATTTCATCATACCTCAAAATCGATAAGACTCTAACCTAACATTTTTGTCGGATTTGCTCGACCTGTTCCAGTTTCCGCAAGTATTTGTGAAAGTGAATGGCAACTTTATAAGGGCTGCCCTTGTATGTGAAGAAATTAGTAAATATATTGGTACATATTTTAAACAACAATTTAAGTATCTTTAAGTATTGCGTATAGTGAAGAATTCAATTTCTTGTTTTTTAAATGCAAGTTTGGACAAAACAGTTTAAAATTTAATGCAAAAAAGAACTGATTACTTTTGTAAACAAACACTGTGCAACAATTGACAACTCTGCAAAAAGACATTTCTCAACACTGAAATCAACACGCACTTTCAAAACTACAAAAGTTATAGCGAAAGTATGTTTTACCTTTGAAAAATGTTTCGATTTATAATTAAATAAATATTTGATGAATAGATTACACATTTTAACTGGCGAAAACTCTTTTGACGCAAATGTCTGATTCGCTCAGAACATTTTCCAGCACTGTTCTGCAAAAAATTACTCAACACAATGTGGAAGGGAAATTCGTAGGAAATGTAAAGGAATTTTTGGGGAAATTCGGTCAAATCTTGCGGATTGAAATTCGCAAAAAACAAGTGAAAACCGGAACGGGCCTGAATATGTAATCGTCGTTTTTAAATCGAATTTTTTATTTTTGTATTTAATTTGAATATAAATCCCATTGACTGAAAATATCTTTGTTGAAATCAAAGAACCATGGCTTAAAAATTCCTGTAAATATTCCTGTAAAAATGACAAAAAAATGTTTCTTATAATTCAATATCATACTGGTATTCGGAAACCGAAACAAACAAATAACCGGTAACCATTACAAAAGCGATATTTTAAGATTTTATATATATTTACTTATTTGAGTAACGTTCTCGCTTGTATATATTTTTAATCTATTGTAATTAATATTTCTAGTCCTCCGGCCGTAATACTCCGCCGCAACGTTCCCGCACGCCCATCAACAACAATTCGAGCAGCGGCGCCAGCACGCCCCTGGTGAGCGTTAAGGGCGTGGAGCAAAAGCTGGTGCAGCTCATTCTCGATGAGATTGTCGAAGGCGGCGCCAAGGTCGAGTGGACGGACATTGCCGGACAGGAAGTGGCCAAGCAAGCGCTACAGGAGATGGTCATACTGCCCTCTGTGCGTCCCGAGCTATTTACGGGTGAGTTCCGGATAAAATAATAGAGCTGGGAATGTATAGTGAATTATGAGACTTGGTGCTCTAGTTCATTGGTAATCATAAATGAAGGCTATATAAGCTTTAACATCATAATCCTGAAGACATCTGACTAATCATTGTGAAGCCAAAACGTTGCGACCTAGGGGAGCCTCAAATACTATAAAATTTAAATACTTTAAATGAAGAACTAATGAGAAATGAATGTAACTAAAATCGACTTTGATCTTTTCAGGTCTGCGTGCACCTGCCAAGGGACTGCTGCTGTTTGGCCCACCTGGCAATGGCAAGACGCTGTTGGCCCGCGCCGTTGCCACCGAGTGCAGTGCCACTTTCCTAAACATTTCGGCTGCTTCGTTGACGAGCAAATACGTCGGAGATGGCGAGAAATTGGTGCGTGCTCTGTTCGCCGTGGCTCGACACATGCAGCCATCGATAATATTCATTGATGAGGTGGACTCGCTGCTCTCGGAGCGCAGTAGCAGTGAGCACGAGGCGTCGCGTCGCTTGAAAACGGAATTTCTTGTTGAATTCGATGGTTTGCCGGGCAATCCAGATGGAGATCGTATTGTGGTGCTGGCAGCGACCAATAGACCGCAAGAGCTGGACGAGGCTGCACTGCGTCGCTTTACCAAGCGTGTCTATGTTACACTGCCGGACGTGCAGACACGTGAGCTGCTGCTTAATCGTCTGCTGCAAAAACAGGGCAGTCCGCTGGATACGGACGCCTTGGGACGTTTGGCCAAGATCACAGAAGGCTATTCCGGCTCGGATCTGACAGCGCTGGCCAAGGACGCCGCCCTGGAGCCCATACGTGAGCTGAATGTGGAGCAGGTCAAGTGCCTGGATATAAGCGCAATGCGTCCCATTACCGAAAAGGATTTCCACAATTCCCTGAAGCGCATTCGTCGCTCGGTGGCGCCGCAAAGTCTCAACTCGTATGAGAAATGGTCACAGGATTATGGAGACATTACCATTTAGTTTGTCTTCTTTTTCTGCTTAATCTTGTCCAACATTTAGTGATGTGAGTCTGAAGGAATTCTCTTTGGCAAGTTGTTTTCATCATTGACTCGTAATTTTTAACTTTTCTCGAGTATTTAGATTTTTACTTAATAATTGTTTTCACACACACTCACAAATTTTGTTAATTTTCTATTAATTATGTGAATATGGAATTGAAGTTCATTTTGTTCAATGTATTAGAAACTACATACATATATATAAATGTCTAAGCAGAGTTTCATTCATTTTTACAAATGCTATATATGTTAAAAAGGTGTTCAGACTTAGATACATTAACCATAAGCCACAATGTCTAAAATATACAATATACTATAATTAACTTTAGATTATACTCATTTATATATCTTTAAAAATCATCAACTGTTTTCAATCTTCGCTAATTGTTTAAGTAAAAAGTAAAAACAAATCTTTGTTAAATGTATTTCTCAGTTCTCAAACAAATTCTTACCAAGTTTTTTGTACTAAATAATATAAACATTCCATGTAGTTGTAACATTAGTTTATTGTTTAAAAGTTTTGTTAAATGGCATTTTAAATACTTCCATGCAATTCTGATAACATGTTTCTGTTGTACAGTTTATATGCCATACACTACACTACACTACGTAATCGTAGTACTTGAATTGTTTTAGTGTACACCAAAATCCCCCCAAGAAAACAGCTATAATCGTAGACCTAAGCATAGTCCTAAGTTAAAACACGTATCACATAAACAAAAACACGTTTACAGTTTTCAACTTTACAGATTTAAGTTTTAGAAAATAGCTCCAAATGATTTAACTAGTTTTTAGTTCCTCAAATATAGATTGTACAATAGAGCTACAATTGCTGTTTATCTTAAAAAACCCCAGTTAATAATACTACGGCTATCATTTATAGAACTGTTACCAAATTATTGTACCTAGAAATACATCACACACACTCACACACTCACACACACACACACACACACACATTGCTTATGACGCTAATTAGCAGCTTCATTAAGCGCCGCCCACAAACAAAATTATGATAAAAAAAACAAACTTTAGTTTAAAGCCTGGTTAAAAGCAAACCCAGTAAATACATAAGCTAACGCGCTAAATAAAAAGGATTTCAACAGATAAATTAAATGCGAGTTTACATTATTTAATACGCTTTTGGTGGAATATAAACAAACAAAGTTTTGAGCAACTAAATAAAATCTTAACATTATGGAGATTGGATTTCTGGATTGTTGTAGCGAAGGATTTATTTAGATAAAAAAGCTGGACAACTCAAAAAAGCTGGGCAACTCTAATAAAATCTTTAAGAATCCTTTCAGAAACTAAAAATACTTTTTAAATTTAATCTGATCAGATGCAATTTCTATTTCAACAAAAAGTTCTCATAGTGAAATTCAATTGGAAAATATCAGTAACACAAATTATTTTTTTTTTAAATGAAATTTCGTACAGTTTCAAAAGTTGAGAGAATGTTAAGTTAGGAATCAAAAAAACAGAGGGATAAGTTTCTAAACCTAAAAAAAAGTAATAAAACACATTAGGTACTCTTTAGAAACTTGAAAAAAAGAAATTATCCTAGGAACTGAAATTTCGCTTATACAGTCGAACTTCCCTAACTCGAATTTTCTCTAACTCGAACAACATCGAGTGGCAATAGCGTTTACTAAGCAAATTTCATACAATTCTGCTTTCGTAACTCGAACTTCCATTAGTCGAATTTCTTCATAGCTCGGGCAAAAATATTGGCCCATGCTTTTGTAAGTCGAAATTTTCGAGAAAAACTCCAATAAAGTTTGAATTTTTTCGTTTCTATTTAATGCTTATGTTACCGGCTCGTTTGGATATGTAATATTGATGAAATATTCAAAATTATTAGTAAAGGAGTTCGATTGTGTGGTATCTCAGCAAAAACAGTATTCATAATATTAAAAAATTGAAAATTAAATTTGATGTCATTTGGATTGGGGAACTTCTTCCGGATACAGCAAATGAACGAAAAAACAAATTTTTGAGAATATCGACAGGTCTTGAAAAAAACGGGAAATAATGTGTTAATAAATGAATGAAGTTTTAGTTTCTTTTAAAAAACTAAAAAAATAATTTCAGAAGTCAAAGTCTCCATAAGTCGAACTTTTTCTTTGGATAATGTTGATTCGAGTTAGGGAAGTTTGACTGTATATTGAAACCGATCAGTTGTTGATCAGAACAATAAATTGGAAATTGATTACCGTATAACAGATGCTAGTTATAACTTTAAAATAAAACGGTCACATTTGAGATTCAGGCGGAAAATAGAATTGATTGAAATTGATTATGTAACATTTATCAATTATTAAAAAAATAAATAATACAAATTTGTAAGCCTTTGTCAGTTTTAGCTTACTTATTTAAATAGTAGAATTTAGTATGTATTTTTTGTGCTCAACTCTGACTGATTGAATTAATACTTTACCCCTTGGCCATTAGAAATGTAATGTTGTTGTTTTCCGTTGTTTTATATATTTTTTTGTTTCTTTATTTTACATTTTACATACATAATTCACACATCGCAAATATGAATATACATATGCTCGCATTTACAATCGCTTACTAACTAAATTTGTTTATGCTTGTTTTTTTTTTACTTTTTTCTTTCGGCCTGTGTAGTTGTTTTTGTTGTTGCTGCTTCTGCTGCTGCTGCTGCTGCTGTTCTTGTTGTTGTTGATTTTTCTGCGTTTCTTTTGTGTTGACATACGGAACGCGAAATTAGCAAAGTTTACAACATTCACATTTTGCTTTGTCACGATTTCGATTGTTTTGTTTTGTTTTTATTTTGTTGTTGTTCTCAATTGTTGTTGATGTTGTTGCTGCATTTGTTTAATCTTTACTTATTTTGTTTTGTTTCCGCTTCGTGTATACGCCTATATCTGCCTTAAATTACAAATCATTAAATTATTTTAACATGTACTTAGATTGGATTAGATTGTTACAGCTACCCGCCCGTCGCCCGTCATCGCCCAGAGCTTTCAGAGCGCGTTTGCCGCTGACACTTCGCGCCATTCCCTCTCTCTTCCTCTCTTTTCTTCTCTCAACTTTTAGTTCAACGCTTTGCTTCGATCATCATCAACTGTTGTTAAATTTACGCACGCAGAACACACACACATCCCCATCCACATGCACGTAAGCAGACACGCACATTATCAGCAGAATATCAACGTAGGGTTGCCACTTTGCATGTACGTAAGGCAACGTAACACATGTCGAACGTAACGTTAGAAACGATTGATACCGAAACATAACAGTTAACTTCTTCAAGTGTCTATTGTTACCAGATCTTTTAGTTGTTTCCAACTAACGTAACGTCTGTTGTGCTTATGTTATTACTGTTGTTGTTGTTGTTGTCGATTGTAAGGAGCACAGATGCTGGCACGATTTTATGTTGATAATGATATTGCAAGTGTGCTGTTGCTGTTGTTGTTGCTGCTGCTGTCGCTGTTGCTGTTGTTGTATGCGGACGTTGATGCGGATGCGTTCGTTGATTGCAGCGGCTGCCTCCTGGATGCAGATGCGGATGCGGATGTTGCAGACGGCGTCGAAGCAGGCGTCACGTCTCTGCTCATTGGGTTTGATATTGTGGCATCGCAGCGCTGTACATCATCTGTGGGGCAAGCGAACCGTTGGCGGCAGCTGCCGCACTCGCAGCAGCCGAGACGCCCGGCACCACAGTGGTGCCCGGAACGCCCCATGCCACATTTGGTGGCATCACACGGTACCCGGCAGCTGCAATAGACAAATTATCGATAAATTATTTAATATCATACAATTTTCACATCAATAACACCACAATCCAAAAAAAAATGCTTTCTCTTAACTCAACTGCCAGCTAGATTTGTTTGTGTACATACTGTAGTTTTTATACCCGTCACTTTAAAATTAAGTAAAAGGGTGTATTGTATTCCTTGCAATGTATGTAACAGGGAGAAGGAAGCATCTCTGACCCTATATAGTATATGTATTCTTGATCAGCAGCAACAGGCGAGTCGATATAGCCATGTCCTTCTGTGTGTCCGCTGTGTGAGCGCCTAGATCTCAGAGACTATAAGGGCTAGAGCAACCAAACTTGGCACACAGACTTCTATAAACCCCACGCAGGTCAAGTTTGTTTCACCGTTCTTAGAATATTACTTATTTTTTTGGTATCTAACGTTATCTATTAATTTAAGCTATCATCCTACTAAAACGCAACAAGATCAGACAAATAGAAAGGTGGTAATGGCTGATTTGAGTTTCAAGCAGGGACCGTAACGATTATAATTTTTAAAATATAAATTATTAAATAAAAGTTATTTGTTGATATTTATCCAAAAAATTAAATGAAAACTCTTATTTTTCGATCTAAATAAAAAAATTCAAAGTAATAATTAAATCTCAATTTTTATTTTAGCAATTGAAAATAAAAGTGATTTTTCAATTTTTATAATAAAAAAAATTATTTTTCAATTTTTATTATAAACGTTGAAAATGAGAATTATTTTTCAATTTCTATTATAAAAGTTGAAAAATAAAAATTGACTGTACATTTTTTTTTTAATTGGAAGGCGAAAAATAACTTTTATTTTTAATTTTTATATAAAAAAATTGAAAAATAACTTTTATTCTATAATTTTTAAATAAAAATTGAAAATAAAAGTTTATCCAGTTTCTCATAACTCTTATTTGCGGTCCCTGGTTTCAAGCAATGTAAGTGCCTAAAAGCATGCAATAAAAAATATTTTAAATTTATTTAAATAAGTAACGGGTATCCCTGTAGTCGGGAGCTCGACTATAGCCTTTCCTGCTTGTTTTTTTTTAAATAAATTCGTTTGCACTTAAAAAATAAAAGTAAATGTGTGTTTAAATAATTGAAATTGTTGATACGTACGCACGCCTCCCGCCTGTTGAGCACTGGTGGTGTAGTAAGGATAATAACCCTGCTGCATGTACTGCGTCTGCATCTGGGCAGGATAGCTCTGCTGCAAAAGTGAAAGAGCATTGATCAGTTGATGAGAACGGAAAAGAAGGAGGAGAGCAGAGCTGGATGCCTCGGATCACTTACCGCCGGTGGATACCAATAGCCCATTTGTTGATAAGCTGCCGCATAGGGATATTGCGCCTGCGCCGCTGCCGCAGCGGCTGCGATCTGTTGTTGCGTCATCATTTGGCCGGGTAGCGCGGTGCCCGTGGCAGCGGCCAGTTGCTGCTGTGTCATCATCTGTCCCTGCATCCCGGCAGCACCAGCTGCGGCGGCCGCATTGGCCGCAGCCACAGCATTGGCCACATTGGCCGAGGCGGCCGCTGCAGCGGCGGCATTTAGATTATTAACCGAATTATCGCCGCCATTCTCCTTGCCCCAGAAGCACTTGACATGGTTGCCATGGACCTCGCTGTTGTGCGTATGCTCGATGGCGCGTGCCGCCGCCTCCTTAGTCACAAACTTGATGAACGCGAATCCCTTGTCCTTGAACACACGCACATCCTGGATGGGACCGAACTGCATAAAGTGCTTGTGCATCAGTTCGTCACTGATGACATTGGGCGGAAAGCCGCCGCAATAGACGGTGGTATTTGTGGGACTCGATTGATTGTACACCTCCTCGAAGGTGTGTCGTTGTTGGCTCTTAATCCCATTGCCAGCGCCGCCCAAGCCGCCGCCGCCCATGCCACCGCCCATGCCGCCACCTTGGCCACCCGACTTGGACGATTCCCGCGGTGGCGGCAATTTCCGTGTCGACCAATTCGTGCGTATCGCACGCGATCCAATCCACTGGCCATTCATCGCCTGAATGGCATTCTCCGCCTCCGGCTTCTTCACGAACGAGACAAAGGCATAGCCCTTGGATTTCATTGTCTGCGGTCGCGGACAATGCGACAGTTTGATATTTCGCCAAATGGCGCGAATGCCTCACGCAGCGTCTCCGTCTCAATCTCGGGACTGAGATCGCCCACGAATATGTGATGATGCGAACTGATGTCTGTCTTGGGCGTATTGCCCGGACTAGTGGCCCAATTGACCTGCAACAACAAATAAAACAACAATAAACATTATATGTTAATTAATCAAGTAATTAATCAAGTCATTGAATCTCACCTTGATCTCTTTGTCGAGAAAGACACGTTTGTTCATGGCCGTGAGGGCGGTGCTAGCTGCCTGATAATTGGAATATTCGATGAAGGCATAGGGATCATTGCCAGGCTCTCTGATGATTTTACAGCTTTTGACTGGACCCATTTTGCCAAACAATGCCACCAATAGATCCTCCGATACCGAACCATCCAGATTTCCAACGTACAACGTTTTTGGCTGTGACTCGTCCATGTTTTCTTTCTTCTTTCACTTGTCTCTTGATCTGACTATTGCTTTATACTTATACTTTCTGATCTGATCCTGTGATCCTGCTTATGCTCTTGTCCTGGCAATTGTATTAACTACTCTACAACTACTCGGCACATCAACTCAAATTCAAAATCTAGTCAAAAATTGTAATTGCCTTCAAATTTCTAACTATTTATCTTTTTTCGTTATAAAAAATGCTCACAATCATATACAAAATATATATATATCTATATAGAGATATATATATACAATTATTTTTTTTTCAGTTAATACAACTAAAACATCAAAGAAAACAAATTTTGAATACTTTTTTTGAATCTCGACTATACAACTACTCTATATTATAAATGTATATATCAGTGTATACAGATCTAGATATATATATTCATATATATAATAAATCAGTAAATCTTTTTGCTTAACGCTGAGGTTCGTCGTTTATTGCTTTCGCTTTCGCTGTTGTTGTTGTTTGTTGTTGCTGTTCTTCTTCTTCTTCGTCTTCTTGGTGTTTGTTGTTGTTTTTGTGGCTTCGATAAATTTGATTAACATATATCCTAACTAATCACTAATGGAGTGTTTTGGAATATATCGAATGAGTTGCTATCGAAATTGTTCGACTCCAGTTGTTGTTGTTGTTGTCTCTTGTTGCACATACTCCACAAAGAGTTGTTGTATTATGTTCGATTTCCTCTGTATAACTGTATATCAATAGTTATTAATGTTTAATCCATACAAAAATTGTAGTTTTTTTCAGTGCTGCATTTATAAATGATTTCAACTGGATTCCTGCTCATTTCTGGTACAAAAATTTGTTGAATATATTTATTGTTGTATATAAACGTTTATAGTTTAAGTGAAAGTTCGCAAGATAATTATTGGTTGGATTCGAAGTTGAAGATTGGAATCACTGCAACAAGAACGGGAGAGAATGACAGAGAGTTGAAGAATTTTCATTAGTTATGCGTAAAATAAAAGAGCGATTGCTAGCTGTACGATGTATTGTTGTTGTTGTTGTAGTGTGATTATCTCAGAAATATTTAATTAGTTTTCAAAGGAAAATTTAATATTTTAGTTCCCCTTTCCAACCTAACAGCACATGATCGAATTATTACTATGGGGGAATTAAGCGAGTAAACGATATGCATAATGTTGTACGAGTTGAGAGCAAAGTATGAAACAAAGGCGCTTTTGCACCAAAATTGGCTCTTTTTTGTCCTGTTGGCGCAATGGCACTTATTTTTTCGAATTGGCTCCTTTTTTCATCAGTTCAGAATTACGTTTTTGTTGATTTTTGTTGTTTTTCTCGTCCGCGCTGTCCGCTCGGTCCGCGGACGTCACACACACTTTTTCTACTAAACTTAAACACGAAAGAAGAGGGAAACGAAGAGGAAAACAATCAGCTGGTAAGGCGGCCATTAAAAATCAGATAGCCGCATCAGTCACACCAGTGTGCTGCAAAGCGCGCTCTCTCGTTCTCGCTAAACGCAAAACGTTTTCTGCGTCATCTACTTGCTATGTTCGCGTTTTTCTGATCGCCTGGCACCCGATTTCAAAATGTAATGCAAATTCAGAGCATTTCGTTGACAGAGATTTTGTGACGGCAGAAACATTTAATTTTGCAATTTTTTAGCTAGAATTTTGAAACCTTTACCAGAATTTTTGTTGGACTTTTCTAGAATTTACAATTTGCTTACTTTTTTTTTTCCGAGACGCGAAGAGCTACCGGCACCAAACCAATTTTAGATTGAACTATAATTATTTACATAATTTTGGATTTTGTTCCTTTTTTCAAATTGTTTTTATTCAATTTTTAATTGATTTTAGAAATTTGCTGCTTTTCAGTTCAAATTTAGCGCGCACTAATACTAACAAACGCACTAATACTTGCAGAGAAGCAGCGAAAAAGTCACTAACACTTGCATACTAACAGAGAAGAGAGCCACTGTTATGTTCCCCTTTATGCACAGTCAAAGAGAGTGTTATCAATGTTACTAACATTCGGATAATATGCATAATGTTGTACGAATGTTGTGAGAGCAAAGTATGAAACAAAGGCAGCGGGTAACGCAAAAGCAGCGGCGACACACACACACACTGAAACGAACGCACACACGCATACGAACGCTCTCTTTCTGCTCTCTCCGTAAAATAGGAGTGTGAGGAGAGGGCCGCGGCAGTCTCCGCATTAATATGACAAAACGTTTTTCATTTTTTAACCAGCTAACAATTTATACATATTACAACTTTTTCACAACAATTCAATTTATTAACCATTTTCATTTTTTTTGGCAAAGCAATTATAGAGTATTAACAAACTCACACACACACACATTCACGCGCGCGCATAGAAAAAGAGGGGAGAAAGAATTAACGAAAATCAACTAGGAGATGAATGACCGTCGATAACAAAATACACAATGGCAGAGAATATGGAGAAAGAGGAAAATTTGCAAAAACCGAAAACCGGCCAACAAAAAAAAACGCGCACGGTTGCATGAGTTTAGTAGTATCAATCGCAATTTTAATCGATGTCATGATATTTAACAATCATTTTATATTCAATTTTATAATTTTCAGTTTACAATAAAACAGCATAAACCTGATTTCCTCAACGAACGAAGCAACTAAATGCCAGTCAAAGTCAGAGTCAAAATAAAAGGAGCGGCGTTCGAACGGGTGGAAAAGGCAGAAGGCGTCGCGTTTTGTCTTTTTGTTTGCGATTTTTGGTTGCTGCTCCTCACATGAGTTGCCACTTATTTTGTTTTTGGTTGAATTGAACGTTCAAACCAATACCAATGCAAATTAAACTGGGAATTTTACATTGCTTTTTGATTTTCTTTTCCGCTAAACGCAACGCAAATTTTTTTTGTAGTCTTCGCGCTGCTTTTTTTTTATATGTATGTACATAGTACATATGTATGGATGTATGTATGTACATATATGATGTATGTATGTGTCTGGTTCACTTTTCTGCTGCCATCTTTTATGCTAAGCGCTGTTCGATTTGCCGTTTTACCCCTCCTCAACCGAAACCGATGCAGAAAGCTAGAATTATCATTAACACTACCACCACCGCCGCTGGCTTCGCCGTACACAGCCCATTGTTCGTGCTGGCATCACTTTCAGCTTAGAATTTTAGATTTCGTTTCCAAAATTCACTTATTTTATTGCGCTCTGTGACGTGGCTGCGGCTGTAAATTTACCGCATTCTATTTCACCATCGATATTTTAGCACATATCATTCGGCGCCAAATAGCGTCCGCTACCGGTTTTTGTATAATTTTATTAACTTTCTTTATGTTGTGTTGCTTAAATTGTTCGATAAACGCGTCGCCAAATTTTTACCTTTCGTCGTCTAAAATGCGAACTAATTAAATGAGCACTTTGTGTGCGAGAGCGAGTGCTGCCAACTCGGCGCAATTGCTTTGTCGCAATGGCGGCAACTCCTCGAATTACTTATAAACGATGATATAATTGTTATTTTTAGCTTTACAATTTATGAAATTTATATTTGTAGCAATCACAATTGTTTTTCATGCATAATCAACCTGGTTTTAAGAAATTAAACGCAATTTGTATATAATATAAAAAACACGGCAACTCTGTACTGGCTGATAAACGCTTGCATTACCTCTTTCTCTTTCTAACGCACTCTGAAAGGGCCGACGAAGCAGCGCAAAGAGGAAATGCCAAGAAGTAAAACAGAAGAAAAAGAAAATCTGAAATGGTGATTAATATTTTTATAAACAATAAACAGCTAATTGCTGTCAATACTAATGGCATTAAATATGACAAAATTTGCGATTATATCGAGGAGGCAACAGTAAGTAATTACAAATTGCTGGTGGAAATCAACAATAGTAATAGACGAAATTGTTTACAGCATTTACAGACCAATGAATACTACCTCATAAGCAATGGCAAACGTTTAAATGAACATGATAACAATGAGCATGAGACTGGAAGTATCCATTGCATATTGCGCGAGGTGGGCGGCAAAGGCGGATTCGGCTCCATGCTGCGTGCGATTGGCGCGCAGATCGAGAAGACCACAAATAGAGAAGCATGTCGCGATTTGAGCGGACGTCGCTTACGCGATATAAATGAAGAGAAGCGCGTCAGGGCATGGCTGGAGAAGCAGGGAGAGCGCGAACGTGAGGCAGAGGAGCGCAAGAAACGCAAAATCGAGAAGTTGCTGGCAGTGCCCAAGCACGAATTCAAAGACGAAAAGTATGAAGAGGCACGGGCCAAACTGACAGAGAAGGTGAACGATGCCTTCGAGGAGGGACTCAAACAGGCAGAGGAAGCTAAACTGTCTGCAGAGCCAGAGAGCGTGGAAGACAAACCTTCCAGTAGTGCTTCCACCTTGACTGGTGTCAAACGAAAAGTCACCACAAATGACAAGGCAAAGAACAATAAAAAGAAAAAAGGAGCTCTCTGGATTGATGACGATCTTTCTGGCAGCGATTTGGACTCCGACGACAGCGAGGAGGAAACTGACAAGAAAGCGGCAATTAAATGTTAAAAGATTTATTTTTAATTAAGCACTAATTAATTTTACATAAATAAAATGGTGACAACTAATCGACAACTTTCATTGCGTCACAAACTGGGACGAGACCCAGGCGAGTCCCCACTTCAGATTCGTCAGCATGAACTTTAAAGCTTTTGTCCACTGTTCCTCCGAATTGAATTGGATTCTACAAAAAAAGATAGAGAAATTTTCGATACAGGAATTCAAGTAAATGTTTTGACATGGTCGAATTACTACAAGGTGAAGTGTGACCCAAAAATAAAATTCACAACGTCACCTTCTAACTGAATTCACCATGCTTGTGTACACTCACTTAATGGAATAGGAATTTCCAGTGGAAGGATCAATGATTTTGCCCTTTTCCATTTTGTAGGGCAACAGAAACTCGGTGTCGCGCTTCTCCACCTCCTTCTGGAACTGCGTCAAGCAGTCGAGAAATGCAACCATCGCCGCATCGAATTTGGTGTCCCAAAAAAACTTGAATCCACCGCTGCCATAGAGAGGCAGCTCTCGATTGTCACCAAGCACCTCCACATAGGAATGATTACCGAATGGAACAACACGATAGCGCTCAAAGGTCAGACCGATTTTACGTGCCAATGCCGAGAGCAGAAGCACTGTTTGTCCCCAGGCGGCATTAATCTCCGACCAGTCGACGGAGACAGATGGAAGGCGTCCCAATCGAAAGTTGTTGATTGTGCCAAAGTGTCCGGCGTGCCAGATGTGAAATGTTATGTTAAATATGTTAGTATCACGCAGCTTGTCCAGCTGTTGCTTCGAGTATGCAATCTGGCACTCCAAGCTCCGTTTGTCGTCCTCCGTCAGCATCAGCTCGCGTCGATGCTTCGTGTATTCACGCCAATAGCTTTCCTCCTGTTCGTGAAGTTTTTCCTTTTCAACTTCCTCCTGTTCGATGGCATCATTCAAGACTTTCTCCTCGGCCTTCCAGTAGAGTTGTTGATTTAAATAAATAAATTATAATGAAATCGATAGATATGTTTATTATTGATTTACCTTCAAGGTTGCCAGTTCGGCTAGTAATTGTTGCTCGCTCTGCTTCAGTTCCTCCAGCTCCTTGTCCAGGGCATCCACATTCGGACCTTCCTGCTGCTGTTCCAGTTCATTGAGATACTTTTTATATACGTGCCATTCATCCTCCGCAATGTGCAGTTCTCTGTCCATGATTTCCAGCATCGAATCGGCGCACTCTTCGCACAACGGATGATCAATCTCCGAATTGGAGGATAGGCAATCAAAGAGCTCTGCTTTCAGCTTAAAGGCAGCACTCAATTTCTTGTTATCACGTCCATCAGACACGAGCATAAATCCCGTGCCGTTGATTGAGTCAGTCAGCCTGAATGGCGGCACAAAATGGTCAAAACTGTTGGCATCCTGTGGATCAATTGTGTTCACATTACCCCCATAGATGGGCACTGCAAAAAGTCATTTAATCACACTTTGTTATTGTTAATCTATAGATTTGTCACACTTACATGAGAGTTCAGCCATCGCATGCACACTAATCTTCTCCAGCTGCTCGTCCAGCACAATTGGTTGCAGGCAGCGCTGGCAGGCGAAAGAGGCCGGCTGTTTCTCTGCCTCTGTCATGATGTTGGCGCCTGAATATTCTATTATTTTTCGTCACTGCATAAAATGTAATTTTTGCATGAAAAAAAGTCAAACAAATAATCAATCAGCTGTTCGATACGCAGATTCACAGAGCTGCCACCCTTTTTTTTTTGCTATTTCTTGCTTCCTTTTTATCACAGAGCTGCCACCCTGCTGCATAAAGCTACGTGCGTAGTTGAAATATTGAAATAAAAGACAAAACAGTTGTCAACATAACAGAAAAACCACAACAAAAGCAAAAAAAAAAAAACCAGTTTATCAGTCAACAGACATTGGTCCACAAAAGACATTTAGGCGCGCGCTACGGCAGCCTTGAGCAACTGAACGGCTTGTTGATGCTACAAATAATAATCAGAAAGAAGCAAGTAACAAAAAAAACAAGAGAAGAGGCATTGATAAGCAAGTAGACGTCCGACTGCGGGAGAGCATTGCGTTTGTTTTGGTGAGCAAAATCACATGCGACGTAGTCATAATGGCGCCTACATACCATACACAATCTCAATCTGATTCTTCAACGCACATTGCGTTCATTTCAGTATTTTAGTCGTCGCCCGGCAGTGCTACATAACGGAAGTGTCGTTTCTCCCACTACAACGTAACCATTCGCATTGAACTACAACAAAAGACAAGGAAAAAAACTACATTTTCTGACTGAAAGTCCACTTGCTCAAGTCTATATGCGCATGTTTCCAGCTCCATAGCATATAATCTATATAGGAAAATCAACGCAACGCGCCACCTTTTTTTGTATTTGGTACTTTTATCAAAGATCAACGCACGCATTAAGCGTTAATACGTAATCAGGCAAAGTTTGCCGACTGCGTGGTCGCATCAACGGGTGGCGCTGCTTGCGGTAAAAAGGAGAACGAGACGAGAAGGGGAAACGACGATAATTCTACACAACAACAGGTGGCGTTGTGTGCGAAAAGGACGAGGAAAATAGAGTAAGAGAGAGAGAGAGAGACAGACAGACAGAGAGTACGATCATCCCACGCAACAAAAGCTGGTGCTGCTCACAGAAAGAACGAGAAGCGCAGAGAGAGCGATAATTCCAGACAATAACAACGACAACAACAACAATGGTTTCCTATTTTGTACCGCGCGGTCGTTTTTTATTAAAGGCTGGCAATGTGCGCAAAGCAATGCAGGAGCAGCAACAGCTGCAGCAAAAACAGACGCCACAAAATGGGAATTGGTCGATGCTGCGACACTTTCGGCAATTGCCAACAAATGCGGCTTCCAATGAATCCTCAGCCGTGTCCAAATCAAAGCCGCAGCAACAACAACGCCAACGCCAGCAGCAACAACAACAACAGAGTCAACTGACAGTGCGTCGAAATGTGCTCTCACGCTGGACGGGATTCCTATTGCGCTGGGCGCCCATGGGCCTCTGTGTGTTTGGGGCCATCGAATGGCAATTGCACAAAATGCGCTGCTCGCGCGACGGAGCGCCCAGCACTGCCTCCGAGTTCCAGTCAATGGTTTACTGCTCGCTCCCACTGCGCATCATGAGTCGCTGCTGGGGCTGGTTGGCCTCCTGCTACATGCCCAATATGATGCGTCCCTATGTCTACGGCTGGTACTCCAACATGTTTAATGTGAACATCAATGAGGCCTTGTATCCGGATTTGAATCATTACAACAGCATGGCCGAGTTCTTCACGCGTCCTCTGAAGGAGGGAGCCCGTGTCATCGATTCCAAGGCGCCTCTGGTTTCCCCGGCCGACGGGAAAGTGTTGCACTTTGGACGCGCCTCCGACTCTCGCATTGAACAGGTCAAGGGTGTCAACTATAGCATCGAGGACTTCCTCGGTCCCATTGAAAGATCGACTGGCAGTTATGCCCAGGCATTGAAGCAGCAACGAGACGGTTCCACAGAGCTCTATCAATGCGTCATCTATCTGGCACCGGGAGATTATCATCGCTTTCATTCGGCCGCCGCATGGCAGCCGACGGTGCGACGTCATTTCTCTGGCGAGCTGCTATCGGTGAGTCCATCGGTAGCCAGCTGGCTGCCCAATCTCTTCTGTCTGAACGAGCGTGTGCTCTACATGGGCAACTGGCAGCATGGATTCTTTAGCTACACGGCTGTGGGTGCCACCAATGTGGGCTCTGTGGAAATCTACATGGATTCACAGTTGAAAACCAATCGCTGGACCGGCTTCAATGTCGGCGCTCATCCGCCAAGCACCTATGAATATGATGAACTGCAGCTGGCTAAAAAAGAGGATTCCTCCTCAATCAGCTTCAACAAGGGCGATCTCATTGGACAGTTCAACATGGGCAGCACAATTGTGTTGCTCTTTGAGGCGCCAAAGAATTTCCAATTTGATATTGAGGCTGGTCAAAAGATAAGCGTCGGACAATCGCTTGGACACATTGGAGAGCGCAAATGATTTATCGATTGGCGATTGTCGACTATCGATTACACAACACAAATTGTGATGAGCGTTTACTTCTCGACGGCACTGTTATACCTTTTCGTTTTTTGAAACAGGAACTGCAATTGTATCCTATATATGTATGTATGTATTTAGTTGCCATTAATTCAGCTGAGATTCTTGGTCTAAGTTGTATTTTGCGATTTCAATATTAGTTTTATACATGTTAATTGATAAATAAACATAATTTGCATAAAAAAAACTTGCGTTGCCAATTTGAATTCAATTGATGCAGTTCCTTGGTATAGATCTTGAATGACTGGAAAAGGGTATTCGTTCATTTGAACCTATTCTGGGCGATTACGCCATCTTGTTTAATACAATTTACAAATAATTGTAATACTCGGAATTAATTAGTAGACACAACTTGTTTACTAGTAATTCTATATTGTAGTACTCTGATTATTCCGGTTCGATTTGGTCTCAAGTAAACTCTTATGGCACGCGCCGCTTGGTGACGTCGATGACCCAAGATTGCCGGGATTAATAGACATAAATATGCTTGTTATCAGCAGAGCTTTATAGGCGATAATGTTAACGATCAGTTCATGGGAAAAACAATCGCAATTCACATTAACGCCTTTAACATTGTGACTGTAAGCGCGATAAGGCACGAAGGATACAAATATATTAAATACATCCTTCTATGATGTAAATTTTTGGTACAAAATATTAAGTACCATAACCTCCAATTTATCCACGCTTGTCACATTTCGTACATTTGTACCATCTTATAAAATGGTACCTTTTTATGTTTGAGTAGAACGAGAGTGGGAACAACTTTTACCGCAAACGGTACATTCTTTGGAACTACGTATTTACTATAAATGACAGCATCAAAATAAATAAAATTAATAGTATTATACGTGTTTGTTTGCAAATATGCAAAAAAAACCCCATTTTATTTTATCAACTTCTAGCGGGAAGAGAAGAAAACAATTTGTTTCTTGCTCGCTTATCAGTGTGAAACACACATTTATATAAATACGTAAGAGTTTGAATGCATATATGTGTATATGTGTAATTGAATCCGGGATCGCTATTCTATTTAACGATTAATTGAATTAATCAAGCGACGACAGCAACTTTCAATAAATAAGGCGGCTTGAGTATACAAACTTATCATGTGATGCGAACTTGATTGAGCCTTTGCCTTGACACACACACTTCACGCTGTCGTTAAGTGATAATGTCAAGCACTTGGTAACAATCCCAGCTATGTATGTACAACTACGTCAGAGCTAATAGTTTTTACTATTCCCATAATCTCTCTGTTCAAATGAGATTATGTTGCGCGCCATTTCACTAGAAAGTCATTGCGCAGTCTGGCAGCACTGTCAAACAAGTTGATCGCCGGCAACGCTTGCCAAGGCAAAGTAAATGCAATCACAAAAATGTTGCTTGTTCTTTAAATAAGTAGTCCAATTGTAAAATATGCTTCTCAAACATTATCTAATTTATTAAGATCGCTAGAAATAAGATGCTTTACTTTACTACCATAAATTACTTTTTTCAAGAGCTTAACTAAATTTTGTAGTCCGGCAGCACTGTCAAGCAGCTGATTGCCGGCAACGCTAGTGAAGCAATTTTACATAACGTTTGTTTTCAAAATAATAGTGCATTAAATTGTAAAAATGCTTCTCAAATATTGTTCAATTGCGATGAGAGCAGCTGGCTGCACATTGCGCACAACTCACATTCTGCCGGCACAACCGAAAGCTGTAAATCAACTCTCCTTTGTTGTTTCCCAACGTTTCTACAGCAACAATAAAAACAGTGCTATTGGAATTGTGGATTATGCTGCTGTCAAAAAATTGGAAAGCGAACCGCAAAAACTGCTAATTGATGTGCGTGAACCAGACGAACTGAAGGAAACTGGTCAAATCCCATCGAGCATTAACATTCCATTGGGCATCGTTAGCCAAGAGTTAGCTGTCAGCGATCATCTTTTCAAATCCAAGTATGGACGGAACAAACCCAAAAGCGACACGGAAATCATATTCCATTGCAAGATTGGAAGACGCAGCTTAAAGGCCGCAGAAGCTGCCGCCGCCTTGGGCTTCCAGAACGTCAAAAACTACGAAGGCTCTTGGCTCGACTGGGCAGAGCGCGAAGGATTGCCTAAGTAGACAAATCACTAGAGATTCAATTCAATTTAAATAAAATATAAAAATAGTGCTCTCACTTTTAGCTGAAATACTCAAAGCAAATACCAGTACCAAAAGAAATTGAATGAATCCAACAGTCTTGGAAATAAATATCATATAATTATTTTGTGCATTTAATACTTTTATTTGGAATATTAGTAACAATTATAACATAAATATGTTTAACAATTTCTTTGGTTATGAGATCCGAGTAACATAGCTGAATAATACTAATTAATATATGTACTACAATATTTTGTATTAATCTTTGGCTACTCTAGTTTAGTCCACCTCCTCGACAGTGGGTCCAGTGCTACTTCCAAAGCCCCCCGCCTGCTGGCCACAGTACGCCGCTTGGGCCTGAGCTTGGCCTCCGCCAGGTCCCTTTTGGTGCATCCGCGTCATGATGGGCAGGCAGAACTTTGTCAGCTCCTGCAGCTTGTAGTCGAACTCGTCCTTGTCGGCTGTCGTGTTGCTGTCCAGCCACTGGATGGTCTCCCTGCACTTGTCCAGGACACTGCTCTTGTCCGACTGGGAGATCCTCTCCCCTCCATGCTCGGCTGCCTCCTTGACGCCAAAGGCATAGCTCTCCAGCTGGTTGCGGGAAGCGACCCTCTGGCGGTGCTTCTCGTCCTCCTCGGCGTACATCTCGGCCTCGCTGAGCATGCGGTCAATGTCGGCTTGGGAGAGGCGTCCCTTGTCGTTCTTGATGGTTATGTTCTTAGCATTGCCTGTGCCCATCTCCCGGGCGGACACGTTGAGGATGCCATTGGCATCCAGGTCGAAGGTGACCTCCACCTTGGGAACTCCTCGAGGGGCTGGCGGTATCCCAGTCAGGTTGAAGGTGCCCAGCACATTGTCATCCTTGGTCATGGCACGCTCTCCCTCGAACACCTGGACAGTCACCGCGGGCTGGTTGTCCGCGTAGGTGGAGAACGTGTTCGACAGCTTGCAGGGAATCGTGGTGTTGCGCTCGATGAGCTTCGTCATCACTCCACCGGCTGTCTCGATGCCCAGGGACAGAGGAGTTACATCCACCAGGAGAACGTCTTTGATCTGGCTGCTCTGGTCTCCAGACAGAATGGCGGCCTGGATGGCGGCACCATAGGCCACCGCTTCATCGGGATTCACGGACAGGTTGAGGCTCTTGCCACTGAAGAAGTTCTGCAGGAGATTCTGCACCTTGGGAATACGCGTTGAGCCGCCGACCAAAACGATGTCCTGAATCTGTTGCTTGTCCATCTTGGCATCGTTCAAGGCCTTCTCCACGGGCTGCAGAGTGTTCCTGAACAGATCCCCACACAGCTCCTCGAACCGCGCCCGACTGATCCTCGTGTAGAAGTCGTGGCCATCGAACAGGGCATCGATCTCAATGCAAGCCTCTGTGCTGGAGGACAAGCTCCGCTTGGCCCGCTCAGCTGAAGTCCTCAGGCGGCGCAGTGCTCGAGGATTGGAGCGAAGGTCCTTCTTGTACTTGCGCAGAAACTCCTCTGCCAAGTGGGTGACCAGTCTGTTGTCAAAGTCCTCGCCTCCCAGATGCGTGTCTCCTGCCGTTGACCTCACCTCGAACATGGAGCCCTCGTCAATGGTCAGGATGGAGACGTCGAAGGTGCCGCCTCCCAGATCGAAGATGAGCACATTACGCTCTCCCTTGAGGTGCTTGTCCATTCCGTAGGCCAGAGCTGCAGCCGTGGGCTCGTTTATGATGCGGAGCACATTGAGGCCGGCAATTGCACCGGCATCTTTGGTCGCCTGACGCTGCGAATCGTTGAAATAGGCCGGGACTGTGATGACGGCATCTCTGATGGCGGAGCCCAGATACGCCTCGGCCGTCTCCTTCATCTTGGAGAGCACCATGGAGCTGATCTCCTCCGGGGAGAATCGCTTCTCCTCCCCCTTGAACTGCACACTTATCTTTGGCTTGCCACAGTCGTCGACCACTTTGAATGGCCAGTTCTTCATGTCGTCCTGAATCTTCTCATCGTCAAACTTGCGTCCAATCAAACGCTTCGCATCAAAGACGCTGTTCCTCGGATTCATGGCCACTTGATTCTTGGCCGCATCTCCCACCAATCGCTCCGACTCTGTGAATGCCACATAGCTGGGAGTCGTCCTGTTCCCCTGATCATTGGCTATGATGTCCACCTTGCCGTGCTGGAACACTCCAACGCACGAGTACGTGGTGCCCAAATCAATGCCAATTGCCGGCATTTCGAATATTCAACGGATTTCTTTTTGTTCCTTATGCAATCTGTGCTTGCAAATAATCGACGATTTGGCTATTTATTTTGTATTCACTTCTTTTGACTTTATTTAAATATTATGTATAATAATGCCTTAACGTTGTTTGTCAGTTGTTGTTGCTTCCACTTTGAGTGCTTGTTTTGAATTGAGACGAGGTTGAAATCCGCACCGCTATTTATACTCGGATGCAGTCACAGTAGTTTCCCCTCTCTGAGTGGATAGTTCGAGAGCATACCCACAGACAGTGTGGTGAAAGGAGAGAGGATTCCTTAGAAGAGCTTCGAATGTTCCATATACTAGGTGCGTGCGAGAGCGAGATGTACTAGGCACGGATCCAAATATTAACGACTGTTTACTCTTCAGTGTTGTCCAGCTTTCATTATTAGCAATTACTTAAATCGGCAAATCAGTAAAAGTATAAACAAAACTGACCTACGACAATTTCACAACTGTTGCGAACAACAATTTCCCCTTAATACTAACGTTTTTCAACATGCACTCATACGAGCGCATTCGTATGCCGCATACGTGGTGAAATTGACCTTGACCTTGCCCCCACCACTGTGCAAGTTGGAAATTCCCCATGGTGCAATGCAGTGTGTGCACGGCTGCCACAACTGGCGCTTTTGCGCCAAAACTAGCTCTTTTTTTCCTGTTGGCGAAATGGCACTTTTATTTTCAAATTGGCTCTTTCTTTCATTAGTTCAGATCAGTTATACTTTAGGATGAAATACATATGTATGTACATATTTATTTTTATTTAATTACACAATCACTAGATTAATATGAAAATGTGAAATACTTTGCAAATATGTGTTATAGCTATGTGTTTGTGAAGAAAGTTTTTTATTTAATTAAATGCAAAAATAATATGAGCTGGAAAAAAGTTTTGGCTCTTTTTGAGTGCATTTGGAAATTTTTTTATTTTTTTGGCTCAATCTGATTTTTTTAAGTGGCAGCCGTGAGTGTGAAGTGCAGTGCAGCCGTTTTAGCTATTTTATAGCTAAAACAAACTAGTTTGTAATATCAAAAGCGAGGAACAACTGAGAAAAAAAGCAAGTGAGCAGTATGGAACAACTAGCTAGGAATATATTCAATTATTCACTTTAAGCGTAGTACGCTCTAGCTGAAAACATTTTGGGTGCTCGAAATGTTCGATGTTCTGAAGTCCGGCCTTACAAACTTCAGTGTGACAGCATAATACCTAAAATCACTACAAAGTTGAGAGATTGTTGGTCTTATGATGCTGTGGTCACACTGTTCGTTAGCTGCGCACAACAAACAAATAAAATACATTGATAACAACAAAAAAGAGAAAATGGACCAGATGGACAGGATTACAGAAGTAGCAGTGACTAATACCCTAATTATTAAATTAAAAATTATTAATTATAAAAATTCCATCAAAATGTTTTTTTTCGGTCAAATCCCACAATATTGACCTCTGTTCCACCTCTTCAATAGGTCTAATTCGATCTTTGTGTTCCAAGATCTCAATTTGGCTCTTATTTTGCAGCTTGTTGGTTGCCATTTCTGTTCAAAAAGATTTCGACTAGTCGAAACACTGATTCAATCGATGTTTTGAAAGGTCAAAATAAAGCTGCCATCTGTTGACCAAACAGTGTTGTAAAACGCCAGAAAATATTCTGAGCTGCCCATCACGGCTGCCAACTGTGACCGTTAAAAAAAGCCAGATTTGAAATAGCAAATTTTGAAGAAATAATAAAAAAATTTGTTTGTGTTTTATAGCATTCTGTTATTTTATTTCTACCTTCTTTTCGTTCTTATATAGAAATAAAATAAAAGTTTGCTAAAAAACAGTACCATAATTTTATATTATTTCTTCGAAATTTGCTTATTAAAATCTGGCTTCTTTTAACGGTCACAGTTGGCAACCGTGCTGCCCATATTTAGGTACAGCGTACATAGGTTTAGAAATGGCCTTACATAAACATTTCGAGCATGTTTGCAACCCTTTTTTTAATATGGAGTTTTGGCCTTGCAAACATATTTTCGGCTAGAGCGTACTATGCTTTAGTGAGCAACTCTTTTTTTGTTCACTCATTCAAGAGCAGAGCAACTCTAAACTCTATTTCGCAAAGAAAGCTGTAAGCTGTAAATGCACAAATTTAAATATCATAAATATCATCAATTTTACACATTTTTGAAACGTAAAAACCATGGACACCAAGTAAGTTAGTTAAGTTCTAATTTGAGCAATTCATTAAGTCTTTTATAATTTAAAGGCAGATGGCAGTGCTAAAAACAATTTGTATTGATACAAATTTTACGGATTGTACGATCAAAGTAAATTCCGCAGAATTCAAGTGCCACAAAATCATCCTGTCGACTGGCTCGGAGTTCTTTCAGCGCATGTTCTTGGGCGATTTCAAGGAATCAACATTTCCTGAGATTCAACTGCACGATGTGACGCCGCTGATATTTAAAATATTTCGTGAATACATCTACACATACGATAGCAATATTCTTGGTAAATACGATATGGAAACCCTTAAGAGTGTGCTTAAATGCGGCCACATGTGGATGGCGCCATCCATAGTCACTGACTGTGCGAATATATTGGTTGCAAGGGCTAGAAATATGTCTGTTCCAGATCTGACAGTCCTTTTTGGTTTTGGTTATAAATACAAAAATGAAATTCTAATTCACGGAATATCCCAACGACTTAAAAAGTTCGAAATGCAAAATAATAACAATGTTTTCATGTTAGATGGTGATTGCTTTCAAAAATTTATTTCTTATTTCCCCGAAGAGACTCGTAAAAGACTAAGTATAAGTTACGTGGAATTCAATCAAATCGTAGAAGAAAACTCTGATGAAACAAACAGTTCATTAGAAGAAAACTCTGATGAAGAAATGAAAGATAATGAACAAGAAGATAATGAACGACACATTAACAATATAGAAAATGTAAAAGAATCAAAAAACTAAAAAAAAAAAACAAAATTATTTTAAAATATGAATTAAAATATAATTTTTGTATGTATTTTTCGCAAAAACGAAATCAGACCATTTAAGAATATCACATTATCAATCAGTAAAAATGAAAGCAATTTACATTGTATTTGAAGTTATCATGTAATATTTTCTTTTAATGAATAAAAGATGTTTTTCTGTTAAATCATAATATAAATATGCTATATGTTGAAATACTGGGGCGAAATTATTTTTTACAATTACACAGATTGCATAAATGAATATAAATACGAGTATTATGATTGAAACGCCAAATCAAGCTGACGATAATAATGAAAGCTGGACAACACTGAAGAGTAAACAGTCGTTAATATTTGGATCCGTGCCTAGTACATCTCGCTCTCGCACGCACCTAGTATATGGAACATTCGAAGCTCTTCTAAGGAATCCTCTCTCCTTTCACCACACTGTCTGTGGGTATGCTCTCGAACTATCCACTCAGAGAGGGGAAACTACTGTGACTGCATCAGAGTATAAATAGCGGTGCGGATTTCAACCTCGTCTCAATTCAAAACAAGCACTCAAAGTGGAAACACAACAACTGACAAACAACGTTAAAGCATTATTATGCATAATATTTAAATAAAGTCAAAAGAAGTGAATACAAAATAAATAGCCAAATCGTCGATTATTTGCAAGCACAGATTGCATAAGGGTCAAAAAGAAATCCGTTGAATATTCGAATATTCGCAATGCCGGCAATTGGCATTGATTTGGGCACCACGTACTCGTGCGTTGGAGTGTTCCAGCACGGCAAGGTGGACATCATAGCCAATGATCAGGGGAACAGGACGACTCCCAGCTATGTGGCATTCACAGAGTCGGAGCGATTGGTGGGAGATGCGGCCAAGAATCAAGTGGCCATGAATCCGAGGAACAGCGTCTTTGATGCGAAGCGTTTGATTGGACGCAAGTTTGACGATGAGAAGATTCAGGACGACATGAAGAACTGGCCATTCAAAGTGGTCGACGACTGTGGCAAGCCAAAGATAAGTGTGCAGTTCAAGGGGGAGGAGAAGCGATTCTCCCCGGAGGAGATCAGCTCCATGGTGCTCTCCAAGATGAAGGAGACGGCCGAGGCGTATCTGGGCTCCGCCATCAGAGATGCCGTCATCACAGTCCCGGCCTATTTCAACGATTCGCAGCGTCAGGCGACCAAAGATGCCGGTGCAATTGCCGGTCTCAATGTGCTCCGCATCATAAATGAGCCCACGGCTGCAGCTCTGGCCTACGGAATGGACAAGCACCTCAAGGGAGAGCGTAATGTGCTCATATTCGATCTGGGAGGCGGCACCTTCGATGTCTCCATCCTGACCATTGACGAGGGCTCCATGTTCGAGGTGAGGTCAACGGCAGGAGACACGCATCTGGGAGGCGAGGACTTTGACAACAGACTGGTCACCCACTTGGCAGAGGAGTTTCTGCGCAAGTACAAGAAGGACCTTCGCTCCAATCCTCGAGCACTGCGCCGCCTGAGGACTTCAGCTGAGCGGGCCAAGCGGAGCTTGTCCTCCAGCACAGAGGCTTGCATTGAGATCGATGCCCTGTTCGATGGCCACGACTTCTACACGAGGATCAGTCGGGCGCGGTTCGAGGAGCTGTGTGGGGATCTGTTCAGGAACACTCTGCAGCCCGTGGAGAAGGCCTTGAACGATGCCAAGATGGACAAGCAACAGATTCAGGACATCGTTTTGGTCGGCGGCTCAACGCGTATTCCCAAGGTGCAGAATCTCCTGCAGAACTTCTTCAGTGGCAAGAGCCTCAACCTGTCCGTGAATCCCGATGAAGCGGTGGCCTATGGTGCCGCCATCCAGGCCGCCATTCTGTCTGGAGACCAGAGCAGCCAGATCAAAGACGTTCTCCTGGTGGATGTAACTCCTCTGTCCCTGGGCATCGAGACAGCCGGTGGAGTGATGACGAAGCTCATCGAGCGCAACACCACGATTCCCTGCAAGCTGTCGAACACGTTCTCCACCTACGCGGACAACCAGCCCGCGGTGACTGTCCAGGTGTTCGAGGGAGAGCGTGCCATGACCAAGGATGACAATGTGCTGGGCACCTTCAACCTGACTGGGATACCGCCAGCCCCTCGAGGAGTTCCCAAGGTGGAGGTCACCTTCGACCTGGATGCCAATGGCATCCTCAACGTGTCCGCCCGGGAGATGGGCACAGGCAATGCTAAGAACATAACCATCAAGAACGACAAGGGACGCCTCTCCCAAGCCGACATTGACCGCATGCTCAGCGAGGCCGAGATGTACGCCGAGGAGGACGAGAAGCACCGCCAGAGGGTCGCTTCCCGCAACCAGCTGGAGAGCTATGCCTTTGGCGTCAAGGAGGCAGCCGAGCATGGAGGGGAGAGGATCTCCCAGTCGGACAAGAGCAGTGTCCTGGACAAGTGCAGGGAGACCATCCAGTGGCTGGACAGCAACACGACAGCCGACAAGGACGAGTTCGACTACAAACTGCAGGAGCTGACAAAGTTCTGCCTGCCCATCATGACCCGGATGCACCAAAAGGGACCTGGCGGAGGCCAAGCTCAGGCTCAAGCGGCGTACTGTGGCCAGCAGGCGGGGGGCTTTGGAAGTAGCACTGGACCCACCGTCGAGGAGGTGGACTAAACTAGAGTAGCCAAAGATTAATACAAAATATTGTAGTACATATTTTAATTAGTATTATTCAGCTATATTACTCGGATCTCATAACCAAAGAAATTGTTAAATATATTTATGCTAAAATTGTTGCTAATATTCCAAATAAAAGTATTAAATGCATATGCATTATTGGATGTTATTCTTTATCATTACTTTCCAATTCCTTCAATAGTTTTTTCCATTCAATCCGATTCTTTTTTTCCAATTCCATCAATTGCTTTTTCCAATCAACCCAAGAGCCTTCATATATCCAGACATTGCTGTATCCAAGTTCTATGGCTTTTTCCGCTGATTTCCGAGCTCGTTTACCTGAGCGACAGGTAAATATTAATTGCGTGCTTGTTGTGGGCTTGCTACGACCAAATTGAGCACTGAACTCGGTGCTGCTAGTGGAGGGACCCAGTTTTTTGTACAAATTATCTAATGGAATGTTGATGCTGCCGGGAATTCTTCCAGTTTCTTTGATCTCCTTTTCGGTTCTTACGTCGATGAGCAACTTGTCGGTTTCTTTTTCGATTTTCTTAATAAAACTAAAGTCAACACGGCCAATTTTTGGCACATTTGCGGCGTAGGCTTTACATAACCAACTTTTATTGCTTGCAGTTAAAATGTTTCTATGAATATAACAAAAAATTGATTTTGACATGTTTGAATTTAATTTTTGTTTTGTAACTGTTTTGTTTTTAGTTGTCAGCTGTGTCAACAGAGTTGCCAAGTTATCATCAAAATCACTCAAACGCTTTTCGATAATTTCGATAGCTGGTGGTGGCTGGTCGATAATGTTACCGAACTTAGTGAATGGCAATACGAAAACGAAGCTTCTTCTTGACTGTCGCAAAAAAAACATTTAGAATAATTTTCAAGAGTTTGTTGATTTGCTTGCTTATTTAAAGTGAAAACTTAGAGATGGTTGAAGATGATGAGGAAATACAGCCACATAGAGCGCAGGTACCAACAAGGCGTAGTACAGATGAGGTGGCTGCGTTTCTTCAATTCATTGAGATGGAAAACTTCAAGTCCTATCGCGGCCACATTGTTGTTGGTCCCTTAAAGCAGTTTAATGCTGTTATTGGACCCAATGGCTCGGGTAAATCCAATTTCATGGACGCCATCAGTTTTGTGATGGGTGAAAAGACCTCCAGCCTGCGTGTGAAGCGTCTAAATGATCTCATACATGGCTCTTCCATTGGAAAGCCAGTGGCGCGCAGTTGCTACGTGACGGCGAAATTCATTTTGGACGGCGAGCGAAATATGGACTTCCAGCGCGCTGTCATAAGCGGCTCCTCCGAGTATCGCATTAATGGAGAGGTAAGCTGACGACTACAGTATGGTCAAGTACCTGTTTAATAAAAACCAATAATTTTATACCATTTGTTTCCAGAGCGTCTCAAGCAATACTTACTTGAATAAGCTGGAAAAACTGGGCATCAATGTGAAGGCAAAGAATTTTCTTGTTTTCCAAGGTGCTGTGGAAAACATTGCCATGAAGACGCCCAAAGAACGAACTGCGCTTTTTGAAGAAATTAGCGGGTAATTCCGATTTACAATTTGTATAATTTATGAATAAATTTAATAGATGTATTTGATTTCAGCTCTGGTTTGTTGAAGGATGACTACAACCGCCTCAAGCAGGAGATGATTGTGGCGGAGGAGGAGACACAGTTTACCTACCAGAAGAAAAAGGGCATTGCCGCCGAGCGCAAGGAGGCGAAGCACGAGAAAATGGAAGCCGAGCGATACACAAGATTGCAGGATGAATATGTAAGAGAACCGCCAATTACAAAGTATATGACTCCATAAAGTTGTCTGTCTGACTATCCACCTGTATGAATGCCTAGATCCCAGAGAGCATAATATCTAGAGGAACTGTATGGGGCACACAGTCTTCTATAAAATCCACATAAACTTTGTTTCAAAAATGTTTCTAATTTATTTATTTATTTGTATTAACTTACATCATAGCGATACATGGATTTCCTTATAAATTAATGCACAATTAGTTTTGTAGGCAAATCTTTGACATTTCAATTTATTTCATTTCGGTCTTTAAGTTATTAATTTCATTTATGAATGAAGTCTATTTCGATACTTATATACTACATTATATTATTACTGTTGCTAATTAATTGTAATCCTGGACTTACATTGCAGAACGAGAAACAAGTGGAGTATCAATTGTTTCGTCTATTTCACGTTGAGAAGGACATACAGAAGTACAATGCGGACCTGGAGGTGAAGCAACAGGAGCTGAAAGCTGTCGAGCAGCGCAAGGAGGCAGCTGACGAGATACTGCGTGAAAAGAAGAAGGATGCGGGCAAAATAACACGAGATTTGGCTAAAATCGATCAAGAGATTCGTGAATTTGAGACGCAATTGAACAAGCGTCGTCCATTGTACATCAAAGCCAAGGAGAAGGTGGCGCATTGCAAAAAGAAGCTGGTGTCGTTGCAGAAAACGCTTGAGACAGCACGAGAGGCGGACAATGCCCATCAGCAGGACATTCAGAAGCTGGAGAAGCAACTGAGCGATGTGGAAGTGCTGAAGAAACGTTTCGAGGATGAGATTGAGAACGAATCGCAGCGACGTGGCAAAAGCGTCAACATGGAGGAGGGACTCGTCCAGGAATACGATCGTCTGAAGCAGGAGGCCGAAGCCACCGCCACACAGTATCGCTCCGAGTTGGACTCGGTGAATCGAGAGCAAAAGTCCGAGCAGGACATGCTCGATGGTGAAACGAATCGGCGGGCATCTGTCGAGGAATCCTACAAGAAGTTGTCCCTGCAACGTGAGGAGGCCGTCAAGCGACGCGACAAGCTTATGGATCACATTAAATCCTCTCAGGCAGCACTCGAGGAACAGAACCGCATCAAGGACGAGCTGCGTCGCGATGTGGGCAGCTCCAAGGAGAAGATTGCCGAGAAGCAGCGTGAGCTGGAGAATGTACGCGACCAATTGGGCGATGCCAAGAGCGACAAGCACGAGGATGCAAGACGCAAAAAGAAACAGGAAGTGGTCGAGCTGTTCAAGAAACAGGTGCCGGGTGTCTACGACCGCATGATCAACATGTGCCAGCCCACGCACAAGCGATACAACGTGGCCGTCACCAAGGTCCTGGGCAAATTCATGGAGGCCATCATCGTGGACACCGAGAAAACAGCTCGTCATTGCATTCAGGTAGGATTACATGTTGTGATTACATTGATTTATTGAACATAGATTACATTTTTATGCACATCTGTTATTTGCAGATCTTGAAGGAACAAATGCTGGAGGTGGAGACGTTTCTGCCCCTGGACTACTTGCAAGTGAAGCCATTGAAGGAACGTCTGCGCAACATCAGCGATCCGCGCAATGTGCGATTGGTCTTTGATGTGCTCAAGTTCGAGCCGCAGGAGATTGAGCGCGCTGTCCTCTTTGCCACTGGCAATGCCTTGGTCTGCGAAACGCCAGAGGATGCCATGAAGGTGGCCTACGAGATCGATCGATCACGCTTCGATGCCCTGGCACTAGATGGCACATTCTATCAAAAGTCCGGTCTCATCTCTGGCGGCAGTCACGATTTGGCGCGCAAGGCGAAGCGATGGGACGAAAAGCACATGGCTCAGCTCAAGATGCAGAAGGAGCGGCTCAACGAGGAGCTCAAGGAGCTGGTCAAGAAGTCACGCAAGCAGAGCGAGCTGGCAACTGTCGAGTCGCAGATAAAGGGCTTGGAGAATCGCCTCAAGTACAGCATGGTGGATTTGGAATCATCGAAAAAGTCGATTGGCCAATACGATAATCAGTTGAAGCAAGTGCAGACACAGCTGGATGACTTTGGGGTGAGTTATTTCACACTTTATACATCAACATCAACATGTCATTTACTTTTCCGTCTTGATTTATAGCCCAAGATTAGCGAGATTGAGCGCCGGATGCAAGATCGCGAGGAGCACATACAGGAGATCAAGGAGAACATGAACAATGTGGAGGACAAAGTGTTTGCCGCCTTCTGTCATCGCCTGGGCGTGAAGAACATTCGGCAGTACGAGGAGCGTGAGCTCGTCATGCAACAGGAGCGGGCACGAAAGCGAGCTGAATTCGAGCAGCAAATCGATGGGATCAACAATCAGCTGGACTTTGAAAAGCAAAAAGACACGCGAAGTGAGTTGGAGCATCATAATCTAAATTACAAATACATATATATTTACTTTACTTTACTTGTACAATTTATAGAGAACGTTGGGCGCTGGGAGCGCAGCGTGCAGGATGAGGAAGATGCCTTGGAGGGCTTGAAGATCGCAGAGGCGCGTTACTTGAAGGAAATGGATGAGGAGAAGGAAAAAATGGAAAAGTTTAAGCAGGAGAAGCAAGCCAAGAAGCAGGCAGTCGATGACATGGAAGAGGACATTTCCAAGGCACGTCGGGACGTTGCTAACTTGGCCAAAGAAATACACAATGTGGGCAGCCAAATGTCATCATCAGAGTCCAAAATCGAAGCCAAGAAAAACGAGCGACAAAACATTTTGCTGCAGGCCAAGGTACGAGTATAGGGTAGAAATATGTATGTAATTTTAATTGCATTTAAATATTGTTTTCTTAATCCAAAGACGGACTGCATTGTGGTTCCCTTGCTGCGCGGTTCCCTCGATGATGCAGTGCGTCAGAGTGATGTGGACAGCACCGAGCCATCGACTTCAATGATGAACGATAATCTGTGAGCCATATATAATTATACTTACTTAAATTGTATATAACTAATATCTAATAACATAAACCATTGCAGCATCGAAGTGGACTATCGATCGTTGCCTCGGGAGTTGTGCAAGCTGAAGGACGACTCTGCGTTCAAGAAAACGAATGAGCAGCTGATGAAGGATCTGCAAAGTAAACTGGATGTTCTGGAGCGCATTCAGACGCCGAATATGAAGGCAATGCAGAAACTGGATCTGGTCACGGAGAAGGTGCAGTCGACAAACGAAGAGTTTGAGAACGCTCGACGAAAGGCCAAAAAGGCCAAGGCGGCATTCGAGAAAGTTAAGAACGAGCGTTCGTCACGCTTCGTACAGTGCTGTCAACACATTTCCGATGCCATCGATGGCATCTACAAGAAGCTGGCGCGCAATGAGGCGGCCCAGGCATACATTGGTCCCGATAATCCCGAGGAGCCGTATTTGGATGGCATCAACTACAATTGTGTCGCACCCGGCAAACGTTTCCAGCCCATGAGCAATTTGAGTGGCGGTGAGAAAACAATTGCAGCTCTCGCTTTGCTCTTCTCCACACACAGGTGAGATAATATAAAGAAAAAAGTAAATTTATGATTATTTAATTTATAATTGTCTATTTGCTTAGCTATCATCCTGCGCCGTTCTTTGTGCTTGACGAGATCGATGCCGCTTTGGACAACACAAACATTGGCAAAGTCGCCTCCTACATTAGAGATCACACCACAAACTTGCAGACGATTGTCATATCCTTGAAGGAGGAGTTCTATGGCCACGCTGATGCGCTGGTCGGCATCACACCGGCGGTAGGCTTTAAATATCTGTATTCATTTATATACATTTATTAAAATTGTTTCCTTATCTCGCAGGAAGGCGATTGTCTCATTTCCAACGTCTACATTATTGATCTGACCTGCTACGAGGATAAATAATGAACATTCAAATTGACGTGCATCAGAATACAGCATTAGTTTTATTTCATAAGCTCAATTCAATTTCCAATTAATAAAATATGTTTTTGACCCAGTTTCATTATGACTATTTTTATTCAAATATCCTTCCATCAGTTTCCTCTATCGATCGGAAACCTAATATTATAGGGTCATCTGAAAATCAAAGACTTGGAAAATTGCAGCCTCAAGTCAACGGAAAACAGGCGTAAAACCGAAAATCCCTAATATCTCGGAAAGTACAAGGACGATCTCAATGTCCTTTGGCCAGTTGGTAGCCCCAACTGAAGGGATTTTTTTGACCCTACTTTGAACCATATCCTTCAAAGGACTCCGAAGTTATAGCCAGTTTTCTGTATGCCAAAAAGTCCTTGTAACTCGGCTGTTTAAAGGACGATCAAGGATTTGAAAACGGTTTTTAAGCTCTTATATTGTTACCCATCGTTGTGCAAAAGGACATCAAAATCGTCCTTAAAATGACCGAGATATGACGTTTTTTATGTTTTTGGGCCACTTTTTGCATGCCTCCCCCTTGCAAAAATACGAAGCATTTTTTTAGTAAAATCCTAGAAATCCTTGAATGCCATTCGATGGTTCTGCCAAGTGTGCCCACAAAATTGCATTAATTGCTTAAATCAAAAAGTACATTCAAAGTTGTCCCAAGAACAATAATTTTATTTAAAATATTTTCTGCAACTTTAATAGTTTTCCTTTATGTTTTGGTTGTACTGTACTGGAAGTTCATTTTGTTGTGTGGGCAAACTTGTATGTGTTGGTGATTGTGGATCTGTATGTATGTATATGTAAAACAACTGGAGTTTTTTTTGTTTCAATATTTTGTTATTTTTTTTCTTTTTTTTTCTTCATGTAAAAAACTTGTATTTCTTGCTGAACAAAAACAAACAATTTGATTATTAAGTTTCATGTTTTATCATAAATTTTAAAATAATCATCATTTCAAACAGATAAATATAGATAGTCACTAGCTGATGTTTTACAATTTCCATCGATCTATCGATTGTTTTTTAGTGAATTTATTAAATGTACATTATGCTTGATTTTAATATGAGTTTTGAAAAGGCTGCAACTGGTTTTAAATTGATGGATGTGAGGAGAGGGGATACAGAGTGGGAATTGGAAGAGTCAAAAATAATTACATTATATATTTTAAGTATAATTAATTAATAGGGAAATGGCCAATTGGGGTTTTTGTAGTCAGATTCGATTGTTCGCTTATAAACATTTTAATTGGGGAATGGCTAATGTAAACTTTATACATACAAACTAAAATATTTATGGCGTTTCATATATACAACTCACTTTGTAAAATGCTTTTTCTTGTTTTTGAAAATACAAAGATTTTTGTCTTATTAGCGCTTAAATATATTTAACTGTTTTGTCTTGGGGATAGGGGAGGGGGGAGCTTTCATTAGTTAGTTTATCCTCATCCTCAGCATCAATATAATAAAAAATATTGTTGTTCATTATTATCAGCGGCTGATGTCCGTTTGTTGTTGTTTGTGCTTGCTATTGTTGTTGTTGTTGCTATTGTTGTTTGTATGATTGTTGTTGCTGCTGTTGTTGCTCCTGTCGCTTGTGTCTAACTCATCTGTTTGTTGATTAATTATTGTTTTCGCTTTTGTTGCTTTGTGTTTGTAGTTATTCACTGAATTTCAGCTTTTCAATGCGCCTTTATTACTGCAAAAAATAAAAGAAAAATTTAATTTATTTTTCAGCTTATTATTTTTTTTAATTAACAATATATTCTTATAAATACAATATAAAAAAGCCAATTAATGGTTTGGTATTATAATTATCCAGCAAAATTGAAATTCCTTTTATCAAAGCTGCCAAGTTTGCATATTCTTTCAAATATGTTGATTTTGAAATGGTTTGTTCTTATTTAGAATATGATAACATCTGTGGGGTCTATAGGCAGTGAATACTGTACTCATTTTAATCGTATCATTCGGAACTAGTTATATTAAAGGACTCGGCAAATTGAAAAAAAAAACGAGCAACTATTATATTTTAAACTGAGGTCGCAATTAACTAACAACAAAGCTCAGCTAAAGAACTAAAAAAATGAAAAAATAAAAATAAAATGTTTTAAGCTCGAGAAAATAGAAAACAGAATTTCTGATTCAGATAAAACAAACTGATGAGTGATTTGTTCATTAATTGTTATGATCATGACATTTCATCGCAGCCAGATATCGATTTGCCGGCTAGCTATCGCCATTTCGATACTTTTGTGTCGACTCCCTAATCATACCAAGGTGTATTTACTATGCAGGTGACGTCTTCACCACAGCTGCTCTCTTTCGAGGGTCTAAGCGCTTGTCCGTATGCCTCAGTGTTGCCAATTTGTCCTTTTTGCGGACAGATTTGTCCGTTTTGGAACTGCGATTTCCGGGAAAGTTTTTAAACAGCCCCTATCCGGAAAAAATGCCTTTTAAGACTGCGATTTCTGGACAAATTTGTAAACGTCCCCTATTCGGAAAATGTTTTTTTTTAAATTTATTTTACTTTATTATTTATTTATTCATTTTTCATTGTTCTAAGCCGCTCATAGAATTTATCAAATACATATATGCGTCATTTAATGTATTAATTTTTGGATCGTCAAATATCTTTGAATTTAAAATAGCAATTATGAATTTTCTGTGGAAAATATTTTACTGGCTAATAATATTTCGTTTAATACTTTCAATATTGTAGAAATTTTTTAAGATTTGAAAATTTTTTTTAAATATTATTATAAATAAACATTGTTTGTCCAGATTTTTTGTCCTTAAAAATAAAATCTGTCCGTTTTCTGTCTTTTTGTTTGGCTTAACCGGCCTTTTTTTGTGTAGAGGCATTGGCAACACTGACCCTCAACACATTGGACCAAGTCACCTTTATATAAATACACCTTGATCCATACTATCCTAAGTTTTAAATGTTTTGGTCGACGCTGATTGGCTATGCTGTTTCCACCAGTTCTGCCTGCTGCCCATAGGTGGCGTTGGCAACAGCTACGATAATATCGATAGCTTCATCAATTGAACAACGATGTGTGACTCTATTAGAATTAGATAATGTGCGTTTTAATACTTACATTGAAACGTATTTAAGGCTATCACAGTGTATCTTATACTCCATTGCCGTTGTCGAAGGTATATTTAATATCCTGCGTAACGTATCACGGATACGCGTTGTACTGGTCATATCAGTGGCAGTTCTGTTCCATACTGATAAACTATCCTCCTGCACATACGAAAATAAAACATATATTATTACAAATTCATAAATATATATTGGTTAAATCACAAGTTCCTTGAGAGAGCATCTGTAAGCCATTAGCGCACGCCTTAAAGTTTGAGAGCATTGAAAGTTGGTTTTCTTTTTCGTTTAATAATTTTTATTTCTTCAATCAATTTAAGTAAATCATTTTCATCAATGTCTGATCAATTGAAAATGTAATCATGAAAATTAAAAGACAATCCAACTAAATAGCACAACAAAGGCGAAAAACAATTTCGTTACATCTTAAATATAAATGTTCGTTTTGTTTTTTAAATGGATTTATCGGTATCGGTATCGGGTCTATCGGTTATCGCACTTGAAATTTGTTGACTCGTTTTCGTTTCCGTTTATTTTAATTTATTTTTTTTCTTGTTTTCACTTTTTATAATAATTATAATTATAATTATGCATGTATATAAGACTAACACTTAATTGTAATGTTTAATTTTTGTTTTCATTTTGTTTTTTCTTCTTTGTTTTTTCATTTACTCTTCAATAATTAACTAAATTTTCTAAAGAAGGGAAAAATATATGTAGATGCAAGTATGTTTTGTTTTTATGTTGAAATATAAACTTTTACACGGCTCTTTTCTGACTTTTATTTAGATATATGTATATATTATTTTTTAGCATTTAAACATGTTTATTTTTTTGTTTTTTGTTTTTTAAATTTTAATTTTAACTTTTATGAGTATTTGCTCAAAAACTTGACTTGAACCGTTTATAATTTTTTGTTTTTGTTTTCTTGCTTGTTTATATATAATAATAATTTATAATAAATACAGTTTTAAGTTTCTTTTGAAGTTTTGATTTTTTTAATGTTTTAGGAGTGTGTGTATGTGTGTGTGTGTGTGTGTGCACGCAAACTAAATGATTTTCTCTCGCTTTTTTGTATTGTTCGTTATTGATTTATGTTGTATATTTATTTATGCATATAATAATTGTTTGAATTTTATGTATGTTTTAAACGCTTTTCAATTGCACATTGATATTTCAATATTTTGTAAATATTAAATATATTTTACTCTTTGCAATTCGATTTATTTGGACTAATTATTATATATATTAGTATGTACATATGTATGTATATATGTAACTTTAATTAAAATATATGCTCAAGTTACATTTTTCTGTTAAACATGTTTTCAGTATTATTATTGCTTTTTGAATATACATACATATATATACATTAGGGTGTCCCTTATTTGGTCAAAGTCAATATTTTTAAACGCATACGGGCTAGTTCTGTTCATTAGGTCCTAAAGCACTCAGAAATAAATTTTTACCTAAATCGGAGTATGATAACCCGTGCCGACTTGGATCGGAAAATTTCAAAATTATATGGGACAAAAAAAAATTTTATTTTTTTTTTGTAATTTTTTATTTTTTTATTTTGTTTATTAGGTCCTAAAGAACTCAAAACCAAGTTTTCACCTTGATCGGAGTCCGATAACCCATTCAAATTTGCATCGAAACATGAAAAAACAGTATTTTAACACTGATTATACATTTTTCGATGGTTTTTCATGTTTCGATGCAAATTTGAATGGGTTATCGGACTCCGATCAAGGTGAAAACTTGGTTTTGAGTTCTTTAGGACCTAATAAACAAAATAAAAAAATAAAAAATTACAAAAAAAAAAAAAATTTATATTTTGTCCCATATAATTTTGAAATTTTCCGATCCAAGTCGGCACGGGTTATCATACTCCGATTTAGGTAAAAATTTATTTCTGAGTGCTTTAGGACCTAATGAACAGAACTAGCCCGTATGCGTTTAAAAATATTGACTTTGACCAAATAAGGGACACCCTAATATACATACATGGGTATATATGTATGTGTGTGTGATTCCCACCATTCATTTTTTATTTATTTATGATTTGCATGTGTGTTTGTGTGCGCTTGTGTCGTTGTGTGTGTATGTGTGTGTGTGTATTTTATTGCCGTCGTTTTTTGTTTTTTTGTTGTTATTTTTTGCCGTTTTGTTGATTGCTGTCTGAGTGTTTCAAATGCTTCGATATGCCTGAAATTATTGTTGGAGTAACTGTCCCCAAAATGCACTCTCGCATTACATTGGGCGAACACATCATCATCATTATCATCATCATCATTATCATTATCATCATCATCATCATCATTGTATTGCGTGCGTTTCAAAATCTGGTCACAAGCCAAGAATTCAAATCCAACTTGGAATCTCATCTCAACATGTAAGCAGTTTTTATTTGATTAATTCATTAATTTATTCATGTTTAACTATTGTTTAATTGTGGCTTAATATTTTGCTGAATTTTATTCAATTTTAAAGTACACAATTTAACGAGTCTGCAACAAATTGGGGTATTTCTTTTTTGAAACTCGCATTTTTATGCATTTCTTTTCAATACATAATAATATAATTTTTTTTTAAATATTATATTTATATGCATGTATTTTATATTTATGTATATATATTTATATTAAAATTCTAATTTTTATTAATTGAACTTCTGCGCTTAAATTGTTGTTGTTTTTCCTTTTTCTTAAGTTTGTGTGAAAAATTCTATTAATTAATAATATATAATTTAGTAATTTGTACAATTTGTTGACGATAAAAGCAAATAAAAACCACATAGAGAAATAATTGTACCAAAAATATATATAACATACTTATATATTTTGAAGTTTGTTTATTGCGAAATTGAAACTTATGCTAAATAACTAAGATAACATTATCGATTATAATATAAATAACAAAAACTAATCGAAACTAATAATTAATTATTAGGCGCGCCAAAAATGTTTGAGCGTGGCAGAATAAATAAAAAACACACAAGCTAAAAATTGTTAACAAATCGTTATCGTTTTCGTTTTTCCTCCTTCTTCAAGTTTTCTTCGTTTTTTGTTTTGTGAAAGTGGAAGAAATGCGATTTAATTAAAATATTGAAATTATTAGTATATATAAGCTGTTTACATTAAACATTCCATATATATATATTTTAAATTTGTTTTGTTTTCAATAGTTTTCGGTTCAGAAGAAATCGTCGAGTCGAGTGCATGAAGAATAAGAATAATCCTTATAAACGACACTGAATCGCGTCATTTCTTATAGAGTATAGAAAGTTAAATACACACACATCTGTAATTAATGTAACTAAATTCAAAAACATTGCAAATTTATTAATCATCAATTTCAATTCATGTCGTCGAACTAATTGCTGTTTTTCTTGTTGTTGCTACACACATTTCGTATGTTAATTTATTTATATATATATATTTCTTCTGTTTATCTAAATTTTCTAATATTTCGCACAACATTTACATTACCTTTTTTATTAATAGCAAGCTAAATTTTGAAAAAATTTACAATTCTAGTTTCGGATTCGACAATTTCTTTCGGTTTTAAGTTTTAATTTCTGTTTAAGTAGAAAAACGCATTTCAAATATTTGTTTATATTGTTTTATATTTATATATATATATGTATATGTACGTAATATTAAATTTTAATTCAAAAATCTACTTAATAAAATTTTGTTTGTTTTTTTTTTATCATCATTTTGTTGGTTAACATTTTGTTTAAATTGTTTTTTGTTTTTTGTTTTTTTTTAGCTATCTTTATATAATTTTTTATTTGTTTTTACGTTTTTTTTTTCTTCTGTTTTGCTTTTTGTTTATTATTTATATATTATATGTATAACATCACATTATAATAATTACTAATTAATAGTTTTTATTTCTTTATTTGTATTTTTATTTTATGCATTTCTCTTGCTTCTTACAAATTCTGTTCTCAATTATAAATTTAGTTAATGCACAAATACTAAATGTCGTAATAAATATTCTTAATTTGTTTTCTTGTTATTTAAGATTTGAAAAAACGTAGAATTTTGTTGCTAAGAGTTGTTGTTGTTGTTGCTGTAGATTTACAAGAGCTTTTATAATAATTATAATGACTATTTACATGTTAAAAACATAACAAAAAACAACAAATTTAGTTGGAAAATGTGAAATGGGAAATTGCAAAACACGTGCAACCGTCTAAATGTGATTACAACAACAATATAGTTACAAAATTAAATTAGTCTCGGGGCCTTCTGGTCTTCTTTATCTGTTAGCCATGGCCCAAAACGGACTCGCTGTCTCTGTCTAACATTTTGCGTTCATTTGCAGCAAATAAACTTGACTCAATTTAATTTAGTCAAGTCAGTTGCTGATTGCAGAGACATTCGTGTTGTTGTTGTTGCTGCCTGCGTGGGCGGTGTGGGTGTGCGAGTGGGCGTGGCTCGCTATTAATTTATTCTCCAGCTACGCGTTAATTAGTCCTGCTGCCAACTTCGGTTCCAGTTGCCGCTTCTGCCACCTGAAGCAGCTACGTGACCTTTCTTTCCACCAACCTCTTCCTCTCCTTCTTCTCCATCTGCACTCCATTCTCTTTTGTTGCTGTTGCCTTTTTGCCTTTCCCTTTTTGTTGTGTTTAGTCGGTTTTTCATCTGCAAGCGAAAGATATGAATAAAATAAATGAATTTACTTCGTTTTACAATTTTTTTGTCCTCTTCATAAATGTGAATTTTCATTATTTTGTTGGCTGCACTTTTCGCACGTTCTCTCAAAATCGTAGAGTTGGCCAAGAACAAAACTAACTGCAGGCCATAAAACAAAGTACGTGGCTAACACGTACGTAATGAGGGCAGGAGGGGAAAGGGTTATAAGGGGGAGGAGGCGACAAACGAGCACCGGAAACGGAATTATCAATGTGGCCAAGACTGTGACACTGTGTGTATGTTTGTGTGTGTGTGTGAGTGTATCCAAATGGGTCAAGCAACAGGATATCGCACTCATGTTCTTGCTCCCTCCTCTCCTCCTCACCTACTTCTTCCTCAACTTTCTTCTCACTCGCTCTCTCTCTCTCTCATTCTTTGGCTTCCTTTTCTCTGTCTTTGATGTGGCAATGCAAGTGTGTGTGTGTGCGTGTGTGTGTGTGTGTGTGTGTGTGTGTAGTGACGGCAACCGTGGCATTGTCATATGCTGAAGGCCAGCCAGTATCGTTCTTAATAGCTATAGAGGTCGCATACCCTGCACTATACACTTCATGGGGCATATTAGCTTAGGTAAAACTTTTGAAACAGAAAAAAAAAAATATTAAAGAAATTTTAAATCAACGGACTAAATGCATAAATTAAGTAGTGAATCAATCAATCACAGCATATCAATTACATATTCAATACATCAGCAAATTATTTTAAAAAAACTATAGATAATATTGAATTTTAACTTCTTGAGTCATTATTGACTCACTACTAACCAAAATAAAAGGTACACTCTTTTTTTTTACCATAACAGCTATTGTAAGTCAAGTCTTCATATTTGAAAAAATAAATTTGGAAAGGTCATTTAAATTCCGTTTGAATGATGCAAAACTTTCCTTAACCCATTAAGTACCCATTGAAAATTTCGACATTATGTAAATGTCTGCTTTACAATTTTCTTCAAACAGTTCTGGGAGTGACAGCAAACAAAAATTTTCAAAAATCTTTTCGCTAATATTTTTTATAATTTTTTGAAAATTGCTTAAAAGGCACTTAATGTATGAAAATGACGAATGAATAAGCAAATTAGAAGACTTTCTAGACAAACGTGTACTTATTATTTTTTTTTTTTTAAATTTAGATTCTTAGACTTTCAATTCAAGCGTTGAAAATATATGTTTTAAATGCAGTTTTTTTTTTTTTGATTTCTAGTAAAAGCTTGAAAAATTCAATCAGAGATATTACAGAAATCCAAACTAACTAAAAGTGTATGGTATGTAAAGATGAGACGGTTCTGGGCTGGTACCACGACCGTCATTTTTATTTTTTTATATATAGGGTATTTTAAAGTCGACTATGCCAAACCACTGGATGCTTGCAGTGTTTCTGTGCGTATCTCAAGTGGTTCTCAGACTCACACACGCACACACATGGTGATACATATCAGAACGAACGCGTGTTAGAATTTTCATCAATGGCTTTAGCGAATTTTGCCATTTATTTAATTTGCTTTTGCTTTTGCCGTTGGCCAGGCCAGAAGGCGTTGCAAATACACCGACAACGACATCGAGGAGATGACATCAGCTGTTGCTATGCTCCGTTTCTCTGCTGTCTGTCTGTCTGTCTGTCGCACTTTGCGTCATCAGACGAGACGCCGACAACGATAATAACAATTTGGTATTTAGCTGGAATTTCAAGTTTAAGCGAAGCCCACGCACCACAGCCATAAACCCACGCTAGTGACAACACGAGTGGGCTAAAAGTAGAACAACAATTGAGTGCATGCCAATGCATCCATCCTTCATCCTGCACATGCCACAAATTGTAGCCCATTACGATTTGCATAAAACGTGGGAGAAACTGGACGTTATGATGTCACACACACAATCACACACACATATACTTATATGTATAATGGATCTTACTATTTCATTCTTTTATTTTGATAACATGTTCTAAGAACCATAAGCAACTCTAATAAAATGAAAAAAAAAAATACAAGAAAAAAACTAAGTGCATTTTTGCTTTGGCAGTTTAAAATATGTGCATTTGTACAGTACGTCCAAAAAGTGTTTTGACTAAGAACCGAAATTTACATATTTATTTTTTTGTAATGTTCTAAAAACCTGTGAAGGTGCAGGAGAAATTATATTTTTTTTTTATAATTATTATTCCCACGATGGAATAATTTTAATTTATCGAAAGAACTAAAAGTAGTTCTTTTGCATCATGAGCATAGCGCCGATACCTTGTTCCGCTCAGCTCACGATGAATCGATAGTTCACGTCGAAGACAATCGAAGATCGTCCACCGCTGAGCGGCCATAATGGAAATGACATACGACAAAGGCAAAGCGAAAATTTTAAGCGCGCGTAGAAAAAATAAAATTTATACGTAGATAGTGACAAATTTAGAATCGGAAAGTGACAAAACAAACAACGAAAGCTGTGCAGTGCCCATAGTGGACAACTCCACCATTTGTAACCAGCGTCATCTGCTTTTGATATCAAGTGAGTGCGTCAGAGATCGTCTCTAACCTCATTTGACAAACGTGTTGGTTTTTTTTCACAGGCGAAAATTCTGGTTGTCTTTATCTTTTGTGTGCGGTGAACGATCACGGAGAGCAGTGTGCTCCGTAGGATTTTCAAACACCTGATCAGGAACTCATCGTAAGGAAACGTGCGGGTGCTGCCAACGCATACACTTGGGTATAGCGGCGGCAGTGTCCCACAGTCCACGATTGCCTTTACGCTTCGTTGCCAGTCAAGGAGCTGCGCAGGGCCATTGAGAGTCTGCTCAGCACGCTCAATTCGTATTGGAGATTCTACCGCATCATTAAACCCGCACTGGTCGTGCGTTCGGAAAATCTATTTGGGAAATTTACATTTTTGACACACATTCACTTGTATTATACACACACACAGTCACACACATTCACTTGTATCATACACACACACACTCACACACATTCACTTGTATCATACACACATACAATCACCACACACTCACGATTGTAACACATCCATACCTCGCATAAAGTGCGCAGATTTGGCTGCAATCTTGCGGCCTTTAGCCTTTTTATTTGATTCAAAATTTTGCTTTATCTTGCGTTATTTTCTTTTTCATTTCATTATTTAATTTTGATAAAGTTTATTTTTCCTTTCTTTAATTTTCATTTATATTATTGATTTGCTCTTATTTTTTTTTCTTTTGTTTATTATTCTGTTTTGATCAGTAATCTCAACTTCATGCACATTCTCTCTGCATTCATACATATTCACACACACTCATACTCACGTCACTAAGTGAAATAAGAGAGAAATAAACAGAAGAAAATATATCCAATCAGTGTGTTTAAATTTTTAGGGACATTATTGTGGCACAAGTGTATATATATGATATTCTTGTTCTTTTTCCAAGCAACATACAGCTACATGCGACCGAGTTCGTCGGGGCCCCTACGGATCATCTGGTGAGTGCATATTGACTTGAATATTTGCATATTTACATTTGTTCGCCACAAACATAAATTTGAAATCATATAAAGCCATTCGATAACATTTTCGTTTTATCGAAACGGGTCAAGCGACATAAGTTATAATAAAAAGAAATATTAATCTCCAGTAAACTAAAATCCAGGAAAAAAAAATGAATAATTTGAACAAAATAAGCGAGAAGTAGAGGAAATAATAAATAGATGAATAAATAAAAATAAAGAGCGATAGATAAACTAAAGTAAGGAAAATTAAGAGGAAAGAAACGAGGAATACCCTCAACAACAAATCAGTATAAGTAATCATTCAACTTTTTTTTGAATTCTATTTTGAAATTGAATTTATATTGTTTAAGTAATGCATTAATTTTGAAATATTGTATGCACATTATGAAATTATTTTAAATATAATATCGCTTGTATAAACGACATGAGGTGCTAATTCTTTAATTTTCTAGGGGCACCAAGGTACGCAGTGCAGCAGCGAAATGGGTGGAAACAGAACAAGTTTCTTTTTCTGCATGGTTGGGTGGGTGAAGAAGGAGAGCATACCATCTGGCTCTCCTCGTTTGGTCATCGATAGCCGATAGTTCTCTACCGATATGTCATTCTGATTTATCGTTTAATTCGTGGTTTTTATTTCCCTGTCCTGTCTTGAATTTATTTTTGTAACGCCACAACCGAAGCCCGCACAAGACCCAGCCCATTTTCCCTGAGCACAGCCGGCTCTAATAAAGACAGGGTGCGTGGCCGAGGCCGTGTTGACTTGTCCGTTACATAATAAATGGCGCCCAACGTGGGGCCGAATAGGCCTCGTAAAATCAGGCTAAAACCGTTTAATGTATTTTTGCATTTTTTTTCCCGCTCTTCCCATGATTTTTCCAATTTCCCGAATCCTTTCCGCGAACCATCAGTAATCCATCACATTTTTCAGTAGCTTCTGTTCATAGCCATATATAATCAGGAACTCGCTGGATCGATCATGATGGTCGAAAACAGACCGATTACATATGTGCTATATTTTTTTTGCATCATGACTCTTCAAGTCACGATGAATCAACATTTTGGTAAGGCGAGAAATGTAGGATTTTTTTTCTGAGTTATCGGATTAAGACCTAGTTTTGCTGTCATCAACTCATTGGAATCGAGATTGCTCATTCTGGATATTTTCGGAATGTTCCTCTTTCAACTGATAAGATGTACACCCAAAATTAGATTCTGAGTTCCAATCGGATTAATACCTCATTTCGCAGTCATCCAACCTTCTGATCAAGTCATTGAAATCGAGATTGCTCATTCTGGATATTCTCGGAATGTTCCTCTTTCAATTGACTAGACTTTCACACGAAATTTATTTTTTTAGTTTCTGAGAAGGGAACTATTATGGTTATCGATGATCAATGTTCACATACGCTGTTGTGCTGCTGCCTTGGGTAAGTCCTTTTCTTTGTAGGATAAGTATGAGATATCGTTAGACAAGATTTTTTGTTGTAATTACTACTTGACCTGTATCACGATATCATCATTATTATTATTAGATTTTCAAAATGTACGGAGAACAGAGTACGGAGAGTTTGTCCTGTATATGGAACAGTGTGGTGTGTTAAGTGTCTAACAAGTCGTGTCCCAATTGTCAGCAACTATGTTTGCAATCCTTGGTTAGAAGTACGGCATGCGGGCAGGGAATCGGATCAGTTCCACATTAAGGACATTTGGTAGATTCGCATAGGCACCTTCGATTGTTTATTTTTCCAGTTTCAATTTCAAGCGAGCTTTTGAAATTAAAACTGTGGAGGGGGGGTGTGAAGGTGCAGGAGAAATTATATTTTTTTTTATAATTATTATTCCCACGATGGAATAATTTTAATTTATCGAAAGAACTAAAAGTAGTTCTTTTGCATCATGAGCATAGCGCCGATACCTTGTTCCGCTCAGCTCACGATGAATCGATAGTTCACGTCGAAAAACAATCGAAGATCGTGCACCGCTGAGCGGCCATCATGGAAATGACATTCGACCAAACGCAAAGTGAAAATTTTAAGCGCGCAGGAAAAAATAAAAATTTATAGTTCAGACAGTGAGATATTTAGAATTGGAAAGTGACAAAACAAATAACGAAAGCTGTGCAGTGCCCATAGTGGACAACTCCACCATTTGTAACCAGCGTCATCTGCTTTTAAGTCAAGTGAGTGCGTCAGAGATCGTCTCTAACCTCATTTGACAAACGTGTTGGTTTTTTTTCACAGGCGAAATTTCTGGTTGTCTCCATCTTCTGTGTGCTCCGTAGGATTTTTAAACATCTGAACGGGAACTCATCGTAAGGAAACGTGCGGGTGCTGCCAACGCATACACTTGGGTATAGCGGCGGCAGTGTCCCACAGTCCACGATTGCCTTTACGTTTCGTTGCCAGTCAAGGAGCTGCGCAGGGCCATTGAGAGTCTGCTCAGCACGCTCAATTCGTATTGGAGATTCTGCCGCATCATTAAACCCGCACTGGTCGTGCGTTCTGAAAATAACCTTGGGAAATTTACCTTTTTGACACACATTCACTTGTATCATACACACAGCATCAGTCACACACATTCACTTGTATCATACACACACACACTCACACACATTCACTTGTATCATACACACATACAATCACCACCATACCTCGCATAAAGTGCGCAGATTTGGCTGCAATCGTGCGGCCACGGCATTTCAAATTTAGCCTTTTTATTTGATTCAAAATTTTGCTTTATCTTGCGTTATTTTCTTTTTCATTTCATTATTTAATTTTGATAAAGTTTATTTTTCCTTTCTTTAATTTTCATTTATATTATTGATTTGCTCTTATTTTTTTTCTTTTGTTTATTATTCTGTTTTGATCAGTAATCTCAACTTCATGCACATTCTCTCTGCATTCATACATATTCACACACACTCATACTCACGTCACTAAGTGAAATAAGAGAGAAATAAACAGAAGAAAATATATCCAATCAGTGTGTTTAAATTTTTAGGGACATTATTGTGGCACAAGTGTATATGTATGATATTCTTGTTCTTTTTCCAAGCAACATACAGCTACATGCGACCGAGTTCGTCGGGGCCCCTACGGATCATCTGGTGAGTGCATATTGACTTGGATATTTGCATATTTACATTTGTTCGCCACAAACATAAATTTGAAATCATATAAAGCCATTCGATAACATTTTCGTTTTATCGAAACGGGTCAAGCGACATAAGTTATAATAAAAAGAAATATTAATCTCCAGTAAACTAAAATCCAGGAAAAAAAATGAATAATTTGAACAAAATAAGCGAGAAGTAGAGGAAATAATAAATAGATGAATAAATAAAAATAAAGAGCGATAGATAAACTAAAGTAAGGAAAATTAAGAGGAAAGAAACGAGGAATACCCTCAACAACAAATCAGTATAAGTAATCATTCAACTTTTTTTTGAATTCTATTTTGAAATTGAATTTATATTGTTTAAGTAATGCATTAATTTTGAAATATTGTATGCACATTATGAAATTATTTTAAATATAATATCGCTTGTATAAACGACATGAGGTGCTAATTCTTTAATTTTCTAGGGGCACCAAGGTACGCAGTGCAGCAGCGAAATGGGTGGAAACAGAACAAGTTTCTTTTTCTGCATGGTTGGGTGGGTGAAGAAGGAGAGCATACCATCTGGCTCTCCTCGTTTGGTCATCGATAGCCGATAGTTCTCTACCGATAGGTCATTCTGATTTATCGTTTAATTCGTGGTTTTTATTTCCCTGTCCTGTCTTGAATTTATTTTTGTAACGCCACAACCGAAGCCCGCACAAGACCCAGCCCATTTTCCCTGAGCACAGCCGGCTCTAATAAAGACAGGGTGCGTGGCCGAGGCCGTGTTGACTTGTCCGTTAC